>OU015764.1:35402416-35749697 GCA_907173295.1 Fagus sylvatica | reverse complement strand
TGAGGTCATTATAGTATTTGGAGACTAGCGAAAGCAGTGTGGAGGTCATTATGTTTTGGATGATGAGGACTGCTGTTCGGAGTTGGGCTGGATCATTAATATCAATAACTATCGCCTTGTCTACTAACCTTTTAAGCACTTCGATAGTAACAAGGCACATTAAGCAGTCACTCCCTATTTTAATTACCTTCAACAGTATTAAAGTCACACCTAACATAATTTTATTTACATCTAATAGTAAGTTAGTAACTCACATCACAACCAACATTAAGTCATTAACTCCACTATTTTCTATCATTCTTCTTCTTTTTTTCATATTAGATTGTGTGACAGGACCATGTAAGACAATTATGTCAATGAGTATGTGTTATCTCATATGCTAACCTACTTCTTATAATTTTAAATTTTCTATTTTCTTGTTACTTTATGCAAGCAGTAATTTTGTCACATCTGGTAACTCATGCCATATTACGCTATAACTTGGTACTTTTTCTAGCATAATGATAGAGTCTTATAATATTATGTGTTCATGAAATTTGATAGAATGCTTCACCACGTTGCATGCTAACCATTCGTTTTTCTTTTAATTTGATTTTTTTTTGTTTCACTTTGGCCAAACAATTACAAGGTCATAAATACTAGTAGATTTGCCACATCTAATGATAACTTTATTTAGGTAATTCTATGCTTTTATAACCTTTTTTCATATTAGACTGTGACAGTCCTATAAGATAGTTATGTCAAATCCGACAGTATGATTCACCATGTCACATGCAACCCCCTTTTGTTCTTTATTTTGGGTTAGAAGAGATGCAAACGTGGTGGCTCATAGCCTAACCAAAGTTGCTTCTTCCCAACCTTGTTTCTCCTGTTGTAATAATACACATCTCCTTCCCTCTGTAATGAAGTATTTCACTTTTAGAAGAAGAAGAAAAAAGTTACTTGCTAACCTTTAAAAAAAAAAATTCTAATAATTTGGACAAGTAGTAACAAAGTAACACATAATAGTAACTTTGTAATATCCAATCGTATCTCATATCACATTGAGCAATAACTTCACAATTTTATCTTTGCTTCTTTTTTTTTAATCCTTCATGTTAGATTGTGATAGGGTAACAAATGATACAAAGGGAATGGTGGATTCCAGTTAACAACGATGACGATTTCTCTTTGCAAAATGGAAATTAGATAATAGTAGCTTATAAGATAGGGATTAGCAACCATAGCGGAAAATACCAAAGGGTTGAAGAAAACAAAGAACTCACCCAACAAATACATCAACAAAAAAACACAAAATGAATGGAAAGATATGAGAGAAGAGAGGATATAAAGAAAGGTCATTCTACTATACTCTTCTTCTTTTTTTTCTTCTTTTTTCTTTCTAAGGTACTGTACCCATATAATCCTAACTGTTTATGCGTGTTAGACAGAATCGGTTACCTTATAACTGGTCAATCTATAAACACAAAAGTATGAAAAATTTCTCAATCATTTATTAAAATAAATAAACATAGTACATTAATGCTAATTTCCTTTTTGCCTTTGCCTTATTTAAAGCGAATTTCTTTTTCCAGGAATCGGATGGGTGTTAGTGTGGTAGTTAGAGATTGTTCCGGTGCAGTGTTGAGGTCATTATAGTATTTGGAGACTAGCGAAAGCAGTGTGGAGGTCATTATGTTTTGGATGATGAGGCAGAGTTGGGCTAGATCATTAATATCAATAACTATCGCCTTGTCTACTAATGAAATTTGATAGAATGCTTCACCACGTTGCATGCTAACCATTTGTTTTTCTTTTAATTTGAATTTTTTTTTTTTTGGTCACTTTGGCCAAACAATTACAAGGTCATAAATAGTAGTAGATTTGCCACATCTAATGATAACTTTGATTTAGGTAACTTTATGCTTTTATAACCTTTTTTCATATTAGATTGTGACAGTCCTATAAGATAGCTATGTCAAATCCGACAGTATGATTCACCATGTCACATACAATCCCCTTTTGTTCTTTATTTTGGGTTAGAAGAGATGCAAACGTGGTGGCTCATAGCCTAACCAAAGTTGCTTCTTCTCAACCTTGTTTCTCCTGTTGTAATAATACACATCTCCTTCCCTCTGTAATGAAGTATTTCACTTTTAGAAGAAGAAGAAAAAAGTTACTTGCTAACCTTTAAAAAAAAAAATTCTAATAATTTGGACAAGTAGTAACAAAGTAACACATAATAGTAACTTTGTGATATCCAATCGTATCTCATATCACATTGAGCAATAACTTCACAATTCTATCTTAGCTTCTTTTTTTTTTTTTTAATCCTTCATGTTAGATTGTGATAGGGTAACAAATGATACAAAGGGAATGGTGGATTCCAGTTAACAACGATGACGATTTCTCTTTGCAAAATGGAAATTAGATAATAGTAGCTTATAAGATAGGGATTAGCAACCATAGCGGAAAATACCAAAGGGTTGAAGAAAACAAAGAACTCACCCAACAAATACATCACCGGGGCATCTAGTGCATTTGCATGTCACAAAGATGCATTTATTGTCATAGTGTAACATTCTTACAGCAAATAGAAAAAGCTGTCCAATGTATATACATACATATGTTAAGACAACTTTATTTGATCAAACAAGAAACTTGCATGGGATTACAAAATGGGAGAAGCTAAAAACAAAACATGTTGCTTGTGAAGGCTTGCAAATCCCATGGTAGGAGCTTACTTATTTGTCCATCCAAATTACGCATCGAAGACAATGTCCTTCAATGAGTAAATCAAAAGCTTTGTTGATGTCATCGAACCTCACCTCATGTGTGACAAATTCATCCAGCCGGAGTTCCTGATAGTAATTAAATGAAAGAACTTAGTAACAAGAAAGTAGAAAATAAAATCATCTACTGATGTATTTTTACTAAAGGGGAAACCCACCACAAGATGGAATTGAAGATTACATTATAAAAAATGGGGCACCTTAAGAAAGTTTGATTAGGCCCTAAGAAAATCATAGTAACTGTTAAATCACCTTGTCTGCGTATCGTTTAAGGAGAATGGGAATATCAGATTTAGCTTTGAGTCCTCCAAATAACGATCCCATGAGAGTTTTCCCACTGGTAAGGACTTCAAAAGAGGTTAGGCTCAATTTTGACTCCGGCTTGTCCACTCCTACAACAATTGTTTTTCCCCAACCCTGGCAAACAAAAACAAGATTATATCACAAGACACAGATTACTCTTTAGTGCACCATAGCATGCGAACACACACATATCAAGCAGATTTGAAACATTTGAAGGAAAGAGAATAGGAAGGGCAACGGTTTTGTGGTACAACAATCAATAACCCAATTGAATGATGCCAATGTGCTGCATGTAATTTTGCTAGAAATTTCTCTTCAAAACATCATAACTTGCAATTAATCAGACAATCACATATTACATGAACTTCCTTAAGTACATTCTAGACTGCTTACTTAAAGCTTTTCACAATTCAAACTGATAACTTCAGACATGTAAGTTATTTGGAAAATGCGCAGGCTGCCTCGACTCTCTATGGTCCACACACATTATCAGCATACATCCAAGAATTCAAGAAATTAGCTGTAGCAATGGCAAAAGGAGAAAAAATCCTGAAAGGTTCCTCACCACCAGATCTTTCTTCCGTACAACTCAGACTCGTACTTGACCCTTTTGGAGACTCATCTCCTAGTGGCATAAACTTTGGTGACATGCAACAAGACATCATTATACCAAAAAGTGGCACATTCAAAAAGGGAGACAGACCAAGTGCCACATTTTGGAGTGCAAACCCAAGATATGACCTATTGATAGAAGGCACATTTGCATTGGTAGAGATGCTTCAAGGGGAGCGTTGGACTCCAGTTTATGATGATGACGATTTCTGTTTGTTTTTTAAGTGGAAACTAGATAACAGTTATTTGCATAGTATTGCGACTATTGAGTGGGAGATACCAAAGGAGGCTGGTTCAGGGGTGTATAGGCTAAGGCACTTTGGTTCGTCAAAGAAAACAAAGGACTCCCCCAACATATACTTTACTGGGGCATCTAGTGCATTTGCAGTATCATAGAGAAGAGAATAATTTAGTATTTAGTTGTGTATCGTTACATAAATGAATAAGAGTTGTCTATTTATTATATACTAGTCACAAACCTGTGCGATGTACAGAAAAATTATTGAAAATAAAATCTAAATTAATTTTGATTCCTTTTACTTTTTGTTGAATATGTTTTTTTTTTTTTTAGTTCAAAATGTTGTAGGCAAGATCGATAAAGAGACTTTACGAATCGGATTTAGGATAGATCCTACTTTTTTGGTTTAAAAAAATAACTAAGAAAGTATTTACCATAGGATAATTAAAATTTAATATAATATAATTTTTCTTTTGGCATAAGTTGAATATAGTCCAATTTTTATAAAACACGATTCATGTTTATATTTACCATATGGATCATGTTTCCATCCAAAAATAAAATAAAGGATACTTAAAATAAGAAGAAGGACAAATAAATACATGGGCACATGATTATATGATCAAACCTAAATAATTTTCATAACTCATTTCAAGCTCACATGGTTTCATTATAACAAATCCATCCATCTTTCTCCATTGCCAGCAACAAAATTAAATGAAATACATAAGAAAAAAAAAGGAACTCTAAAAATCTTGATGAAAATTGATAATTATGATTATTATTAAAAGATATTTATATTGTGTTTATATATGGAATATATTTAGTATTAGACATTAATTATGATTGTGTTTTATATATGGAATAATATATTCTTATATTAAAGAAAATATGATGTATCAAAATTCTAATGGAAGGTTTAATAATAGAATAAAATTTAAATTCAATTAGAAAATATATATTAAAATAATGAGGTGTAAAATTGTGAGATTTCAAAAGTTTATGTGGCGCAACATGATGAGGTCAACCAAAGTCAAAAAGTTTCGGTTTTACATTATAGTATAGATGGTGGAGGAATAGACATTGTTAATATTTGGTGTAAAAAATTAACCCAAATAGGTACATCTATAATATCTATAATCTATAATCTACTAATCTATAGAATCATGTAGTATTTAGCAGAGAGAAAATGTTTTTACTTCTCCAAAACCTGCCACATCACCTTTTCTATTCCCACAATAATCCTTATTTTTTCTTATTTTAATTGATTCTCATTTAATTTTATCCTTATCTAAAGGGATTTCCAATCCAACTACAATTAATTCAGCAATCAAATTAATTATTTTTTCCTCTCTAACTTATGACTCCTCATCTAACACTATCTCTCTCCAATTCCAACATTCAATTATATCAACATAAATTAGTCAATGTTTCCAATATTAATGATTTTAAAGTGTTAGATATGCACACAAAAAAAGAAAAAAAAAGGGATACTATCATAAAACATGTCTCTCCATTATCAAATATGTCATTATGCCTTTTAAAGCCTCCCTTAAATGCATAAATACTTAATGCAATTCCTTATATTACCATTCATTTTTTTCTTTTTTTTTTTTTTTCCTTTGCTTCTTAAAACTTTTCACTTTTCAACATGTCTCGACTCTTCCACTCCTCATTAGTAACGTTAGCAATGTTTCTTATATAAATTACAATTGCTTATATAAATTACAATTGCTCTCCATTCATATCTCTGCAAAAATTACCGAAGTATCATCAGAATTGGAATGTCCTCTAAGGTGAGTTTTTTTTTCCTGATCTTCTTTGGTTTTTCCATTGGAATTTTGATGGTTTGTGGTTGATTTTCTTTTGGTTGCTTGCTTTAAATTTGAAGATTGAGGCTACCGTCAATTTCCAACGAGTTATAGTGGCACCAAATGTTTTTCTTTTTTCACTCCCAAATAGAGATGTAGATTAGTTGTCATTGACTATATTTGCAAGGTGTAAGGCTGCTAGAGACATCAGTTGATCATATGCTCTTTCTCTTTTTGATAAAAGCTTATAGGAGTCGCGAATGTGAAATTAGATTCACCATCTCTTTTTCATTTTCGATTTGTTCTCCTACTTTATATATTGAGCCATATATACATCTTAGAACACATTTGACACAATCTAAATAGAAAACTAACAGAAAAATACATATTGTGTAATATTTAATTTGTTAAGTGAAACTAATGTAATTACAAATTCAGTGCAATTATTCAAATGGTTTTTATTTGTGAATTTGACTATTTTATAACTTACCTATAACTAATTTTTTCTATATTTTGTCTTACAATTAGACAGATCTATGCTTGGGAAGAATAAAGGAGGAGCAAGCCTAGGAAGAAAATGATAATGACAACCATGATGACGATGAAGTAGAGGAACAAGAACCAAAAGGAAAAAACTGAATACTAAAATATTGTGATAGAGGCTAGAAAACGATTGGTGGGCAAATCAATAGCATTATATTTCGAAAAAAGATTGTTCCATTCTATGTGTGCACACATGAGTTTGTGCATGTGTTTGTCAACATATAAACTAAATGTTTATTTGATTTGAGAGGTTTTAGAAGAAATCCATAGTATTGTTATATGATTGTTAGAATGTATTTGAGATGGATGTTGTATATTTGAACAACCATATCTTATATTTTAATATTTTTTTTAGCAAAAAGAATATATAGTTTTTATTAAATTATCTCGTGCATCACACGGGTTAGCGACTAGTATAAATTAAAACTCGAAGCAGAGAGAAAAAATTTTCCTTCCTCCAAACACCGCCACGTCATGATCCCTGCACCCACAAACGTCCATGTCATCCTACACTCTTTTTTACTTTCTCTCTCTCTCTCACATCTCATCTTTCATCTCTTCATCTCCCACTCTCTCTCCCCCTCACCTCTTCATCTTCCATACTCTCTCTCCCTCGCCTCTTCATCTCCCTCACCTCTTTATCTCCCCAATTGATCTCTTCATCTCCCATGGATTTTCCCCCCCTTGCCTCATCATCTCCCTCACCTCTTCATCTCCAAATTTGGTTGCACCCTCAATCTCCTATTTAAATTCTCTACTATCCACTGTCCCAACAATTTGTGATGTTGCGCTTGAATTTTTTTTGCCCTTGTGCTCCTGTGGTGGTTTGTATATGAAAGATGCAATTTTTTTCCTCTTTTGCTTTTTTATTCGATTTGTGGATTTGGTGGTATGTGTTATTACTAGGTTTATAGTTTTTATTTTTATTTTTTTATTGGATTTGTGGGTTCTGAACCTTGGGTTGTAGTTTTGTGATGGTTGGTATTTTTTTTTCCCTTCGTTTTCTGATTGGAGTTGTGTGTTTTGTGTTATGGTCAAATTGGATTTGTTTTGTTTTGTGGTATGGGTTCTTTTATATATATATATATATATATATATATATATTATATTATATATATATATATATATATATATATATATATATATATATATATATATATTTCATTGCATAAATTTGATGATAATTGAAACTATTCAAGAAGTTGATGCTACAGGTGTTCACGGGTCTACATTATAAATAAATTTCTTATATATTTACACATAAAATTAATACGTTTTCGCGCATCACGCGGGTTTGCGGCTAGTATAAATTAGAAGCTGAAGCTGAGAGAAATTTTTTAGCCTCCTCCGAATACCACCACGTTAGATTTGCTGCTCTCACAATATTCCATATCATTTTTCTCTCTATTTCACTCACTCTCTCTCCCTATCGCCTCTTTTTTTTTTTTTTTTTTTTTTTTTATTTTTTTTTTTTTTTTTTTTTCATCTCCTCTTCATCTCCCACTCTCTCTCCCCATTGCCTCTTCACCTCCCATCGCCTCTTCATCTCCCACTCTTTTTCCCACTCGTCTCTTCATCTCCCTTACCTCTTCATGTCCCACTCTCTCTCCACTCACCACTTCATCTACTTCATCTCTTCATCTCCCCAATTAATTGCTCCCCTAATCTCCTATTTAAACCCTATGCTTGAATTTTATTTTTGGCCCCATTTTGGTTCTGTT
Source organism: Fagus sylvatica (assembly GCA_907173295.1). Taxonomy (NCBI): domain Eukaryota; kingdom Viridiplantae; phylum Streptophyta; class Magnoliopsida; order Fagales; family Fagaceae; genus Fagus; species Fagus sylvatica. The sequence continues at coordinate 35,741,698 of OU015764.1, read as the reverse complement.
GCGGTTTATGTTTCAAAAATGCAATATTTTTCTCTATTTGTTTCTTGATTGGATTTGTGGATTCAAGTTTGTATTTATTTATTTATTTTTATTGGGTTTATGGGTTTTGAACCATAGGTTGTGGTATTGTGGTGTTTGGTGTTTTTTATTTTTTTTATTTTTTTTTCCTTGCCTTTCTAATTGGATCTGTGTTTTGTTTCTGCGTAATTGCCATTGTTACACCCAATATCTTATATTAACTCACCAAATTGCTTTTTCACATTCAGGCCTCCATGCCGATTGTACCACTGGCCGGGATTGAACCAAGCCATTCAATTGAAGAACTCACAAAAAGTAGGATTAGAGAGGCTAAGAAGGGTAGGTTGACTTTTAGAGTGGTATGCCTGAGAAGGCTTATTACACTCAATTCATTGCAGAAGGATCTCAACATCAACATTAACATTTTTTATTTTATTTTTTTGCTTGATTGAATCCAATTGTGATGTTATTTTCCATGGATTGCATGGGTGTAAAAGTTTCTATATGTGTTAAGTGTTTGACAAATGGCCTCCAAGAGGTACTTTGGTTTGTTACTCTCATCTAACATGTTTTCTTTTAGTCTCTGTTTCATTTTTTTTTCTTTTTTAATATCAAATCCTAGATTTCCCATCTTAAGAGAAACAATCCTTGCAAGAAGATGATGTATTCAACCTCACAATTATCACTTACAAGGGGGCTGTATGATTGGGTTGGTTGTTTGGCTAAGAAACAGTGGCTTTCATTTGCAGGATGAACTATGTTACAAAGCATTCCAACCTGTATGTGTGCTTTGAATCCACTAATTTATATATTATGGCAAAAAGCCTCTGCTTTTACTAAGTTAACTATTAGAAAGACCTCAATCTCACATTCAATTACTAAGCCAAATGTGGAACTACAAAATATTTTCTTACAAGGTGAGATGAGGGATGTCATTGATTTGGATGAGTGCAGTAAACATTACCTGTCTCATTAGATTAATCAATCTTTAGCTCCTAATAATATATATTTTTGGAACTTAGATACACATTTGTTTCTAAATCATTTGGTTCAACATCTATTTCTTGGTTTTTCCTGTAATCTAAAGGAGAGGTAGATTGTTTATCAATTTTTAGAGTGCAATGGATTGCATTGTATCAATCGATTAGTTTTTCACATAATTTAAATTGTTACAGTTGATTTTCTTTCGTCCATTTATTAAATATCAAATATAAGTTGTTAGATTTTGGTTAAAGTCAAAAGTTGAAAAAGCTTTATAATGTCTTGGAAATGATATTTGAGAATGTTTTGGAATTTTGAAATTGAATTGCATGTGTTTGGACTTTGTGGTAGAGTGGTTGAGTTTAACCTCCATTTTTAGTTGGGAGGTGCTCTAATTCTATAAATTTATAATAGCTCATTGATGTGATTTATATAAATTTATACAAATTTGTTAGTATTTATCTTGCCTCTATTTTCTTTCTTGAAATCCATTTCTATGATGATGATTGGAAATAATATATTATTATTGCGGGCTCTCTTTCCTGTTTGGTATTTATAAATGTATGGCATGTCCCATTCTTTACATCGCAATTGGCACTACATATAACTTGCAATTTAAAACATAATTTCAAATAATACATATAGATTTTTTAAATTACAATCTATAATATACGATTTCAATTATGTTTTATTAAAAATAACCAAATCAACTTTTTCGCGCATCGCGCGGTTCCACGACTAGTGCTTAAATAAAACTAGTCGCTTGTGAAGGGGAGCAAATCTCATATATAGTAGGTGCTCACTCATGTTTGTCCATCCAAATCACACATCGAAGACATTGTCCTTCAAGAAGTAAATCAAAAGCTTTGTTGATATCGTTGAACTGTATCTCATGTGTGACAAATTCATCCAACCGCAGCTCCTGACAGTCATTAAAAAAAGGGTTAGAAACCATATAAAAGAAGGAAATGAATAAGTCTAGACACACAATAAATTTCATTACTTTTTTTACAACTGTTGAGGTGATAGTTTGTGATTGATATACAATAAAAATAATGTCATTAATATTGCACTAAGTTACTTCAACAGTTGTAAAATTTGTTGTCTTAACATTGTTGGAACTTCAACAGTTGTAAAATTTGTTGTCTTATTGTTGGAACGAAAAATCAAGATGAAAAAGGCTTTGCCAATACCATTTCGGATAGCCAGACGGTCAGACTCACACGTAATGTAAACAAAACTTGATGGTCATGCAATCAATAAGTACAATAAGTACATGAAACAAAATAGCCACCACAAAAATGCAATCTAGGATTGGTTGCAAGCTAATTAGGAATTAGCATGATCAAAATAAAAGGTTTGCTACGGCAAAAAGAGATATATACATCATAGGAACTGTCAAATTAATCACCTTGTCCGAGTAACGTTGGAGGAGGATGGGAATATCAGTTTTAGCTTTGATTCCTCCAAACATGGATCCCATGATGCTTTTCCCCCCGCCATGAAGGACATCGTGAAAGCTAAGACCCAATTCTGACCCCGGCCTGGCCACTCCTATTATAACAGTTTTTCCAAAACCCTGAACGTAAATGGAAAACGATAATGTAATTTAAATTATTGTGTGTAGAGCAGTACAAACTACAAACACACACACACAAAGCATAATCATATATCTGAAAATAATAGAGGGAGACAAAGGGTATGTGGCACCAATAAACAATCATTTAATTCAATCGACAAACTGCATATAATTTTAAACAAATAAGCTAATTTTTTTTTTTAAAATAATAATAAATAAACTAGCGTATTTGATTAAAGTCCATTATGTCTCACTTTTAAGCAAATAAGCCGGCCAAACATACAAAAGATCATTGTAAATTCAATTAATCACAAAAAGCTTGTGCTAATGTGAACTCCATTTGGGAAATTTCAAGACTAGGATAATGAAAATGTCATTTTCCCTTCTCTGTCCTTTCACAATAAATCAATGAGCTCTCATAAGTGTGAAAAGTTCACCAAGCTTGAACCTATTTGACCATCAATTATTTTTTTTCTCACAATATTATAGGATCAATTTTTTACCAGCCCAACTAGAGTCGTCTCAGTTCATTTTAATATACATTTGAGAAGCATGATGTTGGGCCCAGATTTTATACACTATGCCATAAATTAAGTCATGTAAAGTAATAAGACCACACGGGATCTCTATAATGCAAAGGGCATCATTGTAAACAAATCAAAAGATATGTTGTGCTTGTGTGTGTGTGTGTGAGAGAGAGAAAGAGAGATACATTTTTGCAGCTAAAATATGCTTGATTCACCAAGGATGCCGATCCAATGCATTCAAAGCAATAGTCTGCACCCCCACCAGTCATCTCATTGATCACCTGCACAATGAGATAAAAAAGATAGTACTGCAACAGATTAATATGTGATATCAATCAGCCCTAAACTAAACTATGAAAGAAACAGGTTAGAAGCACAAGTTGAAGTCACCAATAAGCCTATTCACCCCTAGGCAAGAAGAGTTCATCTCAATAATAAAGGTAGATAGAATAGAAGTATTAAACTAAAGAGAAAGACCTGGCTCACTGATTTTTCTCCACACTCTCCTCCATTGATAAAGTCTGTGACTCCAAACATTTTCCCTGTTTTAAAACAACAAAAGAACAATATCATTTAGACCCAATGCAAAGCTCATACTCATAGTTTTATATATTATGACATAAGATTCTTTAAACTTTTATATTAATCAACTTTTAGTCATTAAGATTAATAAAAGTTGACTTGAAATACAGAAGCTTTGCAATTTGCATTGATCAGATTTAGCAGATCATATGAAGCTTATGCTCTACACAAAATATATATATATATCCCCAGAGAGAATTTTCTTACCCACTTCGAATTTATCTGGGTTAAGATCCACACCAATGATTCTAGTTGCGCCACAGAGTCTAGCTCCCTCCGCAACCTAGGATGCCAACTAATATGTGAGTTTTAATTTTTCAGTACAGTATTAAAGATGAATGCAAGGAAAACAATACTTATAATAAGTCTGCGAGCTCATACAGCTAATCCAATAGAACCCAGCCCAAATATAGCAACAGTTGATCCTGCCTCCACATTTGCTGTTTTCCAAGCAGCGCCAACCCCTAAAAACCCAAGTTGTCCTCAATCAGATAAAACCACATGAATGCTTTCTTTCGGAGTCCAACAATGCAAAGGTTTCAACCATAAACAATAAAAAATGAAAAAGACATATCCTCTTAATTTCACTTGAATTTGAGAGAGAATACTCGATAGTAAAAACATATTATCTTACATTGATTGTATCTCTAATATTACTTCCACGTAAATTGTGACATCTAAAATATCAAACCGCAGGAAATAAACTTGCAAACAGGGATCAACACATGAAAAGACAAGGGGGTTATGGACTTTTGGGCCCCTAGAATTTTATATTTTTTTAAATAATATATATTGATATTATAAGATTTTAAAGTTTGGGTAAAAAATAAAATACATGGTCCCCTCTAAAATTGAAAGCTGGCATAAAGAACTCAAAAATAAAAATGTTCACCTGAACGGCTGAACCATCCATGGTCGGTGGCCCTCCCACCCTTTTATAAAACATAAAGCTTGTATTGCTAAGACTGAATAGTTTTGAACTTTTGTTTGTGCGTTTGGCCTTTTATATTTTTAATCTTTTTATTTGACAATATTAATTAAATTTTTTGTTATAAGAATATTAGACATATGATGAGATAATGAATATAACATTTTTTATATATAAAAAGGGAAATTCAATGATAATATTTGACTTTTCTAATTATAAATATTTTTTCATAATAAAATAAAAGATGATTTTCTAACGAAATCTTTAATTTTGTATATTGAAAGAGAAATTATTATGAATTTGTATGTATAAAATATCAAAAATTATTTTGGGATTTTAAAAAATGTCGTATATATTCCATTTTGATAGATGATTAAATATAAATATACTAAAAATAGTTATTTTGTGTTTTTTATTTATAATTTTTTAATATAGAATATATTCTAGCTTAGATTTTCATATATTAATTTAGTATTCAATCTTAGTATATTTGTTATTCTTTAATGACAATTATATATATATATATATATATTATATATATATATATATATATATAATATATATATATATATATATATATTGCTAAGCCTTCAAAAATAAAATCATGCGTCCCCTCCCTGCTCCCAAAGATTAAAAATGAGAAAGGAAAAGGACATGGTTCTTATCATGTGAAAGGGCCAAGACTTGTAGACCTGATAGGCTCATGCATGATGCATGTGTTTGCTAAATTGTGTGTTTTTAACTATAACTCAGTCTTAAATGAGGTAACTCTCCACTAGCTGTGTTTAATTTGCTCAAGTTAACGCTGACGACCAAGTGACACTTCCAAATAACAAAAGGAATCCTTGTCAAATTACCTGTTGATATTCCACAGCTAAGGAGGCATGCCCTACTTGGGGAGATTGAGGGATCAATTTTTGTTACATGGGCAACGTCTACCACTGTATACTCAGTAAAGCTGGACACAAACATAAAGTGGTATATAACCTCTCCATTGAGGTCAGTGAATCTACTGCTCTCATGTCTAGGCATCCAAGGTGATACTTTGAAAGGAAGTTTTGAACACACGTTGCTCTTCTTTGATTTGCAATCTTCACATTCTCCACAATCCGAAATGAATGTAGGGATGACAGTGTCTCCTTCAGTTACTTCATCTACACCCTTCCCAACACTTTCCACAACCCTACAACACATTAAAATTGATTAGTGTTAAAATAATGATTAAAGAATTAAATTCACATTTTTTTAACAATTTCGATAATTTATCATGATAATCAGAATGACTTTCAACGCAATGCCAATGCCAATAATCACTCTACAAAAAATGTAAAACTAACCCGATAGCTTCGTGACCAAAAATTCTTGGATACATTCCCGGAGGATCCTTCAAACAAGAAAAAAAAAATGCATGTATGTGTCAACAAATTTTCAAGAATTTTTAAAGGTATATAAAAGTAAAAGTAACAAAAGCTTGAGTTCCATATGCTTTTGAAATAACAACCTTCAACTTCCATATACCGATATCGGTGTGACATAGGGAGGTGCATATGATTCGAATCCGAACCTCACGAGGCATTGGCGGTGCCACCATGATCTCCTCGATCACTAGTGGCTCACCTGCTGCGCGACTAACCGCAGCTACAATAAACATATAGATTGAGAACAAATATCAGTTTCACACACTTCCAATTAAAGTTAAAGAAGTGCAATTCATATCATACAAAAGAGTTTTTTCAAGGGGTACCTCTGCATTGAATGGGCTTCCCCGCTGTTGAGATTTTCTCACCCATGCTGACAAATTAGAGTCTCTCTTTCTCTTTGACAAAGTGACAATGTGTGACTTGTGAGATGTAGTTGGTGGTAAGTATGAAATGAATGTGGAGTTTTTATAAGATGGCAAGACAAAGAGAGAGAGAGAGAAAGAGATGCCTAATGAACTCGACAGCTATTTCATGTAGTAATTAATGTGCCAGTCAATGTTTCTTCATCTAGTCTGTTAGAGGTTTAATTAATAGAAGAATAGATTAGGCATGACTAGTTTTAGACAGGGCATACTATAAATAGGTTATAAACCTATAATGAGATTTGAACATAAATTGTGGGATTGTGGTACATTCTTTTAGATTTAAGATAACTAGTCGTGGGACCCGCGCGATGCGCGGATTTTTACTTCCTAAAAAATTGTCATGTATAAAAATTTGTTAGAATATTTTAAATGAAAGAAAAATATTTAGTTAAAATTTGTAAGTAAAAAATTATCATTTTATCTTTAACATATTAATTATACTTTAATCTTTATACAAATTAAAAAATTTAAAAATTCCTTTAAGAGTGGTATTAATTGCTATCTTTAAACGGTTTGACAATTTATTACCACTTATCACTCTTTGTCTTCCACTTTTTTCTCTCCACATTTATTCCAATTGATTAATTATTATTTTTTGCCTTCCCCTCTTTTTTCTCTCTCCCATGTTTTTTCTCTCCCTTACAAATATTTATCTCCACATTTATTCCAATTGATTATTTATTATTTTTTGCCTTCCCCTCTTTTTTCTCTCTCCACATTTCTTTCCCCTTGCTTCCAATTATTTCTATCCTTAAACTCCTATTTACATAAAAATTCACGTCAGAATATGCCTACCAATTTTTTTTTTCCTATTTTAACTCCTTCCCATCTATGATTATCCTTATCAATAGGGTTTTAGTCAATTCAACAATGAATTTAATTATTTTTTTCTTTTTTTATTTAAAACAAAGCCAAGCAACGTTTCTTTCATACACCCATTGCCAGACTTCTTGGTCATTACATAGTTAAACAAACAAAATGGTAAATCAAAACCCAACTAAAACCAACAATAAAATCAAATAGGACCAATACCCAAATGTGAAGTTTATGGCAGCAAATACACAGCATCCGTGACAGCCCTTATGTGGGCCATCCTTTGATTTAAAAGAATCCTAGTATGCGAAGCAAAGTTGAGAAACAATTATTACTTTTCACACATCACTTTCGCATGCTAATGAACTGAGAAAACAAAACACTAATAAAAGTATAGACATCAAGACAAAATAAACCCGCAAGTGTAAATGAAACAAAAGGATTAGACTCCATAGTAACATAGTAACATACCGCATTAGACTCCAGAATTTCTAATTCGGCCAACAACTTTACGTGCACCCACTGAAAGAGTTTCAGATACAAACAGTTAGACAGCCATAGGGAAAATAAAGGAAATCGCAAAAATGAAAAGAAATAAAAAAGAACAACAAAAAAGGAAATTGTCGAATTCAAAAAGGAAATTGAAAGTCCATTAACCATTCCAAAAATTGACAGAACATAAATTCAAATGGAATAAATATTGTATGGCCATTTAAGTATAAATGGAATGACATATAATAAATTATAAATGGAATGAAATAAAGAAAAATTAAAAAAAAATATATGTTGCAATAGCTATAAATAAATGTATTTGCAAATATTAGTTTTGATTCATTGATACATATAAAGTCAAATTGCCAACAACCATACTTCACCCTATTTTTTTTCCATTCTCTTTTAATCCCTTTTGCACAAAGGCTGTGAAACAATGGTTACTACAAAAAAAATACGCTGTGAAAATAGTACAGGTATGGATTCTGATAATGCCATTTCCCATTTCTCCATTCATAACCCACATCCATCTGGTTCTGATTCTTCTGGCAGGTATGGATTCTAGGAACTTGAGTGGAGAGGTTAGACCTTCATTGATGAAAATCAGTCCAACTCACGAATTTCACTCCATACGTACACTTGGTTAGAACAAATATATTGTACTTTACGTAGTACATTAGCTAGATCTACAAAATTGTTTTTTTATTGTTCAGATTTATTGATTTGTTGTATTAATCAAACTAATTATTTTTTAAATCTATTTATCTAGCTAAAATTGTTTAATAAATATCACTCAATTAATTAACATGAGAAAACTGCATTTTTTATATAGGTGTTCTATTGGAACATATTGAACGAACACATGTTTTGCGGATATTGGAGATATTATCAAAGATACCAAAAAAATGGCATGTTTGCTGAGATCGTAACCAAACGGGCCATGGCATTTTCATTACATCATTTTTCTTTCTATCAAGAAAAACTCAAAACTAAAGCGGTTCAATAAACCGCGCTAAGTAAAGAACGACTGTGTACAGTGCTATGTAAAGAAGCACAAAACTTGCATTTGAAATGAAATAGAAACAGATCATTGCAAAACTCTCTATGGGCACTTCTTTCCAAAATAAAGCTACTGCATCTCCATTGTCATCTGTGAAAGGAAGCCATTCCTACAATTGTGACATGTTCTTGAAGCGCAAAGTTTCCAGCAATCCAAATGGCTTGTTCCCAGAAGCAGTAGTCCCATAAAAATCTGTACCAATAGTCACTACATCTAATCCCAATCCCGCAAGAGAGGTACTTGAGAGAGGGCAATTTCCCAAATGGTGGGTGGTGGCAAGGAGAGAGGCAATACTTACAATTATGAATCTGGGGACCGATGACTACTATATTGAAGGTTGCATGTCCTAACCAGTTTGAATACATTGTGCCACCGTAATTTTCAATGGTAAGCTTTGTCAGGCCTGCATGAGGTTGCAATTGGTCTAGTACATCTCTATCATTTTTGAAGCTTAGGGAAGCAGGAAGCACACAAAGGTGTTTAAATAGGAGATTGTGGTGCAATCAATCGGGGAGATGAGGAGGTGAGGGAGATGAAGAGGTGAGGGAGTTGGAAAAGAATATGAAAAAGGAGAGAATTAAATAGAGGTAAATGTTAAAAAGTAAGAGAGAAAGAATTAATTAATTAGAGAATTAAATAGAGGTAAATGTTAAAAGGTAAGAGATAAAGAATTAGGGGGAATTAAGGGTGTGGGAATAGGAAATCTGATATGGCATCTTAAGGGAGAAAGCTAAAGCTTCACCTATTAGTTTATATAATAGATGTTTGACCGTTGTGTTTGACAAATTAATGCTGTTATGTTCTTTAATTGAAGCTAGCCAGCTGTGTGGGTCAATGGACTTTTTAAAGGATAACATAATACGATCTGACTGTCTAAACCTTTTTCTTAAAATAGATCTTATCTATTAAAGTGATTAAACACTAACTTGGAAGTTTATAAAGGAATGAAATAGAATTGAATGGGTGGGATAAAAATGGGAATGAATTAAATATTTATCTCTCTTTTATTTGGATGTTTTAAAGGAAAAATACAATGAGATGTCACCTTGCTTAGGATATAAATCGAAAATAATGGAATCCAGGCCTTTGTGGCCTAGTGGTACATGCTAGTGTCTCCTAGGAGTTCTATCCCCCATAAGTGGGGTTTGCTTACTATTGTAAAAAAAAAAAAAAAAAAAAAAAAGAAGGAAATTGATCATTTTATAACAACATTATTTAATATTATATATTATTATAATAAATATATAGATATAGGCATGTAAGAAGAAGAAGAAGAAGAGAAAAAGCACGGATATATCATGAGAACTTTAGTAACATATCATTAAAACATATTGAAAATACTTTCGTTTTAGTACAATGTAATCTACTTGATATTGTATTAAATAAAAATGTTAATCGTGAGAAGGAAAAGGAGAAATAAAAAAAATGAATATGAGAGAGAAATTGGATCAAGTGGAGCAACTTGTGTGCTATAAAGGCTCCAGCCAGTAAGTGTCTTAAGTCCAAGTGCTGTCTTCTAGCCAATCTTTAACACACAGTGACATATACAGCTCAAGGTAGATGGAGACAGATATAGAAAAAAATTGAATTGCTTTTATTTATGCCTCATAACTTTCACTATCGCAATGGATAACAAAAAAAAGAGGAATATCAGATTATAAATTTTCTCTGATTCTTACCAATTTTGGAAGAATAAAAAAATAAGCTTAAGAGAAATAGGAATAATTGTCGTATTAAACTCTCAAACGACTGACGAGTGAATAAAAAAGAACTTTCGTTTAAACTTATTTTATTTTCATTTCATACTCCTTATTCCTGTCTCCCAAATAAGTTAGGAATAAAATTAGGTGGTGATTATTAAGGACAACAACCAAAAAGAAAAGAAAAAAAAAATGCAAAATGAAAGGAAAGATAAGAGAAGAGAGGATGTAAATAAAGGTCATTCTACTATACTTTTTTTGTTCTTTCCTTTTTATCACTTTTTCTAAGGTACTGTACCCATATAATCCTAAGTCCTAACCGTTTAGGTGTGTTAGATACAATCGGTTACCTTATAACTGGTCAATCTATAAACACAAAAGTATGAAAAATTTCTCAATCATTTATTAAAATAAATAAACATAGTACATTAATGCTAATTTCCTTTTAGCCTTGCCTTATTTAAAGCGAATTTCTATTTCCAGGAATCGGATGGGTATTGGTGTGGTAGTTAGAGATTTTTTTTTTTTTGATGAAAGGTGTGGTAGTTAGAGATTGTTCCGGAGTTGGGCTAGATCATTAATATCAATAACTATTGCCTTGTCTACTAACCTTTTTAAGCACTTCGATAGTAACAAGGCACATTAAGCAGTCACTCTCTATTTGTACTTACCTTCAACAGTATTAAAGTCACACCTAACATAATTTTATTTACATCTAATAGTAACTCACATCACAACCAACATTAAGTCATTAACTCCACTATTTTCTATCATTCTTACTTCTTCTTTTTCATATTAGATTATGTGATAGGATCACATATGACAATTATGTCAATGAGTATGTGTTATCTCATATGCTAACCTACTTCTTATCATTTTAAAATTTCTATTTTCTTGATACTTTATGCAAGCAGTAATTTTGTCACATCTGGTAACTCATGCCATATTACGCTATAACTTGGTACTTTTTCTAGCATAATGATAGAGTCTTATAATATTATGTGTTCATGAAATTTGATAGAATGCTTCACCACGTTGCATGCTAACCATTCGTTTTTCTTTTAATTTGATTTTTTTTTTTTGGTCACTTTGGCCAAACAATTACAAGGTCATAAATAGTAGTAGATTTGCCACATCTAATGATAACTTTGATTTAGGTAACTTTATGCTTTTATAACCTTTTTTCATATTAGACTGTGACAGTCCTATAAGATAGCTATGTCAAATCCGACAGTATGATTCACCATGTCACATGCAACCCCCTTTTGTTCTTTATTTTGGGTTAGAAGAGATGCAAACGTGGTGGCTCATAGCCTAACCAAAGTTGCTTCTTCTCAACCTTGTTTCTCCTGTTGTAATAATACACATCTCCTTCCCTCTGTAATGAAGTATTTCACTTTTAGAAGAAGAAGAAAAAAGTTACTTGCTAACCTTTAAAAAAAAAAAATTCTAATAATTTGGACAAGTAGTAACAAAGTAACACATAATAGTAACTTTGTGATATCCAATCGTATGTCATATCACATTAAGCAATAACTTTACAATTCTAACTTTTTTTTTATTTTTTATTTTTTTTTTTTTTATAATCCTTCATGTTAGATTGTGATAGGGTAACAAATGATACAAAAGGAATGGTGGATTCCAGTTAACAACGATGACGATTTCTCTTTGCAAAATGGAAATTAGATAATAGTAGCTTATAAGATAGGGATTAGCAACCATAGCGGAAAATACCAAAGGGTTGAAGAAAACAAAGAACTCACCCAACAAATACATCACCGGGGCATCTAGTGCATTTGCATGTCACAAAGATGCATTTAGTGTCATAGTGTAACATTCTTACAGCAAATAGATAAAAGCTGTCCAATGTATATACATACATATGTTAAGACAACTTTATTTGATCAAACAAGAAACTTGCATGGGATTACAAAATGGGAGAAGCTAAAAACAAAACATGTTGCTTGTGAAGGCTTGCAAATCCCATGGTAGGAGCTTACTTATTTGTCCATCCAAATTACGCATCGAAGACAATGTCCTTCAATGAGTAAATCAAAAGCTTTGTTGATGTCATCGAACCTCACCTCATGTGTGACAAATTCATCCAGCCGGAGTTCCTGATAGTAATTAAATGAAAGAACTTAGTAACAAGAAAGTAGAAAATAAAATCATCTACTGATGTATTTTTACTAAGGGGAAACCCACCACAAGATGGAATTGAAGATTACATTATAAAAAATGGGGCACCTTAAGAAAGTTTGATTAGGCCCTAAGAAAATCATAGTAACTGTTAAATCACCTTGTCTGCGTATCGTTTAAGGAGAATGGGAATATCAGATTTAGCTTTGAGTCCTCCAAATAACGATCCCATGAGAGTTTTCCCACTGGTAAGGACTTCAAAAGAGGTTAGGCTCAATTTTGACTCCGGCTTGTCCACTCCTACAAACAATTGTTTTTCCCCAACCCTGGCAAACAAAAACAAGATTATATCACAAGACACAGAATTACTCTTTAGTGCACCATAGCATGCGAACACACACATATCAAGCAGATTTGAAACATTTGAAGGAAAGAGAATAGGAAGGGCAACGGTTTTGTGGTACAACAATCAATAACCCAATTGAATGATGCCAATGTGCCGCATGTAATTTTGCTAGAAATTTCTCTTCAAAACATCCTAACTTGCAATTAATCAGACAATCACATATTACATGAACTTCCTTAAGTACATTCTAGACTGCTTACTTAAAGCTTTTCACAATTCAAACTGATAACTTCAGACATGTAAGTTCACCAAGCTTGAGTCTGTCTGGTCATCAAGCCATGACTTAATTTCTTACAGATGGTTATAAGGCCAATTTTTTTAGCAGAACCACTTAAGCTGCCTTGTTTCCTTTTGATATATGTTTTAGATGCGCAATGCTAGGACTAGATTTGATAACCAATGCCATAACTTAAGTCAAGTAAAGCAGTCAGACCACACAGGATATCTAAGATGTAGAGTAAATCCTTGAATTAAAAGTGAAACGGAGAAAGACATCCAAAAAAAGTTATGTTAGCAATGAGTGCGTGTGTGTTTGTGTGAGAGATAGATAGAGAGAGAGAGAGACCTTTCGGCAGCAGGCATATGCTTCCTGCACCAAGGATGCCAATCCGACACATTCAAAGCAATAGTCTGCTCCCCCACCAGTTATCTCATTAATCACCTGCTCAATGAGATAAAGGAAAGTGCAAAGGCTGCTATCAAGCCATAAAGTAATCTTTAAAAGAACATACTGCACATTTTGTGCTTCATTATAGACACTTCATAAAGCCTGGTAAGCTGTGGTGTTACAAGTCTTATAGCTTTCGAGGTTCCCTTTCTCATTAGATGAATCAAATATTAATCATCTCTAATTCTCATGTCAAGTTCAACCCTATGAATAATATCAAAAGACAGCTCAATATCTCACATGATACATTAAGCATTAACGAATCTGATAGTACAAGACATTCTTCAGTACATGTCAAGCCACTGAAAGCATAACTACTTGCAGAGCAAGAAGAGTTTATCTCCAAATTAATGATTGATAGAAGTATAAAACTTAGTAATAGAGTCATCAAACAATTATCATATAGTTGAAGAGAAGACCTGGCTCACAGATTTATCTCCACAGTTTCCAGAATTGACAAAGTCTGTGACTCCAAATTTTTTTCCTGTGTTAAGAACAAAAGAACAACATCATCCAGCACCCATGCCAAGCTCACTCATAATCTGATTATGACATAAGACTCTTTACACCGTTATATTAATCAACTTTTAGTTAATCAAACTTATAGCTGACTGGAGACACAGACAACCTTAGATTGATCAAATTGAGCAGATCAAATGAAGCATATGCTCCTCACATAAGAAAGAGATGCCCCTTACTTCATCAAAAGATGATTTCGGTGTTCCGTATCACTATACCCTAAAAACGTACTCACCAATTTCAAATTTGTCTGGGTTCAGATCCACACCAATAATTTTAGTAGCTCCACAAAGTCTAGCTCCCTCTGCAACCTACAAAACCAACATCATGAGCTTTTCTCTGCAGCCTCTCAAATATGAATACAAGGAAGAAGATAAAATAATACATATACTAAGTTGGGCATGTTCATACAGCTAATCCAATAGACCCCAGTCCAAATATAACAACAGTTGATCCAGTCTCCACATTTGCTGTTCTCCAAGCAGCACCAACCCCTAAAAATCCAAATATAATAGAGGTTAATGTTATGTGGAAGGCCAACCTTCAACAAGTTAAGCTGATGGGCTTATGTGTTTTCCAAACTACGGGTTTTTGACTATACTTGAAGCTTGAATGATTACATTGCTATGATTGTTAATGTGATCAACTTAATGCGTGTCAACCCAAGTGAAACTTTCCATTTATTACAAAGTACATGTCAATTACCTGTTGATACTCCGCAGCTAAGGAGGCATGCCCTGTTTGGAGCAATTGAGGGATCAATTTTTTTTACATGGGCAATGTCTACCACTGTATACTCACTAAAGCTTGAGACAGACAGAAAATGGTATAAAACCTCTCCTTTGAGGTCAGTGAATCTGCTGGTCTCATATCTGGGCATCCATGGAGATACCTTGAAAGGGAGTTTTGAACATTGGTTGCTCTTTTTTGATTTGCAATCTACACATTCTCCACAATCTGACATGAACGTAGGGATGACAGTATCTCCTTCAGTTACTTCATCTACATCCTCTCCCACACTTTCAACAACCCTACAGCACATAAAAAGGGGTGGGAACACAATCAGCTTTCACAACCTTAATGCCCAAACTCTGAATAAGCCCGGAAGATTTGATAGATCTATGCCATCTAATGCATGTGCATGATCTTCATTGCTTAAATATGGTGTATCACGTTAGCTTAAAGGCAAGCCCCTTTTAGGATCCTGAGAAGGAATAGTAAGTCTAGGATATTGTGAGAAAAATATCTCAATGCTGGATCAACAGCCGACAGAATGAGATTACATGAATTAAGGTGATTGAGTCTAAGCAAATGCAATGAAGACAATTATCTGCAAAAGAGCTATTCTGATCACCCCACCAGTTATGCTATACTCCCTCAACTTTATCAAAGCAAGTGAAATTTCAGGACATCAAAAACATAGTGACACTAAAACAAGAAAGAAAAATGAGAAAGAAGACCGATTGGAAAGTATGGTAAATGATTTGTAAAATGATTTAGATGCAAATAGCTTGACCAAGGCCATGCTCAAGGCATAGTAGAAATCAATTATCAGTGAACTCATGCTGAGTTGCAAGCTGATCTAGCAATCCAGCAAGATACAAAAGAGTACCATATGTATTCTTGATTGGTTGTTACATCTATTACTATACATCTCGATTTACACAAGTTAATCAAGTGATGGTGCACCTTTTTTTTTTCTTTTTTTTTCTTTTTTTAAAGTAATCAAGTGATGGTGCACTTGAACCAAATGACCACGGTAACAATAGATACACTTTCTATTTACACCAACTTCCCATGAGGTCTATCGAAATGGCGCTTGTAAGATCATCATTGACCTTATGATTTGGACGGTGACATTCTTATAGCTTACATGTGTGTGTTAAGTTTGCATGTGTTTAGAAAGAGTGGTAAACTACTAGTAATAAGGAGTTGCAATTGTTGAATTATCTATTTCATTTGTTCAACATTTGCAACTTTAGGTGAGTATAACTTGTCCCTTGTGTATTTTATATATAGCATCCCACAAATAGCATAAGTTTTACAGTCAGCAACAAGTGCAACAAACAAGAAGTGAAAGGAAATTAAGAAGCAAAGAGTGAAGTTAGAGAGTAGTGTGGTGTGTAGCAAAGTTATGTAATGTTTTGAGTATCAATAAAATTATCTTTCATTGAGAACTCCTTGTGTATTTTGCATGAGTGATATTTGATTAGATACTTTCTTCTTGTGAGATTTATTATTTTGACACAACTTCCACAGTGAGAGATCTCATCAACAACACTCCCTCAAACATTTGTATAAATAACATTCTTCCCTTTAACGCTTCTATTAATGAAATATTACATAAGGAAAGTAAGGTATGGACTTATCTATTGCACTTATACAATCCTCAAGGAGAGGAGTGTTATTTCGTACATAGTTTAAGGGGAGTGTTATTTCGTACATAGTTTATGGGGAGTGTCATTTCGTGAAATATCAAAAGATGTTGGTATAATTTACCCTAAACTTTGAATCCAAGGTAAAAATGGGAGAATTTGAATTGAAGACTTGAGTGAGCTTCCTCTTCATCCCGCCAATGAGCTCAGCTACCCAAACAAGATGGTTAGGTGTATATAATTAGTGACCGGTATCTTATACATGATTTTTATTTTATATTTTATAATTTAATAGTTACAACAAAGGGAAAGATAATTTGAATCCTAATTTTCTTTGTAAAAAAAAAAAAAAAACAGACAATTTTCAAGAAAGCTAATAATACTACAAGCATCTTATTTTATTATTGTTAAGACTTGGTTTAGAAAAATAAATTATTGTTGGACTTAGTTTAAAGAATTAATTTTAATGTTTAAGCTTTTTAAAAGGTTTATTTTAATTATTTAGACATTTTCAAATATTTGTTGGGTTATATTATAATATATTTTTTTAGGCCGAGAGCTTTAAAAAAATATTTGATAAGGCTTAATTTTAAGATGAGAGGCCTCGACTCCTCACTTTAATTCAACTTTTCTCACTTAGACAACAAAAATGAATGCTAAACAAAGCTACAATACACAGTCAACTTTTCCTATTCGGACGTGGTGTTTTATTTGACATTCTCTAAGAGAAATTTTGAATACAGTGATAATAACAATAGAGTAATATATGTATATATATATTCACTATCCTAAATAATTCTTCATCTTCTTCTCACCTAATAATGGTCCCACTATACTCTATTCTCCAAAACACTACATCACACGTAAACACAAGCATTCCTTGGAGAGAAAATAACAATAATAAATGGACAAGAATGGAACACCAACCCGATAGCTTCGTGGCCGAGAATTCTTGGAAAAATCCCGGGAAAATCCTTCAAACATAAACAATTGGCATATATTTATGAGCAAAATTTCAAGAAGTTACTAAAAGTAGAAATAAAAAGCAATATAAAGTATGAGAGTTTTCAGTGTGAATATGGTTTTAGAGATAAGAACCTTCATTTTCCAGTAAGTGATATCGCTTTGACATAGAGAGGTGCATATGATTCGAATCCGAACCTCATGAGGCATCGGGGCTGCCACCATGATCTCCTCTATCACTAGCGGCTCACCTGCTGCGCGACTAACCGCAGCTATAATAAACATATAGATTGAGAACAAATCAGTTTCACACACTTCCAATTAAAGTTAAGGAAGTGCAATTCATATCATACAAAAGAGTTTTTTCAAGGGATACCTCTGCATTGAATGGGCTTCCCCGCTGTTGAGGTTTTCTCACCCATGCTGACAAATTAGAGTCTCTCTTTCTCTTTGACAAAGTGTTAATGTGTGACTTGTGAGATGTAGTTGGTGGTAAGTGCGAAATGACTGTGGAGTTTTTATAAGATGGCAAGACAGAGAGAGAGAGAAAGAGATGCCTAACGAACTCGACAGCTATTTCATGTAGTAATGCCAGTCAATGTTTCTTCATCTACGTCTGTTAGAGGTTTATTAATAGAATAATAGATTAGACATGACTAGTTTTAGACAGGGCATACTATAAATAGGTTATAAACTTATAATGCGATTTGAACATAAATTGTGGGATTGTGGTACATTCTTTTAGATTTAAGATAATGTTTGACTTGTGTGTTTGACAAATTAATGCTGTTATGTTCTTTAATTGAAGCTATCCAGCTGTGTGGGTCAATGGACTTTTTAAAGGATAACATAATACAATCTGACTGTCGAGCATTATTTGACTGTCTAAACCTTTTTCTTAAAATAAATCTTACCAATTAAAGTGATTAAACACTAACTTAGAAGTTTAGGAAGGAAAGAAATAGAATTGAATGGATAGGATAAAAAGAATGGGAATGAATTAAATATTATTTCTCTTTTATTGGATATTTAAAAGGAAAAATCCAATGAGAAGTCACCTTGTTTAAGAGGTAAATCGAAAATAATGGAAATTGATCATTTTATAACAATATTATTTAATATTATATATTATTTTAATAAATATATAGATATAGGCATGTAAGAAGAAGAAGAAAAAAAAGCATGGATATATTATGAGAACTTTAGTAACAGATCATTAAAACATATTCTATATATTTTCTCTGATTCTTAGCAATTTTGGAAGGATTAAAAAATAAGCTTAAGAGAAATAGGAATAAACATCTTATTGAACTCTCAAGATGAGTGAATAAAAAAGAACTTTCTTTAAAACTTATTTTATTTTCATTTCATACCCCTTATTCCTGTCTCCCAAATAAGTTAGGAATAAAATTAGGATGGGTATTATTAAGGACAACAACATCAAACAAAAAAACATAAAATGAATGGAAAGATATGAGAGATGAGAGGATATAAAGAAAGGTCATTCTACTATACTCTTCTTCTTTTTTTTCTTCTCTAAGGTACTGTACCCATATAATCCTAACCGTTTGTGTGTTAGACAGAATCGGTTACCTTATAACTGGTCAATCTATAAACACAAATGTATGAAAAATTTCTCAATCATAATATTTCATTCTGGTTGTTGCCACCGGACAATCTCTGCTGAAACCCAAGTCGCAGCAAAGGAAAGGGCATCCATCGTTTGACAAAGTGAAGAAATATCTACTCAATCCTCCCATCCTGGTGGTCGACAATCGTTCGGACTTGGTAAAGGTTGTCGCGGCACGAGCCAGTTAAGATAGAATATTTTATATGAATAGGAGTCAGTGTTCAAAATAAATAAACATAGTACATTAATGCTAATTTCCTTTTTTCCTTTGCCTTATTTTAAGCGAATTTCTTTTTCCGAGAATCGGATGGGTGTTGGTGTGGTAGTTAGAGATTGTTCCGGTGCAGTGTTGAGGTCATTATAGTATTTGGAGACTAGCGAAAGCAATGTGGAGGTCATTATGTTTTGGATGATGAGGACTGCTGTTCGGAGTTGGGTTGGATCATTAATATCAACTAATCGCTAACCCGTGCGATGCATGGGAAATTTTTTAGTAATACTAAGATTTTAGCAAATGAAATGCTTTTATGTCAATTTGGGTGAGAAAATGAATGTCACTCAGCCCAAATTCAAAAGTCTAAATTAATATAGAGTCATAATATCATTCATAATAAAGTAATTAAATTTTATGTTAATGATCCCAGAGTGATTATGAAATTATATCAATTTTCACATTCTAATAAGAACAAAATAAAAAAGGGTATTACTACTTATCCCAAATGGTCATGACGTTGGAAAGTACAACATACATAAATTGTAAGGACATTAATCACGTTGAATTAGTATTATTGATATGATGTGAGTTAATCTTGTTTCCCTAAGAATGATATATCAATCACAATTGCATGAAATGGCCAATCTAGCCTGAGTTTATGTTAAAATTTGATGAAGAGATCATTGCTTTAAAATTTGAAATTTCTATCTAAAAAAAAAGGTAGCTAAAATGGCAAATGGGTTTCAGAATATGTTTTCTCCTTTTTTTGTTGTGATTGGACAATCAAGGTGACTTACCTTGCCAAAGAAAGATTAGTGGAGAATTCTTAAAACTACAAAATATTTAGAAACTTGTTCTTGGACAATTTACTCCCAGATTTTTTATATCACAATCACCAAAAAAGGCACATGGAATTTCAACTTTGGATATTATGAAAATCTCATTATATACGGAGTTTCAAACCAAAATATTCCTTAAAAACGAAAGTACATGGAGTCAAACATTTTCTAGTAATTAAAAAAACATGTAGCTTAAAGTGGCCGGTGAGAATGTCCTTTGAAGCAATTTGGTGGAGAAACATGGTTGTTCTTGCATTCATGTTCTTCCTCTTAGTACTTGTTCTTCATCCAAAGAAATTAATGAAGCTAAGATAAAACTACAATCATCCAAGAAGTTTAGACATATTTTAGCATTAACTTTGATAAAAAAAATTACAAACATAAAAAATACAGACCAACCTCAAGAAAATCTCATCAAGAGCTATGTTGTAGAGCCCAAATGACATGTTGCAAGCTTATATTCAACAAAATCTAAATTGAAAAAGTCTATCTGAAAAGCACAATAAATGAATTGTTCCAAATTCAGCTTTTGAACAACTTCCCAAATAAATTGATCAATATTGTTTCAGATGATTCATTTAAAATGAAGTATGTGCCCAGGTAAATCAAGGAAGGCAGATTATCTAAGTTGGATCTAGGTGTTCAATAGAGATACTTGCAAACTATTTTTCACTCCCTGTAAAATTATTACACATATTAAGCATGCATTACAACCATGTCAAATTATCCAAACTTGTAAAAGATTAAGGGAATTGTACCAGTTGGTCTCATAGTACATCTGACCTTCACCTAACCAAAAGATTCTCTATCTTTATTTATTTATTTTTATTATTATTATTATTTTTTTATTTTTATACTTGACCAACAAATTCTTGAATGTACTAAAATGATGAATTCACCCTGTGGCCACATGGTACATCCATTTACGCATTGCAGTGCATTCAATACAGCACCAAAACACTTCTTGAGGGTGCGCCCACTGGATACATCAATCCTATAATTCCAGGCAGCACATCAATGGAAAGTGTACGTATTAAAACCTAAGCTAAGGAACAACTTTTCATGTTAATTAATATTTCTGAAACTCTGGGAGCATGAAGAGGTAGTATTATGCATCAGGAAACATTTCCAACACCACTAAGGCAATTCACTTTAGTTGTTCTTGTATTTACATGATAAATATAATCACACAGGTTATTGCATTGCAGGGAAAGAATATTGGCACTAGAGAGCTGTCACTCCTAGAAGTTGGCCTCCAATCGGATATTTAGTTAAACGTGCAATGGTGCTTGTACTACCTAGTGAGAAGTCCTATGCATGGTTCAATTTTTTGCTAGTTGGACATTTCTGCGTAAGATGTTTGCCTTAGAACTCATGCTGTGACTTTTCTTTTTATTCAAACTTGGCAGACTCAGAACTAACCTGCTGAGCACTGCTTTCTTTGTCTTTGGAGGCTGAGAACTTGAAATAAGCTTTTTAAAGGTCTAAGGCTTACCAGAGGACAGTTTTATATGCTTGATCCAGTCAAAGAAAATAACAAAAAAAGGACAAGCATTTGTGCATCTATGCAATCTTTATGTCTTTAATTCTTACTGATTTTTTTTGTAAAATTCAAAAGTTTGTTATTTAGCACATTTATGAAGAATCTGAAGTACATACCCGAAGATATTTACTATTGTTTAGTTAAATACTATATGATGAAATTCATTTGAGGGGCATCAAATTATATTAGGTTCTGTATAACCCATAAAAAAGACAGATTCTTGATGAGAACATAGTAAATTTGTAAGTTCAACTATAAAGGTCTAAGGCTTACTAAGCTATTAACAAAAAATTATATGAACCTGGTAAACACTAAGTTATTAACAAAAAATTTTGGTGATTGCGTCCACACCAAAATAATAAAGAAAAATTGGAGAGAGAGAAGGGGGTGGTGTTCCAAAGATTAGATACTCACCTTCTTGTGCCACAAATCGCTTGGAGTGGTAAATTGTGATTCTGGTCTTCGAGGCTTAAATAAAGAATTGATGAGAAAGAGGAGTTTCTGAAATTGATGAAGAGGAAACGACGTAACAATGGATGGAACAAAGGGGCGCAAAAGGATTTGAGGGTAAGGACTGGAAATCTAAATGCGAGGGTAACGGATGAACAAAGAAAAAAGAAGATTGGGAGATGAAGAGAGGAGACGTGTGAGAGAGAGTTAAGAAAGGAAACATGGAAGAGAGAAAATAGCATTTAACTAAGGAAAGAAAACAAATTGAATTTAATGAAAAAAAAGAAAAAGAAAAACAACGTGTAGAAGGAGGTGGGAAAACTGAAATGGGATGTTTGAATGGGGATGGTGTAATTGGTAAGCATTTAATTGGAAAAGAGAAAATAGCATTTTAATTGAGGAAAGAAAACAAATTGAATTTAATGAAAAAAAAAACGTGTAGAAGGAGATGAGAAGTCGGGGAGAGGGAGAAAAAAGAGGGGAAGGAAAAATAAAGGGTATGTTTGGTACACTATAATGGTTATTACACTGTAATAGGAATCAATATTACAAGGAATAGAATAAGCTGTAATGAAATAACTATTACTATTCATCAGTTTGATGATAACACATGAATAGAACCCTGAATCTGTATTCTATAGTTTGGTACAGTATAATAAGATGGTGGAATGATATTATATTTTAGTCAAATTCCCAAAATACCCTTTTCGAAATGCATTATATATTTACACTTTTTGTGAGTCTTGCTTGGTATTCTATTATGTATAAATTGAAAAATACCACTACAATACAGATTTAATAATAAAAACAATACTGGTATATGCTGTAAACACAAAAACCAAAAACAAAAAAAATTATATAACTAGTTATTTTTTCCGTGAGCAGTACCGTACAGATTAACAACAATGGTTATATAGGAAAAAAAAAAAAAAAAAAAACCAGTACTATACAGATTAAAAACACCTAGTAAACACAAAAACCAAAAGCAAAAAATAAATAAATACGGGTATATGATGTAAACACAAAAACCAAAAGCAAAAATAATTATATAACTGGTTATTTTTTCCATGAGCAATACCATATAGATTAACAACAATGGTTATATAGGAAAAAAAAATAACCAATACTGTACAGATTAAAAACACCAGTAAACACAAAAGCCAAAAGCAAAAAAAAAAAAAATATGGTATATGCTATAAACACAAAAACCAAAAGAATTTTTTTTTTTTTTTCCATGAGCAGTACCGTATAGATTAACAACAATGGTTATATAGGAAAAAAAAATAACCAGTACTATACAGATGAAAACACCAGTAAACACAAAAACCAAAAGCAAAAAAATAAATAAATACTGGTATATGCTGTAAACACAAAAACCAAAAGAATTTTTTTTTTCCATGAGCAGTACCGTATAGATTAACAACAATAATTATATAAGAAAAAAAAAAACCAATACTGTACAAACTGAAAACCAATAAACACAAAAACCAATACTGTACAGATTAACAATAATGGTTATATAGGAAAAAAAAAACAGTACTGTACAGACTGAAAAACCAATAAACACAAAAACCAGTACTGTATAGATTAACAACAATGGTTATATAAAAAAAAAAAAAAAAAACCAATATTGCCGCTATTGCTATAAAAGCACAGAAATCACTAAAGCGATAGAAGCACATCTTGCACCTGAGATGATCCATGACAGAAGGGGAGGGATAAAAAGAAGCAAATTAACACATCCCCCCTACTGCAGAGTAGTACTAAATCCATGAACTAGCTTTCGCCACGCCTTCTTACTACACTAAAATGGCCTAAGAGACAACGTCCTTACCAGAAGGGCAAGTAGACCAAAGCTATCTATCTCATTCTTCAAGGAAGTTGTGGATTGGACATCTAGAAAAGAGATACTATTTGTGTAGACGGAACAGAAGCAAATGCAACCTAGCTCACTCGCCCTTGCCCCCCTGCCTTTTGTTTTACAGACTAAAAAATTAGTAAACACAAAAATTGGTACTATACAGATTAACAACAATGGTTATATATATAATATATATAATATATATATATATATATATTATATAAAAAAAAAAAAAAAGTATTGTACAGATTGAAAAACCAGTAAACACAAAACCAGTATTGTACAGATTAACAACAATGGTTATATAGGAAAAAAAAAAATCAATACTATACAGATTAAAAACACCAGCCAAACGAACAGAGAAAGAAAGAGGAGGGAGAGAGGACCTCCATGGCCAGAGAGAGGACCTCCATGGCTAGAGAGAGAAAGAGGAGAGAGATAGAACCTAATGAAGAGCAAGAGAGAGAAGAGGAGAGAGAAAGAACTTGATAAGGAAGATGAAGAGCAAGAGAGAGAGAGAGAGAGAACATGATGAGGAAGATGAAGAACAAGAGAGAGAAAGAGGAGAGAGAGAACATGATAAGGAAGATGAAGAGTAAGAGAGAGAAAGATGCGAGATAGAGGTAGAGACGTATGTTTTGATCGGGTCTTTTGGATATTTTATATTTTATAGTTATTACGTAGGGTAAAGGAATAGCTATTACACTCCTTTTTGGGAGAAATAATTATTCTTCATTTTAAGGAATAACTATTCCTCGTAATAAAAACATAATCAAACAATTGAATAGCTATTACATTATAAAATCTATTACAACGTACTAAACGAGCCCAAATACTTGTAGAGGAGAGAGAAGAAAAAGGATATACATGAAGAGGGTGATAATTATAAAGTGGAATTTTATGGGAAGAGGAAATCTGACGTGGCAAGTTTTGGAGGAGCTAAAAAACTTTCTCAGCTTCGAGTTTTAATTTGTATACTAGTCGTAAACTCGTGCGATGCACGAAAAAAGCCTTGGAAAATATGATCTAAAGAAATCTTGGTATATCTATATATATTTTTGTAGTTTGAGTATATATATATATTATTATAATGTTAGTATAGTGGCAATAACCTATATATTATAGATTAGTTTGTGGGCAAAATGTATAAAGAAAGTCAGTGCAATTCATCTTTGGTGATGCAAAGAAAGCTCATGTGTAATTCATCAATAGTATAATACAACTATCAGTTGATAATAGAATAGTGTGAGAAGCCATTTTTAAATAAGGAAATTATCATAATTTAGTCTTAATGATGCTATGAGAATCAAACATATTTGATAGAAGGAATCCAAATTCATTAATCACTATACATCACACTACAAATACATCAATATTGTCTCCAATGACAAAGAAGGCAAAAATGTCACTTTTAATTGATATAAACAATTTACAACTCTATTGAACTTGTTTTATAAATACAGCAAAAAAATCAACTTCTTCGGTTAGAAAGAGCATCTCAATCTCCTTAGGTTTCTCTAAGGCCAAAAGTCAAATCAAAGGGAAACATGCTGGAGAACTTCAAATTATCAATAACTGTTTAAAATAATATTGCATAGATATAGCAGGAAAGAAAGAAGAAAGAAAACCATATAATTCCTCATGTCATTGAGGAACTATTCCAGCAAAAGAAATATTCATATTCACCATATCTGCACCATTAATAATTGGAACTCCAAATATTTCTTAAGGAAAAAATACAAATACTAAAAGTTACAAAAAAATAAAAATTCTAAAATGACATTCTGGGCTTGTTGATTAGGGCTATTAATTCCATATGAGAACTGCAAGGTTACATGACTTGAAAAATCATTTTAGCTTCAAATAAATGCTTCCAAATAACAAAACCAAAAGGCAACTTCTTATTTGTTTGATGAAACAAATATTTATGTCATGCATTATATGCACAAATGTAGAATAGAAGTTAGAAAGGACAAACCAAAATAAAAGAACAGATGAAGTGAAAGACAACAATAAACTTATAACTAAAGAATATTAGCCTTTGGAAGCCCTTTTTCCTATGATAGAGGCCCAACCTTAGCATCCACAATCACTTGCTTGAATTGAACTTGATATCAACTACCATCAGTTAGAAAAATTGTAAGAGAAAACTCAACAACAAAGCTTCAATAGGATAAAAAAAAAAAATGCAGATAGATGTTAATGAATAATGTCATACGGAAAACAAAAAGGGTTATCAAGATTAATGAAATATGTCAATAAAAAAAGAAAGTAAAATAAGAGGAACATGATTTTTTTTACTGAGAGAATTAAATAAAATTCTAGGAAATACCTTCAAATCATCATCATCAATGGTATTGGTAGGAATGCTTTCATCATGAAACTTGTGAAGATTAATCTAAATGAAAAACAAAAAGCAAAAAAGTAGTCACACAGAAACAATTTCACAAACAGAAGGAATGCAAGACACACAAAAGATATCCACATTAATTAGGAAGTTTAACCTTGCAATCGATTCCGGGTCCTGGGCAGTCCTCCATTGATAAGAATTTGGCAATCTTCTAGGCGGTGGAGAAAAGGTGAAAGAGGAAAGGGGCTGTGATGACATATGGTGCTATTGTGGTTTGGAACATAATTCCTAATTTGTGGGAGAGCAGTTCTTAGGAAGCTAAAAGCCAATAATTATTATATATAAGTAGAAGTGTTTACAAAATAAGATAACTCACAAAATACAGCTTGCTATTGAAGTACAGATAGCTTCTTGTGTATTTGATTTATGGTAGAACTCTCTCTCACTAACTCTTTGAGTTATCCAACACTTGTGAGTTGTTGATTTCAGTTGAAGTAGGAGTAGTGGATGTCGTGACCTTTTCTTTGTGAGATTGATTCTTTTGTTTGTCTGAATGATTAGTTGTCTCAATAGTGAGAGACATTCACTCTTTGTACCCGGATAGGAAACCGGCCTCGCCTTCACGCATTTTTTGTTCTAGTCACAGGGGATTTGGGCCCATGAGAGGGTTTGCTTTCTGCTCTAGATTTTTCTCCTTATTTAAAAAGGAAAAAATGTAACAGCAAAAACACCAACAGTCAGATCCAATCCAATAACTATGAGTGAATTGGATACGATGTATAACGGTAGAAGGTGGGAATCCTAAATGGCAATGGTGAAAAAAAAAAATCAGAAGTAACGGTGAGGAGAGAGAGAGGAAAAGAGAAGAGGTAAAGGCAAATAAAAAAATAAAAAATAAACGTTCAGGGGAGATGAGCAGTCTGTGAGAGAGAGAAAAAAACAATAAAGGATAAACATGGAGAGAAAGAGGAGACTGAGGGCTGAGGGACAATGATGAGGTGGCATCCTATGGAAACAGGGATTCCGATGTAGCACTCTCTGGAGAAGGTAACAAAATTTCTCTCTGCTTCAGCTTTTAATTTATATTATAGATAGATTACAGATTATAGATAACTATTGCCACGTCTACTAACCTTTTAAGCACTTCGATTATAGTAACAAGGCACATTAAGCAATCACTTCCTTTTTTAATTACCTTCAACAGTATTAAAGCCACACCTAACATAATTTTATTTACATCTAATAGTAAGTTAGTAACTCACATCACAACCAACATTAAGTCATTAACTCCACTATTTTCTATCATTCTTACTTCTTTTTTCATATTAAATTGTGTGACAGGATCATGTAAGACAATTATGTCAATGAGTATGTGTTATCTCATATGCTAACCTACTTCTTATAATTTTAAATTTTCTATTTTCTTGTTACTTTATGCAAGCAGTAATTTTGTCACATCTGGTAACTCATGCCATATTACGCTATAACTTGGTACTTTTTCTAGCATAATGATAGAGTCTTATAATATTATGTGTTCATGAAATTTGATAGAATGCTTCACCACGTTGCATGCTAACCATTCGTTTTTCTTTTAATTTGATTTTTTTTTTTTGTCACTTTGGCCAAACAATTACAAGGTCATAAATAGTAGTAGATTTGCCACATCTAATGATAACTTTATTTAGGTAATTCTATGCTTTTATAACCTTTTTTCATATTAGACTGTGACAGTCCTATAAGATAGTTATGTCAAATCCAACAGTATGATTCACCATGTCACATGAAACCCCCTTTTGTTCTTTATTTTGGGTTAGAAGAGATGCAAACGTGGTGGCTCATAGCCTAACCAAAGTTGCTTCTTCTCAACCTTGTTTCTCCTGTTGTAATAATACACATCTCCTTCCCTCTGTAATGAAGTATTTCACTTTTAGAAGAAGAAGAAAAAAGTTACTTGCTAACCTTTAAAAAAAAATAAAAATTCTAATAATTTGGACAAGTAGTAACAAAGTAACACATAATAGTAACTTTGTAATATCCAATCGTATCTCATATCACATTGAGCAATAACTTCACAATTTTATCTTAGCTTTTTTTCTTCTTCTTTTTTTTCTCTATTTTTTTTTAATCCTTCATGTTAGATTGTGATAGGGTAACAAATGATACAAAGGGAATGGTGGATTCCAGTTAACAACAATGACGATTTCTCTTTGCAAAATGGAAATTAGATAATAGTAGCTTATAAGATAGGGATTAGCAACCATAGGGGAAAATACCAAAGGGTTGAAGAAAACAAAGAACTCACCCAACAAATACATCAACAAAAAAACTCAAAATGAATGGAAAGATATGAGAGAAGAGAGGATATAAAGAAAGGTCATTCTACTATACTCTTCTTCTTTTTTTTCTTCTTTTTTCTTTCTAAGGTACTGTACCCATATAATCCTAACTGTTTATGCGTGTTAGACAGAATTGGTTACCTTATAACTGGTGAATCTATAAACACAAAAGTATGAAAAATTTCTCAATCATTTATTAAAATAAATAAACATAGTACATTAATGCTAATTTCCTTTTTGCCTTTGCCTTATTTAAAGCGAATTTCTTTTTCCAGGAATCGGATGGGTGTTAGTGTGGTAGTTAGAGATTGTTCCGGTGCAGTGTTGAGGTCATTATAGTATTTGGAGACTAGCGAAAGCAGTGTGGAGGTCATTATGTTTTGGATGATGAGGCAGAGTTGGGCTGGATCATTAATATCAATAACTATCGCCTTGTCTACTAACCTTTTAAGCACTTCGATAGTAACAAGGCACATTAAGCAGTCACTCCCTATTTTAATTACCTTCAACAGTATTAAAGTCACACCTAACATAATTTTATTTACATCTAATAGTAAGTTAGTAACTCACATCACAACCAACATTAAGTCATTAACTCCACTATTTTCTATCATTCTTACTTCTTCTTTTTTCATATTAGATTGTGTGACAGGATCATGTAAGACAATTATGTCAATGAGTATGTGTTATCTCATATGCTAACCTACTTCTTATAATTTTAAATTTTCTATTTTCTTGTTACTTTATGCAAGCAGTAATTTTGTCACATCTGGTAACTCATGCCATATTACGCTATAACTTGGTACTTTTTCTAGCATAATGATAGAGTCTTATAATATTATGTGTTCATGAAATTTGATAGAATGCTTCACCACGTTGCATGCTAACCATTCGTTTTTCTTTTAATTTGATTTTTTTTTGTTTGTCACTTTGGCCAAACAATTACAAGGTCATAAATAGTAGTAGATTTGCCACATCTAATGATAACTTTATTTAGGTAATTCTATGCTTTTATAACCTTTTTTCATATTAGACTGTGACAGTCCTATAAGATAGTTATGTCAAATCCGACAGTATGATTCACCATGTCACATGCAACCCCCTTTTGTTCTTTATTTTGGGTTAGAAGAGATGCAAACGTGGTGGCTCATAGCCTAACCAAAGTTGCTTCTTCTCAACCTTGTTTCTCCTGTTGTAATAATACACATCTCCTTCCCTCTGTAATGAAGTATTTCACTTTTAGAAGAAGAAGAAAAAAGTTACTTGCTAACCTTTAAAAAAAAAAAAATTCTAATAATTTGGACAAGTAGTAACAAAGTAACACATAATAGTAACTTTGTAATATCCAATCGTATCTCATATCACATTGAGCAATAACTTCACAATTTTATCTTAGCTTCTTTTCTTTTTTTTTTCTTTTTTTTTAATCCTTCATGTTAGATTGTGATAGGGTAACAAATGATACAAAGGGAATGGTGGATTCCAGTTAACAACGATGACGATTTCTCTTTGCAAAATGGAAATTAGATAATAGTAGCTTATAAGATAGGGATTAGCAACCATAGCGGAAAATACCAAAGGGTTGAAGAAAACAAAGAACTCACCCAACAAATACATCACCGGGGCATCTAGTGCATTTGCATGTCACAAAGATGCAATTATTGTCATAGTGTAACATTCTTACAGCAAATAGATAAAGCTGTCCAATGTATATACATACATATGTGTGAGAACCTCGCCCCTTTTCTCAAACCCGAAGTGAAAACTCCAAAATTGGTTTCAAGTGATTTTGGTTTCGGTTTGGAAATTAAATTGGTAGCGTGTCTCAAATGATGGGATGAAAACTTTAATGTTTTAATCGACCCTCGAGGTTGAAAGTCAATGTGACATGTTGGTGGAGTCGCCACTTAATTTATTTTAAAGGACAAATTAAGAAATTCCAAAGACAAGAGTAATGTAATCCCCTTTTATTCCATTTTAGAATTTGTACAATTGCTAAATGAAATAGTGTGTGTAAATGTTACAAATAAAATTCCCCTAGAATACAATCTAAGAAAATAATATTGTATGAATTTCCTAGTTACAATCTATGTAAAAAGAAAATAAAATGTTGTTGTAAGGCACTATGTATGCAAACCAAGGTTTTGGTTTGGAGGCTTGGTTACAAAATGGGAAGGTGTTAGGCACCCCATTTTGCCCAATTTACATCGGTCCTCTTATATTAAAAATGGCCAAGCATGTTGTAATGTCAATGCATGTATGTGTATGTTGTGCAAACAAATTAATTTTAATTGTCCGTGTTGTTATTATGTTGGTTGCAATATGATGTTCATGTTATAGTTGTAAGCTTAAACACATAATCATAATGAACTTGTAAAAATAAACACAAGAAATTAAAACAACATGTAAGAACAATAAATTAAAGCATAATATAAGCACACAAAAATTAAATCATAAGGGTTAGAGAACTAACCCGCATGCAAAACAAAATTAAAATCAAGTATGTGCTTCACAACTTGTGTGGTTGTGAGCTTTGTGACTCAATGACTTTAAGGATGTGTATACAATTTATGGGTTGTATGGGTAATCCTAAGAAGTGTTTGAGTATGTGGGTTGGTGGAAAAATAATTCCAAACCTAAGTTGTAAAGATGATGAAGGGTGAACCAAATCAAAATGATTTTTTCAACCTTCAAAACCTTTAAGACTTTTGGAGAGGAATTTTGGTTTAAGAAAGCTTAAGTGCAAATATTTTCCAAGTCTTGGTTCCAAAGATAATGAAGGGTGAGTTAAATCTAAAAGATTTCTCAACCTTCAAGAGCTTTAGAACCTTGAAGAGGAGGGTTTGCTTCAAAGAATTTTTCTACTCAAAACACTCTTGAAAACTCTCCCTATTTCTCTCTAATTTTTCTCTACACTTTCCAACCCCTTTGCCATGAAGACCATGGTTGTATTTATAGAGAAATGAGGGTGTGAAAGGGTCAAAGAGGGGTGGAAGGGGCTGCTTTTTTGCCCCCCACCAGCTGCCTCACGTGCATGCCAACCATGCTTTGTCCCCCTTTGTTGAAAAAAAGACAAAAAAAGTGCAGAAATGGGTCCAGGGACACAGTGCCGGCTGGCACTGTGTTTTAAAATCCTAGTGCCGGCCGGCACTAGGATTAAATTTTTGAGTGCCGACCTAAAAATTGGAGTGCCAGCCGGCACTGTTTTGAAAAATTAGAGTGCCGTCCGGCACTCCATTTTGGGTTATTTAAAATATTCTTTTTTTTTTTACTTTTTTCAACTTACCTCTTTTGGCCATACATTGTGGAACGTGCATGGGCAGAAAAACTGATTTTTCTGCCCTTCCAAAAGTATTTTTGGCATGCATGAGTGAGATATAATCCTATGTATGTATACATATTTAAGCTAACGCGGACCCAAAGCGTTAAAAATTTGATTAGTGATAACTTTCTCGTTTGTGGTCCAATTTGAGTGCATGACGCGTCATTTTGATCATGTTGATCTAAAGGCTCATTTAAAATTATTTTGGTGTCAATCGGACGTCTCGAGAAAAATCGGACGAAACCCTAGAAATGCACGGATTTCCGTGCCGAAATGCCTGGAGTCCAAATTGAGTGCAAGTCGTGTCGTTGTGATCATGTTGACCTAAGGACTCGTGTGAATGCATTTTCATGTCAATCGGACGCCCATAATAAATTGGGACCGAAAACCCTAAATGTGCACAAATTTCCGTGTCAAGGTCCGTTTTTGGATTTTTAGTCCGTAAAGCCCCATGCATGTTATAATTGAAATATAGGTGGCAAAATGAGGTGTCTACAATATGTTAAGACAACTTTATTTGATCAAACAAGAAACTTGCATGGGATTACAAAATGGGAGAAGCTAAAAACAAAACATGTTGCTTGTGAAGGCTTGCAAATCCCATGGTAGGAGCTTACTTATTTGTCCATCCAAATTACGCATCGAAGACAATGTCCTCCAATGAGTAAATCAAAAGCTTTGTTGATGTCATCGAACCTCACCTCATGTGTGACAAATTCATCCAGCCGGAGTTCCTGATAGTAATTAAATGAAAGGACTTAGTAACAAGAAAGTAGAAAATAAAATCATCTAATGATGTATTTTTACTAAGGGAAACCTACCACAAGATGGAATTGAAGATTACATTATAAAAAATGGGGCACCTTAAGAAAGTTTGATTACGCCCTAAGAAAATCATAGTAACTGTTAAATCACCTTGTCTGCGTATCGTTTAAGGAGAATGGGAATATCAGATTTAGCTTTGAGTCCTCCAAATAACGATCCCATGAGAGTTTTCCCACTGGTAAGGACTTCAAAAGAGGTTAGGCTCAATTTTGACTCCGGCTTGTCCACTCCTACAACAATTGTTTTTCCCCAACCCTGGCAAACAAAAACAAGATTATATCACAAGACACAGATTACTCTTTAGTGCACCATAGCATGCGAACACACACATATCAAGCAGATTTGAAACATTTGAAGGAAAAAGAATAGGAAGGGCAACGGTTTTGTGGTACAACAATCAATAACCCAATTGAATGATGCCAATGTGCTGCATGTAATTTTGCTAGAAATTTCTCTTCAAAACATCATAACTTGCAATTAATCAGACAATCACATATTACATGAACTTCCTTAAGTACATTCTAGACTGCTTACTTAAAGCTTTTCACAATTCAAACTGATAACTTCAGACATGTAAGTTCACCAAGCTTGAGTCTGTCTGGTCATCAAGCCATGACTTAATTTCTTACAAATGGTTATAAGGCCAATTTTTTTAGCAGAACCACATAAGCTGCCTTGTTTCCTTTTGATATATGTTTTAGATGCGCAATGCTAGGACTAGATTTGATAACCAATGCCATAACTTAAGTCAAGTAAAGCAGTCAGACCACACAGGATATCTAAGATGTAGAGTGCATCCTTGAATTAAAAGTGAAACAGAGAAAGACATCCAAAAAAGTTTATGTTAGCAATGAGTGCGTGTGTGTGTGTGTGTGTGAGAGAGAGATAGAGAGAGAGAGAGACCTTTCGGCAGCAGGCATATGCTTCCTGCACCAAGGATGCCAATCCAACACATTCAAAGCAATAGTCTGCTCCCCCACCAGTTATCTCATTAATCACCTGCTCAATGAGATAAAGGAAAGTGCAAAGGCTGCTATCAAGCCATAAAGTAATCTTTAAAAGAACATACTGCACATTTTGTGCTTCATTATAGACACTTCATAAAGCCTGGTAAGCTGTGGTGTTACAAGTCTTATAGCTTTCGAGGTTCCCTTTCTCATTAGATGAATCAAATATTAATCATCTCTAATTCTCATGTCAAGTTCAACCCTATGAATAATATCAAAAGACAGCTCAATATCTCACATGATACATTAAGCATTAACGAATCTGATAGTACAAGACATTCTTCAGTACATGTCAAGCCACTGAAAGCGTAACTACTTGCAGAGCAAGAAGAGTTTATCTCCAAATTAATGATTGATAGAAGTATAAAACTTAGTAATAGAATCATCAAACAAGTTATCATATAGTTGAAGAGAAGACCTGGCTCACAGATTTATCTCCACAGTTTCCAGAATTGACAAAGTCTGTGACTCCAAATTTTTTTCCTGTGTTAAGAACAAAAGAACAACATCATCCAGCACCCATGCCAAGCTCACTCATAATCTGATTATGACATAAGACTCTTTACACCGTTATATTAATCAACTTTTAGTTAATCAAACTTATAGCTGACTGGAGACACAGACAACCTTAGATTGATCAAATTGAGCAGATCAAATGAAGCATATGCTCCTCACATAAGAAAGAGATGCCCCTTACTTCATCAAAAGCTGATTTCGGTGTTCCATATCACTATACCCTAAAAACGTACTCACCAATTTCAAATTTGTCTGGGTTCAGATCCACACCAATAATTTTAGTAGCTCCACAAAGTCTAGCTCCCTCTGCAACCTACAAAACCAACATCATGAGCTTTTCTCTGCAGCCTCTCAAATATGAATGCAAGGAAGAAGATAAAATAATACATATACTAAGTTGGGCATGTTCATACAGCTAATCCAATAGACCCCAGTCCAAATATAACAACAGTTGATCCAGTCTCCACATTTGCTGTTCTCCAAGCAGCACCAACCCCTAAAAATCCAAATATAATAGAGGTTAATGTTATGTGGAAGGCCAACCTTCAACAAGTTGAGCTGATGGGCTTATGTGTTTTCCAAACTACGGGTTTTTTACTATACTTGAAGCTTGAATGATTACATTGCTATGATTGTTAATGTGATCAACTTAATGCGTGTGAACCCAAGTGACACTTCCATTTATTACAAAGTACATGTCAATTACCTGTTGATACTCCGCAGCTAAGGAGGCATGCCCTGTTTGGAGCAATTGAGGGATCAATTTTTTTTACATGGGCAATGTCTACCACTGTATACTCACTAAAGCTTGAGACAGACAGAAAATGGTATAAAACCTCTCCTTTGAGGTCAGTGAATCTGCTGGTCTCATATCTGGGCATCCATGGAGATACCTTGAAAGGGAGTTTTGAACATAGGTTGCTCTTTTTTGATTTGCAATCTACACATTCTCCACAATCTGACATGAACGTAGGGATGACAGTATCTCCTTCAGTTACTTCATCTACATCCTCTCCCACACTTTCAACAACCCTACAGCACATAAAAAGGGGTGGGAACACAATCAGCTTTCACAACCTTAATGCCCAAACTTTGAATAAGCCCGGAAGATTTGATAGATCTATGCCATCTAATGCATGTGCATGATCTTCAATGCTTAAATATGGTGTATCACGTTAGCTTAAAGGCAAGCCCCTTTTAGGATCCTGAGAAGGAATAGTACGTCTAGGATATTGTGAGAAAAATATCTCAATGCTGGATCAACAGCCGACAGAATGAGATTACATGAATTAAGGTGGTTGAGTCTAAGCAAATGCAATGAAGACAATTATCTGCAAAAGAGCTATTCTGATCACCCCACCAGTTATGCTACACTCCCTCAACTTTATCAAAGCAAGTGAAATTTCAGGACATCAAAAACATAGTGACACTAAAACAAGAAAGAAAAATGAGAAAGAAGACCGATTGGAAAGTATGGTAAATGATTTGTAAAATGATTTAGATGCAAATAGCTTGACCAAGGCCATGCTCAAGGCATAGTAGAAATCAATTATCAGTGAACTCATGCTGAGTTGCAAGCTGATCTAGCAATCCAGCAAGATAAAAAAGAGTACCATATGTATTCTTGATTGGTTGTTACATCTATTACTATACATCTCGATTTACATAAGTTAATCAAGTGATGGTGCACTTTTTTTTTTTTTTGATAAGTAATCAAGTGATGGTGCACTTGAACCAAATGACCACGGTAACAATAGATACACTTTCTATTTACACCAACTTCCCATGAGGTCTATCGAAATGACACTTGTAAGATCATCATTGACCTTATGATTTGGACGGTGACATTCTTATAGCTTACATGTGTTTGTTAAGTTTGCATGTGTTTAGAAAGAGTGGTAAACTACTAGTAATAAGGAGTTGCAATTGTTGAATTATCAATTTCATTTGTTCAACATTTGCAACTTTAGGTGAGTATAACTTGTCCCTTGTGTATTTTATATATAGCATCCCACAAATAGCATAAGTGTAACAGTCAACAACAAGTGCAACAAACAAGAAGTGAAAGGAAATTAAGAAGCAAAGAGTGAAGTTAGAGAGTAGTGTGGTGTGTGTAGCAAAGTTGTGTAATGTTTTGAGTATCAATAAAATTATCTTTCATTGAGAACTCCTTGTGTATTTTGCGTGAGTGATATTTGATTAGATACTTTCTTCTTGAGAAATTTATTATTTAGACACAACTTCCATAGTGAGAGATCTCATCAACAACACTCCCTCAAACGTTTGTATAAATAACATTCTCCCCTTTAACGCTTCTATTAATGAAATATTTCATAAGGAAAGTAAGGTATGGACTTATCTATTACACTTATACAATCCTCAAGTAGAGGAGTGTTATTTCGTACATAGTTTAAGGGGAGTATTATTTCGTATATAGTTTAAGGGGAATGTCATTTCGTGAAATATTAAAAGATGTTAGTATAATTTACCCTAAACTTTGAATCCAAGGAAAAAATGGGAGAATTTGAATTGAAGACTTGAGTGAGCTTCCTCTTCATCCCGCCAATGAGCTCAGCTACCCAAACAGGATGGTTAGGTGTATATAATTAATCACCAGTATCTTATACATGATTTTTATTTTATATTTTATAATTTAATAGTTACAACAAAGGGAAAGATAATTTGAATCCTAATTTTCTTTGTAAAAAAAAAAAAAAAACAGACAATTTTCAAGAAAGCTAATAATACTACAAGCATCTTATTTTATTATTGTTAAGACTTGGTTTAGAAAAATAAATTATTGTTTGACTTAGTTTAAAGAATTAATTTTAATGTTTAATCTTTTTTAAAGGTTTGTTTTAATTATTTAGACATTTTCAAATATTTGTTAGGGTTATATTATAATATATTTTTTTAGGCCGAGGGCTTTAAAAAAATATTAACTAAGGCTTAATTTCAAGGTGAGAGGCCTCAACTCCTCACTTTAATTCAACTTTTCTGACTTAGACAACAAAAATGAATGCTAAACAAAGCTACAATACACAGTCAACTTTCCCTATTCGGACGTGGTGTTTTATTTGACATTCTCTAAGAGAAATTTTGAATACAGTGATAATAACAATAGAGTAAAATATATGTATATATATATATATATCCTAAATAATTCTTCATCTTCTTCTCACGGGGAGTGGCTTACCTCCAGTGCAGTGGTGCACTGGAGGGAGCTACAGGCTGACACGTGTCCTAAAATGGACACGTGTCGCGTCCTAGCTCCCTCCGGTGCTCCAGTGCACTGGAGGGAATCCATTCCCTCCTTCTCACGTAATAAACTAATAATGGTCCCACTATACACTATTCTCCAAAACACTACAGCACACGAAAACACAAGCATTCCTTGGAGATAAAGTAACAAATATTAAATGGACAAGAATGGAAAACCAACCCGATAGCTTCGTGCCCGAGAATTCTTGGAAAAATCCCAGGAAAATCCTTCAAACATAAACAATTGGCATATATTTTATGAGCAAAACTTCAAGAAGTTTTTTTTTTTGGGTAAAAAAAATTTCAAGAAGTTACTAAAAGTAGAAATAAAAAGCAATATAAAGTATGAGAGTTTTCAGTGTGAATATGGTTTTAGAGATAAGAACCTTCATTTTCCAGAAAGTGACATCGCTTTGACATAGAGAGGTGCATATGATTCGAATCCGAACCTCATGAGGCATCGGGGCTGCCACCATGATCTCCTCTATCACTAATGGCTCACCTGGTTTTCGACTAACCGCAGCTACATATCACAACACATATAATAAGACTAATGGGTTAATAACTTTTTTTGGACACTGATTCGAAGAAACTGAAACAACTTTTATTACATCAACTAACGTCAAAGAGCTACGTATACCTCTGCATCGAATGTGCTTCCCTCTTGTTTCACTTGATGATCTTTCATCCATGGCGACCAACACTCTATCTTCTCTGTCTATCTCACTCGCTTGTTCTCTCTTACAATGTGTGACTCTGTCTCGAAATGGTTGGCGCTGAATCGGTGGCACTGACTAGAAAACTGAACCGTAGGTGAATTTATAAGGCGCCCAGTGAGAGACAGATGAATTTTTTTATATTTTTTTAATGATAATTTAAAATTAGTAAAAGTAAGGACTAAGGACCCTTGAAGGCTTGAAAACTATGGCGTTTGACTCAACTCAATTGCCAGTGAATTCAACTGTCTTGATTGGGACGTTCCCGATAATTATCATGTTTAATCTAACCACTCTTTAGATATAATAAAATATAGGTCCAGAAGATTAAATTTTTTATAAATTGTAAAGTTGGAAACGTTGAATTTGGAATGGTAGTTGAGGATTGAGATCACGTGGGCAATTGGTAAAAATGATTTTTATTTTTGGGTCCTGTTAACGAGTGCCCTTAGGGCAATGGTTAAGGAAGTATTTAATGCTTCCACTTAATGCTTCCATTTAATACAAAAATAACTTTTAAGGGTATTTTAGTCTTTTTATTTATTATTTTAATATTAAAAATTTGTTATTTCCCGTAAAGTTGCAATCATTTAATGTTCCTTAACCATTGAGATCACGTGGGCAATTGGTTAACAAATGATCCTTTATTTTTTAGTGTGAGATGAAATTTGGAATCAAAGTGCATATACAACTAGGCACCCACCCTTGTTTTTAACAAAGTAATTAAATGTGGATATCATTTCAAGATGCATGTCCATTTTTGTCTTGAGCTATACCTATTCGTCTCCCTAAATAAAGTTTATGTTATGCCTCACTTGCAAAAGGGTTTAAAGTTTAAACCAAGGAATAATTAGGTACAGTGGTGGACCACCCTCATATGAGAGTGGGTGAAACAAACGTAATAATTAAGAGTTTTAATATGAAAATGAAGTTTGAACTTCTTTTATATTAAATTGTATTTTGAACTTTATAATTTATAAACGATTTTAAATTAAACTTCATAATTGTATAAGATTGAAATTAAACCCTACATTACCACATGAGTGTTAGTCAAGTTGATTGGTCAGGGGGCACGGGACTCTTGGTTTAGCTGATTCAATCCTTGTGTGAAACACTTTGTATTATCTTGTTGCATATAAGGAAATTTCTATGTGGTCAATGCATGAAACTAAAGATTAGAGCATTCCCAGCGAAGCTATTAAAGTGGCTTTTTTGTTAAAATAGATGCTACTGTAGTTAAAAAAACACAAAAAACACTCCAACCGCTCATGTATTTTAACTCTGCCTTTTACACATTGCTAAAGTAACGTGTAAAAATACACGTTAACTGTAGCACTTGTATCTATTTTTTTTTCTTTTTTTATTCTGTCTTCTCTCTCCTCTCTCCTCTCTTTTTATTTTCTTCTTTTCTTTCCTTTTCTCTCAGCACCGATGCTCTCTCTCTGCTCTGCTCTCCTCTCTCTCTGGACTTCTTGTTTCTTCGGACGGACTAGCTTCTCATGGACGAGCAGATCACGGTGGCCCTGTGGCCGTGACGATGGCGATCTTCTCAGAGCAGGACTTGCATGTGTAGATCGGAGCTGAGGTGAGCGTGCAAGGTCGCAATCGAAGAACCGTCGTACTGACTCGGCCTCACTGATGCTCTCCTTCGCGACGGCTAGGTAGCATGGTTGTGGTTGGGTCCGGTTGGTGATTTTATTGATTTTGATAGAAATGGGTTGTGGTCGGTTTGGGTTTGCCGGCGTGGGTGTGGGGGTTATGGGTGGTTGCCGTGGTTGAGGAGGGGTGAGTGGGTTGTTGATCTGGGCTGTGCTGGGTTGTTGATCTGGGCTGTTGATCAGGTTGTTGAGGTTGTGGTTGATCGGTCCTGCGGTTTTGATTTTTGCCGTTGGTTTGGTTGGGGTGTGAAAAAAAATATATAAAAAAAGAATTATTTTATAATATTTTAATATGATGTATTGTAAAATAGAGAATGGGATGGGAGGTGTTTTGTAAGAGTGGGTAATTAAAATAGAAAAGTGGCTTTTTAGAGTTGTAAAATAGAGATGCAATGCATTTTCCGTTGGGAATGCTCTTATTCTCTAGAAATTGGTTCAAAGGGTCCCATCTTGACGAGGTTCCCAAGTCATAAAAAAAAGTTTCACATGACTTTGTTTTGTGTAACTATGTTTTGTTATTTGCATTACCGTAAATAGACGTATATGGTTTGAATTAAACATTTTTAGAAGTGTATAGCTTTATTTGAAACTTTTGAAAGAGTATATTTTAATTTGAAATCACCCCTAAAGTATGGGGTTTAAAAAAAAAAAAATTTGGGTTGACCAAAAACAAAAATATCACAGTATTATTTTATAAAAAACCATAATGCTGTTTTGATTTTTGAGGCTTTATTATAAAATATTTTATGTCATGCCATAGGAAAATGGGAATGTCTAAGACCACCGAAATGTTTTTACCTTTTATGATACTGATATGACATGTATTGGTTGGTGAAAAAAGAGTAAATCTAGTAATAATCTCCATTGTAAAGAGTGTTAACATCGTGGTGCACAAAGTAATCTCTGTAACAGAACTCTAATGACAATCTTTCCAGTCAATGGAAAGCAATATTGAAGAAAACAAATTCGTCTTTTGAGAAGATGAAATCATTAAAATTGAACATAAGTTTGCAGAAAATTGGTCACACGTTATGTTTTGATAGGTGCCACTGTGCCAGCGACCTTTGTCTTTTGTTTCTTTTTTTGCTAGAGACCTTTGTCTTTAATTTGTTGTTGATCATCTCCGAGATCCACACTATAGTCAACCAATCTTTTTGGTACCTCCAATTGTCAAAATGACTAATGGATGTCAATGTTATCATTGCAAATCATGGAGATATATAGATTTTCTGATACATGCCAAAAAATAAAATAAAAACTTGTTAAGGCAATAAAGGTTTCCCTGGACAACTGAGCTACTGTCTTAATAACCACTTTGCGTAACAGTAAATTTTTTTTTTTTTTTTTCCAATGCAACATTTTTGTTAACTCAGAAGATCGCTGTTCTAAAAAATTTGGTAACGCCGAAGATTGAGAGCCATTAGTCCATTACAAAAGTTATTTATTAGACTAAGACCGACGTTTGATTTTAAAGGCGACAATTAGTGTGTCAATATGTGGTAATAAAATTATAAAATGGTTAAATTGCCAAAACACCAGGGTCTCCTTAGGTTTGGGTTAGTTGCAAACTGTCCTCGTGTGCTTTCAATTTTTGTATTATTGACCCCTAAGTATCAGTATTAACAAAATTTATCCATATGTTTTATTTTTGGTCAATTGTAACAAATGAAAACTAGTCAATTGCATTACACATGACCATTTTAATATATAAAAATATCATTTGATAGTAAATAACTACAATGCATGATATCAGTTTCCATCAACTATAATCGACAGAATTTTATCGTTACAAATAACTCAAGTGTCAATAACACAATAGGGAAGGTACGTGAGTCAATTTATAGCTAATCCAAACCTCAGGGGTTGTTTTTGTAATCTTACATTCTAAAATATTATAACTTTTTCATTAAGTTATCCAAATGAGAACCTTTTTTATTTTATTTTTTATATTAACTTTCCAAACCTCGTGGGTTGTTTTTTTAATTTTACCTTCTAAAATATTATAACTTTTTCACCAAGTTATCCAAATGAGAACCCATCTTTATTTTATTTTTTTATATTACCCTTTCAAGATTGACGTGATCACAAATTGATGAAATGTAAAAACAGCTTGTTTTTTTTTATAAGTGTAAAAACAG
This sequence comes from Fagus sylvatica, assembly GCA_907173295.1. Taxonomy (NCBI): domain Eukaryota; kingdom Viridiplantae; phylum Streptophyta; class Magnoliopsida; order Fagales; family Fagaceae; genus Fagus; species Fagus sylvatica. The sequence continues at coordinate 35,699,437 of OU015764.1, read as the reverse complement.
CTTGTTTATCCTATAAATATTATGTTATTACATAAATTGATGTTGTATTTTTTTATATGCAACTTCTAAGATATTCAGTAATAAAATCATCAAAATAAGGGTAATGGTAGAATATAATCTCAAAAAATTCAAGTTATTACATTATTGTTAATGGAAAAATAAGGAGGTAATTGATGAATTATTATTAATGACAAAATAAATAAAACTTTTAGGGTTTATAGGGAATAAAACAATAGAAGTAAAGAATAGGGATCTTGAAGATCCTACTTCTAATTTTATTAATTTTTCCAAAAGTGAATATGGATGTTCCACATCCAGATTAAACTTTTTTTTCTCTCTCCTCTCTCCTCCAATCCCTTTCTCTATCCCTTTCCAACCCGCTTCATCTCTCTCTATTTAGTTACTTTATCTCACTTCACTCTTTTATATTAGTATTACACAATTAGAATGAGTAACCGGTTGCCACATTAATTTATATATCTAGCATAGCTTATTTCTAATGTATGCATGTATACTATTGTAAACTTCAATTCTTTTTTAAGTACTATACTTTTATTCCATTTATTTTTTTAAACCAAATCAATCAATGAAAATAACTTTTAGCCCAAGAACAATTGCATAGTATGAGGTAAAAAGTTACTTGAGGTCCATTTGATATTGCAATTTCGTGAAGAAAAATACCGATTTTAAATGAAAAAAAAAAAAAAATGACATTTGGTTTTATGTTTTTAAAAAGATAGCAATTTTAAAATTGGAGAAAAGTGCATTTTCAAATCGCATCTCATTGAGTATTTTTTGTTATATCATCAAAATATTACATTTTCACTCTATAGTTTTTAGCAATAATTAATTAATTAATTAATTAATTTTTTGTTTGTAGATCTTACCACACTCTTAATTGCGTTTTTAAAACACAACTTTATAAAATAATTTTTCAAAACGCACATTTTCATACCTCTAACCCAAACAAACACAACTTTATAAAATCTCCAAAACGCACATTTTCAAACCGCTTATCCAAACAAACACTTTAATGCACACTAAATAATTTCAATGGATACCAATAAACCAATTAACCAAACACTGAAGCGCAGCATTGTACGACAACGTATCATTCCTTTTTTTTGTTATTTGAGTTAGAAGGATTTCATCAACATTAACTATTAAGCACAGACAATCTAGATCATTCTGGAATTGCAATTCGTAAACAAGAAGCCAGACTGTTACTGCAAAGACAAAGACTGCCCAATCTCGCTTGCTCTACTCTCTCTGCGTCTCTGCTCCAAGCTCTTTTGCTTACGCATCAAGTAATTCCTAAACGCCTTACCACTTCTTCGGCGATCAAATCCAAATACGCATCACTACCACTCTCCGATTCATTTCCAAGGTTCGGTTACAATCTCTCTCTCTCTTTTCATTTTCTGAGAATTTCCATCATAGCTCTAAGCCGATTCGTGTACATATTTACCTCGATTGTAGCTGAGATTTTCAGTCTTTGGTTTCTTGATTGTCTTTGTTGAATCATTTTCCATTTGGATTTTGAAATTCGATGTTGATTAGCATAGGAAATTTGTTTAATTCTGGATTTGACAAATTTAGGTCTAGATTATGTTTATTCGTTTGGTTACTGAGACTTAGGGTTTGATAATATCATCTTGCAAGAAAAATACTATAAAAAGTTAGCACTGCAGTTTCTTGAACCGTACATTTTGAAACTATCTTAATTTAATCCAAAGAAAGAACAATACAAATGATAATTGGGATTGAAGCTGTAATTCCATTTCCATATGCGTTGGAGATTCTGATACATCTATGTGCCGAATGTGGTAGTGGAAAAGAGAATTTGATGAATCTGTGAAATACTGAAATCCCAAATGTGGGAATTCAGGACATGGGAATCAGGGCATGGCAATGATGTTAATGTCCATTATGAGTTTTGGTTTTTGTATATGCCTTTTCATATTGTGACGTGGATGTTGAGAATAATGACAATGTTAGTGAGAATCCATTTTAGGTGCCCATATGTCTAGTTTTAGACAAAAAAAACTTTGAGTCGATCTTGCTCACAAATTAAGAGAGAAAAAGGACGTTCTACTAGAAAGTCACATATCTGTCTGCCATTGCATTGGTATTATCCCCATATCCTAATTTAGGAAGCAACTTTCTTTGATGGACTAGAAAAGAGATATGGATGCTATAACCATTTTTTTTTTCTTATGGTTGCTTGTAAATATGTAAGAATGTTGGTCTCCTTAGTTGATAATAAATGACTAGTATGGTATTCCAATTCCTTGCCTTAATGTTTAGGGTCACTGAGGATTTTGGGTTTTTGTCATGCATTTTTGCTTTGCTTATAAAACCTTTGCCGTTCACCCATTAGGTGCATAATAGTGTTTTGTTTTTATGGTATGCCACATACACTCTGTATATTGTGCTGCTTTATCTGTACAGCATTGATAAAGTGCATTCTGTGTCTTTTAGACTTCAGTTGCTGTTGATATAGCATGGCGGATCAGTGCTCTAATGAAGGTTCCAGTGCTGGAAATGTTTCTGGGAAAAGCTCAGATTCGACTGTTGAGCTCAATATCAAGACTCTTGATTCCCAAATTTACAGTTTTCAAGTGAATAAAAATGTGAGCAACGATCAATCTAATTCATGTTTTTCTTTTGGGGATAATCAATTAAAGTCTTGTTAAAAATAGAGAAGAGACTTCATGTGCACAAGAACTTATTCACAGTCATATTGCTTTATGCACGGATTCATTTGTAACTTGCATAGTTTTTGTCTAATCCTTCTCATTACCAAGTTGTTTCAGATGCCTGTTTCATCGTTTAAGGAGAAAATAGCTAATGAAATTGGTGTCCCAGTTGGTCAGCAACGGCTGATTTTCAGGGGAAGGGTCTTAAAGGATGATCATCTTCTTTCTGAGTACCGTATCCAATCAATTTAGAACTGACCATGTTTGCATTAAGAAGTCCGTAATAGGTTGAAGTCAATAATTTTTTTATTGGTAAGTTACATAGTTACCCAAGCGAATGACCTTTAGGTCAAATGACATTTCCTGGTGTTTCCAACGGAAATGTCTAGGATTTGAATCCTCCCTCCCTGCTTAAAATGTATATATAAAAAGATGTTCCATTGTTACCCAGTGGGTTTTGAACCTATGGCCTTAACTCTACTCATTCTTATGAGAGGGGGAAGTGTCATTTGAGGTAGAGCTCATTGTCTAGGTTGAGCTCAATAATTATGAAGTTATTTATTGGTCAAGTGCTAATTATATGGTTTATACAGGGCTTGGATGATTGCTGATATGTGTCTCTGTGTTTGTGAATACAAGCTGACTGAACCGAATGTACTTAAGAAAAGTTGGTTTTTTGTTATTCTCCATAAGTCGTTAATTGGTGCTTAATGTGGATTAATTTATTTATCATATCATTGCTAGAAGTATTATGCCATTTACAGAATTTATATGACATGTTGTTGATTGGTTTTGTTTTTTGTTTCTATTGTATAATGTTTATCCTTCATGTTTTTAATTCTTGAGCAATCGTTAGGGTGCAACCTCGTTGGTAGGAGGCTTGGGATGAGCTGTAGATTCAGACATCCTAGGTTCAATCCCCACTAGAAACTTCCCCTGAATTACCAGATACACGGTTCTGGTGGGTGGGGTTGTGTATTTGGGGGTTTACTATCCCAAGGGTGGGTCTGAAGGGCCCTGCCTTGGTGAGGTTTCCTGTCATTAAAAAAAAAAAAAAAGGTTTTAATTGTTGAGCATATTGGGGCTGCATAAATCTGATTGTCAGTGAGTTTGTCACTGGTCTTTATTGTTCCTAGAATGGGTTCATTTTGTGCAACCAAGCTCTATATTGATTACTTTCAGAAAGTTGTTCCTTAAGCGGTTGTAGATGTCGAAAATGGGCATACATTGCATTTAGTGGAAAGGCAGCCAGTACAGTCACAGCCTTCATCTGGTACAGGTACCGGAGAGACAACTGGGAATGATGGTAATAGAGGTGGGTTTTCAGGCAATGTTTCTTGTGCACTATATTGGGTTCGAACTGGTTCTCTAAAATGAAAACTGTCAGTTGTAAGATAAACTAATAGTGGGTTTTTCCATGAGTTGGCAGGAAATGATTCCAGTGCTGGCAACCCTCGTAATCGAATTGGGCAAATTTCCCACAGTGTAGTTCTTGGGACCTTTAATGTTGGGGATCAAAGTGAAGGCGTCGTTCCTGACCTTAGCCGGGTGCGTCCTCTTGCTCATAGTTGATGAAAAGTCTTGCTTTAATGTTTATCTTAGTATTGGGGTGTGTGGTGAGGCGGGTTTATGTCAATTAGTATTGCCACAGGGCCTTATGGCTTTTTGTCTGAATTGTAGGTTATTGGGGCAGTTTTGAATTCTATAGGACTGGGTGGCCAGGCTACAACTGTTGGTACTTCTGGCACACAGTCCGCTACTTCGGTAAGCAATGCACACATCTTGAAATGGTGGTCATATGTATGAAATTATTTGTTGGATGCATCTTGCATCTCAGTTATCCAAGGGGAGGGCATTTTTAACAATCTGATCTATAGTCAACTGCTAGAATTACAATCTATGGGCTTGTCATCATGAATCTTGTTAATCATTTGAAACTGTTGAGGTTCATATATTAATTTGTTTTTATTGCTACCGTATTTTTTGTCCTTCATGGTATTTCTTTCTTACTTGCAATCCCTGTTTGAACCATGTCAAACCTATTTACTGGTTGCTGTAAATATTATTCATTTACACATTCATCAACTTATATTTAACATCTCAAATTCCTATTTACTTGTTGACTGCATAACACTTTCTCAATGCAAAGGCTTGCTGAATTTATAGCTTTCTTATCACTTTTTCCATTTGATAGGTATAACTTAATTTTTGCAATGTTCACCTTTTCTCTTATCTACCATGCCTTAGTTTTGGCCGTATCATGACCTTTAATCTTTTCTCTGCTTCATGACTTGACCCAGATAAAGGATACAAATGCTATTGGGCATATCCTCTCCTAGTTTGGCATTCACCTATAACTTAAGGCAATATATTAAGCATACTTAGGAGTTAGGAGTTAGGGGCACATGATTTGGATGGAAACTAACATCTGATCGATGTAAGACTTGAGTTGCCTGAGGCACATGAGAAGGAGCTATATATTGGAAGTTGTTTGACTGAAATTGTCTCTTGTTTGTGGTTGTTGTGTTGGTAAAGGAAATTTGACCCCTCAAAGGGATAATGTGACACTTGTTTTCATGTAAAGCATATTTACATGATTTTTTTCCCCATAGCCAAATGCTCCTGGTCAGCCTCCTCAAGGAAACGAAACAGAAAGGATGCGTGGTAATATTGGAGGCCAGACCCAAACAGGAAATCAAGCACAGTCTGGGCAGGCATTTTCTAGTCAACCATTCCAATCTTTACCTCAAGTTGTGCAAATCCCACTGGCTGCAGCAGCAGTACCTGTTCCTTCCCTTCATATGGTAGTTATATATTCTCATGTTGATGTTTTACATGTGTTTTGCATTTAACTGTTCTTTCATACATCTATTTATTTTTTCCTCATTTCAGCCTATCCCTGATTCTTTGAACACTCTCTCCGAGTTTATGAATCGCATGGAGCAGACACTGTCACAAAATGGTGATTCCAAAACCTTTTTATCTTGTAGTTGCAAATAACTGCACAAAATTAACTTGTTCTTAGTGATGTAGGGTATCAGCCAAATTCATCTTCAGCCAACCCCCGTGACCTACCAAGGGTGGAATTACCTTCCAGTGCACAGGGGATGCCTACACCTGAAGCATTGAGCATTGTCCTGCATCATGCAGAGCGTCTTCTCAGTGGTCACGCTGTTGCTGCACTATCTGTAATCACCATATTCAGAATACTTAAAATTTTGGGTTTATTTTTTGGTGACTTTGTTCTGTTCCTTTTGCTGCACTATATTTGTATGTTTGTCTACCTCTTTCTGGGCTTTGTGTTAGATTATATCCATTATTCCTGATTTTTTTCTCTCTTTTGTGGAAGAGAATATTGGATTATTTGTGTTTTTCAACAATTTTGGGAACATTTTTTAATGATGAAAAGAGAGAAGATAGTTTCATTAGTTCAAATACCTTTTCACCAACTCTAGTATTATTTTATAAATATATATATAGATCATAAGAATTCTAATGGATTTCTGAATTTCTCTATTGTATGTCTCCTTTAAATATAGGATTAAAGAGTGACATTGTTGATTTTTGTATGCACGGTAGTCAGTACATCCTTATAGTGATAATGAAGCATGTAATAATATAGAGTTGATGTTTCTTATAATATAAAGCATAAAGAAGAATTATGTGCATATTCTCAATTACGCTCAAATTCTCTTTAATAAAAATGTCTCAAATTTTTCAGAGTACCGCTAGTGATCCTAATTACATACTATTACAAATTTTCAAGGCCTGAGTAATACAGACCTATAAGTAATTAATGGACCCTGATTCTATTAATGCAGCTACTTCCAGTTACTGCCACCAGATTGCCCTTTACAAAATAAACTAAATAAAATCCTTCACTAATACTAATAACATCTTAATTACCAATAAAGTGCTGACTTGAAGTGCGTTTTAGCAAAAAACATCTTAATTACCATGAGAAGATTTTCTGGACCAAAAGCACCATTTTGAGTGTTGTTGGGTGGTCGGGCGATTACCCAAGTCTTTGGCCACTTCTGCAATGATCTTGGTTGTGGCATCAAAACAAACACCATATGTGGAAACAAACAAATGAGTTGTCAATATGTAGAAACCAGCAAAGCTACCTTTTAAGGCCAAACTGTACACTGTCTTTAAATCTCTGAATGTGAATCAGTCCTCCTTTTACATAGGCCCTAGGCAGCACATTTCAACCCATTAGAGTCCCTTTCTGATCGTGAGTCATCTGCCTTCCTCCCACTGAAGTTAATTTTACCCGTGCATCAAATGATTTCAATGTACAGTATGAGCCAATGAGCTCTAGCTTAACTGGCACCTCTCTCCTTATAAGTTCTAGGGTGCGTGTGCAATTTATCAATAAAAAATAATAATGACTCAGTGTACAGTATGAAGCATATTGTACGCATGTCATTGTATTGTGCTGTACATGTTCCATTGTGATCCAGACACAGGATCTTTAATGAATTAGTACAGAAAAGTTTTGAACCCTGGTGATCCCTGGGGTAAAAGTATGGAGGAAATTAATTCATATTTTTTTTTATCATATTATAAACCTTGGGACATTTATCTTACAGCACTTTCTTTGATTACAATGTTTTTATGTTGTGCTCCATTAATTACCTTTGACAGATGAATATCACTTTTCTAAAGCTGATGTATTGTACCAGTTTTTTAGTTTCTTTATATAAGATTCTTATTGTTGTGAAGTGAGATTGATGAGGCTGATATATTTATTAAGATGTGCCAATTTTACATTCCTTAGATTTTACCTTATTTGTCTGATTATGTGTTGCTTGTAATTTGCTGCAACTTCGTAGCATATTGCAGGACGCTTGGAGCAAGAGGGATCTTCTTCTGATCCCACTATAAGGGGCCAAATACAGGCAGAATCAATGCAATTAGGAATTGCAATGCAACATCTAGGTGCCCTTCTTCTTGAGCTTGGCCGCACGACTTTGACACTGCGAATGGGACAGTCTCCTGTATGAGTGTTATCCCTCCTCTGTGCTTAGGTCATTTGTGTGTCGAAAGCATTTAAAATTCTAGTGTTTCAATTTGCAGGCAGACTCTGTTGTAAATGCTGGGCCCGCAGTTTACATATCTCCATCAGGTCCTAATCCTATAATGGTTCAGGTTTGTCAATGACTGCATGCTTTATCAATTCTTTTACATAATATTAAGCATTCCAAATATCAGTTAACTAGGTTATAGACTATTTCTAATTTAAAGTACCAATATCTTAGGTGAGTAACTTATTTGCAATATTTATCATGGATAGGTCAATATGTTGTCTTTCCCTAGAACTTTGTTTGAATGGTCTCTTGTTTTGGGTCACAGTTAGATACATTCCATTGTACATTTCATTGATTCTCTTTCATTAGATTGTAATTATCACTTTTTGTATCTCTTCAGGAGTACTTTGTGCACTCTTTTATATGTGAGGTAGTTCATTTTTTCAATAAAACATTATTACTTACTAAAAAAAGGGTCAACATGTAGATTGACTGAATTCATTCTTCTCTCTAAATCATTGGTATTCAGCAATAATATTATTTTCTCCTGAAACTATAAGACTGGTTCACGACTAAGGCCGATGCTCCATGAAGTCTAATGAATTTTGATGGGGCTTAGTAAGGATATTTAATAGAAATCAGGTATATTCTAGTCTCCAAGTAGGGAACAAATAGAACAGGCTAACAAGTAAGGTGAAATAAGTAGAACAGTCTAATAGACTAGAAAGAAATTGTAGATTATCTTGGTTTATCTTCAGTAAATCCTAGTAGTTATGGCTTCTAAATGATTGCCTTGGTTTGATGTCAATTATGCATTGGTCATCTTGTATTATTTGCAGCCTTTTCCTTTTCAAGCCAGCTCCCTCTTTGGTGGTTCTGTTCCTCAGTCAAATCCCGTGACTTTTGGTCCTGTTGGTATTGGGAATGCCCCAAGGCACATCAACATTCATATACATGCTGGTAAGAAATTTTTTGTACTTACCTGCACCATGTAGCTTCTATATGGTAATTTGATGCTATTTAATATCAGGTACTTCCCTAGCACCAATGGTTTCAGGGGTTGGTACAAGGGCAAGTAATGCGGAAGGAACACAGGGGGAGCGCCGTAATGGTGCTGGTTCTGGTGATTCAGGTGCAACAAGGGTGCTACCTATGAGAAGTGTCATTGCGACGGCTGTCCCACGTCCTAGTAGTGCTGCAAGTTCCGGTGCAGCTCAACCTGGACTAGTTTCTGTTTCACAGCCACCTTCTGATTCTGTTTCACTATCTGCTGTTATGTCTGGAGTCAATTCACGAATTAGAAATTTTGTTGGAAGCTTGCAAGGAGATAACATGGTTTCTTTGGGTATCTAGCCATTTATTTATTTTATTTATTTAAACTGGATCCATTTATTATCCATATGTTAGTGAATAAAATGCTGCTCAATTCACCAAGCTGTTACTTTTGTATACAGGTCAAGCAGAGTCAACTGTTCAAAGATCATCTGGTGAATCTGGTGCAGGTAGTGATGTAGGGAATGAACAGCCAAATACCTCGACAGTCAACTTGGTCAACAGAGTTAGGGAATCAGATGCATCCATATCTGGAAGCATTCCTGAAAGTGAAGGTCAGAAGGTAGATTTGGTGCACTATATGGGGGTCTTATTTCTACTTCTTTCTTGATTATTGTTTGAATCTTGTACTGATTTATTGATTGTAAACAGCTTGATATTAAATGTGACCAATTAAGTAATAATGATGCTTCAACTGGCTTAAAAGATGTTTCTGCCTCTGGAAGTTCTCTGAGTTGTTTAAGTGGAGGAACAGTGGCAAAGTCTGAGGATTCTCAGGAAAATGCTCTGAGATCTGGTGAGAAGCATGATACAACTGAGGGTGACAAAGCTGTTCCACTTGGATTAGGGCTGGCAGGTTTGGAACGTAAGGTAAGCTAATTTTGTATTTTTATTAATATTCCTTTAAGTAGCTTATTGAAAGTTAGATACTATTTCCCTTCTCTCTGTAAAGTATATTCAGCTTTGCACACATGTGGTGTACTTGGTGTAATGTTTTGACATCTAATGAAGATGGACATAGTGGGGTGTCTGTTACCAGGGAATCTACTGGTGGGGGATGTTAAGGGACCAAATAAGCCCCTTGGACATTATCTTTAAGAGGAAAACAGAGGAGCTGGTGTGGTGGCTCAACATATATCCTTGTAGGCAAAGATGGTGGTGCGGACTTGGGAATTGTTGTAGATTTCACTAGGTGCCAGCTTAGGTTTGGTCAGTGCAAAACATATTTTATTGAAACCTTCAAAACACTAGGTGTGCAAGGTTAAAGCTTTTTACAAAGTTTTAAGCTTTAACACAGGTCTTTCTTTCACTTGGAAGAGCATTTTGGAAGACCAAGGTTCCAACTAAAGTGGCTTTCTTTGTATGGATTGTGCACTTAGGAAAAATCCTAGTGATGGATAATTTCAGGAATCGCCAAATGGTAGTGGTAGATTTGAGTTGTATGTGTATGAAGAGTAGGGAAACTACAAATCTTTTACATCTTCACTGTAATATTGCTAGAGAAATGGACCATGGTTTTATTTCTATCTGTGATGTTGCTAGGGAGTTGTGGGCTATGGTTTTATGTCTATTATGGATTCAGTGGGTCATGCCTAAAGTGTGATTGATTTGTTGGCTTTTTGGAAAGGATGGTTTGGTTGACATCATAATATAGATATATGGAATGCAGTTCATTTATGTCTTATGTGGTGTATTTGGAGGAAAAGTAATGCTCAAAGTTTCGAAGGGTGTGAAAAATCAATTTTTGGACTTGAAGCTTTTGTGGTGTGGTCTTGTACTGATGATTTATTTTTAATATAAACTTTACAAAAAGCATAATATATTTATTTCCTAAATTTTTGTTATAATTGTATTTAGCATTGTAGGTTCCTCTTGTTATGGTGATTCTATAGTGGCTTTAGTCAAGTATTAATCTGTTGCCTTGCGTTCTAATATTTCAAATTAGTACTTGAGGATTCTCCCTCAGGCTTGGTTCTCTGTATTGAATGACTTCGTGTGCCATGTGCAATATTGCTTAGCTTTTATTCATTTTATTTTATGTTTCAAATGAAGTTGTGGGCTATACATAGTACATTGTTTAGTTTTCTGGTTCTTTAGGTGACATGATTGTCTTCTGTTTCTTAGATTCTTACTAAATCCATGTATTGTTTATAAAATCAGAGACGAGGCAGGCAACAAAAATCACAGGCCATGGGTGGTGATGGTGGTACAACCAGTGCTCCTGTTGATCAAAGTCGGCAGATTAGAGCAAGTGGACAACAGCTTTTGCAATCTCTAGCATCCCTTAGCTCTTCTGTAAATAGTATGAATGCAACTGAACAGCCCCTGGGACAACTTCCCTCTGTAGTTGGGCAGGTCATGGACAGTAGACCTCTGGGAGGGCAAGGTTCTGATGACCAGATTGATATGGCAAGTGTTATGTCTCAGGTCCTGCAAACTCCTGCTTTGAATGGTCTTATTGGCAGGTGTTTCAGAGCAAACTGGGGCTGGCTCTCCTGATGTCTTGAGGAATATGTTGCAACAGTTCACTGAGAGCCCACAGATGAGGAATACGATCAATCAAATTGCCCAACAGGTTGACACCCAGGATCTTGGAAACATGTTTGCAGGGCTTGGAACAGGCCAAGGCGGAGGCCTTGATTTGTCTAGGATGTTCCAACAGATGATGCCCGTTGTGTCCCGAGCCCTCAGCGGTGGGTCGATTCCCTCTCAACTTTTTCCTGCTGTTGATGCTGCAACCCAGCCAGACTATAATGAGAGGAGGCTGAGCAGAGATGACAAACCGAATGAACAGAATGTCCAGGTTTGTATGCATACAAGTTCATAGAGGACTTGTATTTTTATTTTCTTTTGCTCTTTTTCATTTGTTACTCCTGGGCTGTCAGTTAAATCTAGTAACAGTGCTTGTTTTACGTGTGAGTCTAACTTTATTGCCCTGCCTTGTCGAAAAACCTTATTGAAATATTTTTCTATATTACTTCCTCATTGAACTGCATCAGGTTGTTGATTGATGGGTTTGTTTTAAATATGGAGCACTTCTTTTGACAGACCAAGTTTTATAAATTAAATCTGTAATTATTTGTTGTTAACAGAGAAATTAGGAAATAAGGACCTGTCAGATTGTTCTATAATAACATCACTTTTATCAGCAGACCTAGTTTATTGATTGTGTAATTGTGGTTATTGTTGTTATGATTGTTGTTTTGTGGGCTTTTAGTGCTTAATTCTTAAATTCTGTAGTTTGCCTATAAAATAGTATTGTATATACTATACTGCAATTCTGCATTTGTTTTGGATTATCTGTTACCACAGCTGCTGGTTGTTGATGTACTTTGGGCCTTATCTTATACCTTTAACCACCAATTCTATCTGTGCTAGCAGATCTATCCTTCAACCCAATTATATTTTGTGTTTGTGTTTTTTTTTTTTTTTTTTTTTTGCACCGGGGTATGCTAAATAGGAATCTCGGAGATAATTGATCAGAAGATATGTCAGACCTGCAGTTATATGAGACTTGTGCTTGTCTTATTGTTAACTTGGGCAGATAATTGATAAAATAATGTCTCTTTTTGATTTTCAGATCAACCTCCAACAAGTGGCTCAGAGGATTGAGCACCTGAATCCACCTGAAAATGTTTTCCGATCTGTAGTTGAAAATGCAGTTCAGTTATCTGGCAGTGAAAGTGGTTCTGAAGATCTTGTGGATGAGTTATGCAGCGATGAAGGTCTTACTAATGTAAGTGTCCAAATTGATTTTGTGCACTGATAGCCATTTTGACCCTTTGCCTGTGGAAAGGGGAGGGGAAGGGGGGGACATGGATGTCTAGAAGCACGATGAACAGCACTGTATTCAGTCAAGGTGCTAATGAACTCTAGCTAAAACCACCTCTTCCCCCCATAAGGAAGGGTGGAGGTTAAGATCGTGGTTCAAAACTCATTGGGTGTGTTTAAGTACATTCCCTGTGTTCTGGGGCTACTCTTTTTGATTTAGTAAAATTTTTATTACCAATAAAAAAAAAAAAAAAAAAAAAAACAATAAAAAAAAAATGGCTGTTGAGACTTTTCATTTGGCTGCACTAGAAGTTATGAATTCTTGCTTTGGAACGAAGGCTTAATGGCAGTTGTTCTTGAAGCTATGAATTCTTATGCTTTGTATGTTGTGCATGATTGCAGTAAATGTGGCTCTCCTTTTAACTGCTTTTAAAAGGTATGAATTTCATTGGTTTTTATGTGTTCATGAGCTCATGATATTATTTGGCCTGTGCAGGAATATATAGAGATGTTACGACATGACCTAATTCGACGACTTCAGGGTGACCCTGGGCAGGACAACTGCTAACTAGAGCCTACAGACCCCAAGTGGGCATGCTTGTGATTGCTGGATATCAGTGTGAGGATTATTGAGGGGGTTGGGTTTGCTGGTAATTATTGACTTTGTCAGGTTTTTATCAAATTGTTTTACATTTACTCGGAATCCTTGTATAATGGTTTTTTTTTTTTTTTTGATAAAGAATCCTTGTATAATGTAGGTTTGCGGCCTGATGTGCTTTTAAATTATAGTTGATCTGCTTGTTGCAGGCACACTCGACTGGTTTAGAGTGTATCGAATCGTTAATTTATTAATACATGCTATAGGTGACAAACTAATGATTTTTGCCGGGCCTAGTAGTTCAGGCCCAGATTGTCTCTTTAGAATCCCCCATTCCACTTTTCCATCCTCTCTAAAACATACCATTTGTGTCCATTTTTCATTATTTTCAAAATTATCATTATTTTTTTAGTTCAAATTGATTTTCCAAAAAAAAAAAATTAAGGAAAAAAGAGTTCTCTGGAAAATAATTAAAAGACAATTTGGAAATAAGTAAAAAGATAAGGGATAAAATAATTGAATTGAAAAATCTCTCTTAAATATATATAACTCATTAGCCCACGTTTTTTTTATCTATGATTATGTTTGTAAATGAAGTGAGTTGCTTATGAATAAGTTGAGCTCAACTTGGAAATTGACTTGTTTATGTTCGTTTATTTAAAAAATAAGTTAAGTTTAAGCCAAAGTTTAGGCTCAATTATTAAACAAAAATGCTATAAGTTGCTCGTGAACAAACTCGTGAGTATAAAGCTTGATTTAAGTATATATCATATCATATATTTATATGTATAAATGTATTTATAAAGATTTAAGATTGAAATGCGTAATTTGTAAATAAACTAATAAGATCAAATTAATATTTGTAATTTTTTAACAATACAAATAATATATTTCGTAGTAAAAATTATATATAAATTTTAACAATGATAAATCTAATTTTTATAAGTTCACATAGGGAAATCATTTCATTCAATTAATTCAAATAATATAATTCAATTATTCTGTATTAATTATTAAAATAGATTTACAAGGGAGTAAAAAATTTAGTTGTGTTTTGGGAAAAAATAAGTTAATCAAAGTTTACAGCCTTATAATTATGAAATAAAAAATAAAAAATATTACACCCAACCAGCTAAAAGAAAAATGTCAAGCACGCCAATAAAGCGTTCATGAGGTTAGATTCAAATTAACGCCGACCACCTTGGAGGGTTTGTCCTTTTAACAGCCGATATTCGGATTTGAGAAACGAAGGGCGGAAACGTTAGTGTGTTGAAATGGAGGAAGGCGAGGCGAAGCCCATGAAGGCCGGGTGTCGATTGTGCTGTATTTGTAATAAGAGAAGGGCTGCCCTTAAAAGACCTAAAACCCTACACCAGGTTACTCTCTCCCTCCTCTCTTTTACCCAATATTAAATAATATGCGATGTGAAACCTGGTTTAGTTAAATTTAAAGAAAACAGAAATACCATGTGAATTCTTCACCAAAAGCTGAGAGTAGATGTTTGTAATTAAACTGAATGCAAATTACCAAAAAATTAAGTTCTAATTTAATTGAAGGACAGCCATATTTTGAGCTCCACTGTATTAGTCTTATAGAGAAATATTGTATAGATAATTTAAAAAGAAAGATGATGATGATAGTGCTGAAATTTTTTATCTCTGAAGATTTGCAGGGAGTGTTTTTATGAGGTGTTTGAGGAGGAGATCCATCAGGTAATTGTCGAGAATCAGTTATTCAGGCCCGGTGAACGCATTGCTATAGGTGCCTCTGGTGGAAAAGGTGAATGCTTCTTCGTAGCGTATTTTATCGTACTCTAGTGACTATGCTTATTTTCTTATTGTATCTTCTGAGTTGGATACTGGAGACACACTAGATTTAGTTCAAATTGAAAGAATCAAATTTGATCATTTTTTTTTTTTATTCATGTGATATGCATTTTATTACCTCCAAGGGAGTGAATTGTCCTGCGAAAAAATTTATCAATATATGTTGAGTTAGAATTCATCATGTGAAGACTAAAGAGGGAAGCAACTCATTTAGCGGACCGTCAGGCAACGAAAGTGAAAATTTATGGTTTCGTCCTTATAATGGGTCTCCAAGCCCTTAATGAAATCGCTCAATAGTTGTATGTTGCATCTGAAAAAATAGTCACATATCTTATTTTAGCCATTTGAAATGTTGTAGAATAAATGTTTTGTAATTAACATATACAGAGAAATCCCTTGAGAATGGTCTAGTCAAAAGAATGGAAATTTGATTTTATTTTTAACAGGTAAAATGCTAATTTGTGCTTTAAGTGTCCAAGAGCAACAATGTAACTGTTTCATCACAGATTTGGGGCATATGAAGATTGACTAATCAGATCATTTCAATAGATACACTACTACTCAGATTATGACATAGGAATAGATATTATTAGTTCAATTATGTATTCCACAAAAATTTAGGGGCACAAGATGCCCAAAGATATAGGCAGATATTTAGCCGAAGTTGAATATAGTTAAGCCTTATGGCTAAGTTTTTGCTTCTAAGGGCCAATATATGTGAGTGTTAAAAGCTATTTTAATCTCCTGTTTGTTAGTTCTTTCACTTCTTTGTTTCATGTTTGTTTGTGGTCCATTTTTTGTCTCTTTTGGCATGCTGATTATACCATAGCAAGCTGTTGTCCATCCAGCCAACTTTATAAGATAAGTTATTTATTTTTATTCTCATTGCCTCTTTACATGTATGCAGATTCCACAGTCCTTGCTTATGTATTATCAGAATTGAATCGGCGACACAATTATGGGCTGGATCTCTTCCTCTTGTCAGTTGATGAGGGCATTACAGGGTACAGAGATGACTCTCTTGAAACTGTCAAACGAAATGAAATTCAGGTGAGTGTATCTTTTTTTTTGGAATAGACTCCTGTTCATTTTACCCTGCCAATCGGGAGCCTTGTGCACTAGTTTTAACTTTTTATAGTGCTCTTTGTAAGTTGTCAAGACTGTTTTCCAACCCATTCAGATCTGCCTTTTGTTTCATATTCTTAATGTTTTGAATAAGGAATAATAAAGTTGTAACTCGCGTAAAATAATTGTGGTCATATTTTTCCTGTATCTGCAAGAAACATAGTTGCCAGCTTCTATAGTTTCAAGTATGTGTGTGTTTGTGGTCTTGATCATATAATATTTTTCAACTCATGGTTTATTTTCGTTGGCTTGTGGATATGAAGTTAATGTATAAAATTTTTTGTTCGTTCTAGCGCTTGAGAGCAGTGGCAGTGCCAACCTCTTTGCTTGTACATCATTGTTATTCCATGTTGTGTGCCATTTGAAAATCATTCTGAAGCATTAAGAGTTCTAATGCTTTGTCTTGTTAATTTCCTTTCTCAGTGTTTTATTTATCTTTTCTGACTATGTTTGCTTTATCATTATCTATTAGTTTGATGACTGACTCTTATTCTAATATTCATTTTCAGTATGGACTGCCACTAAAAATTGTCTCATACAAGGATTTGTATGGATGGACAATGGACGAGATAGTGAGGATGATAGGTTTAAAGAATAATTGCACATTTTGTGGTGTTTTCCGACGCCAGGTATAGGACATGACCTCCTCTAAAACTATAAGCACAACTATGTTCACCATGATTTGATACTGTATCAAGCACTAAATTTTCTTCTGTTGTATACATACATTGTCTTTAACCACAAGGGTTAAAGTTTTATTAGTTATGAAAATTAAGAGGGAATGATTTGATTGGTTGCTTTATCTCTAAGGCCCTTGATCGAGGTGCTGCGTTGTTGAAAGTAGACAAGGTCGCTACCGGACATAATGCGGATGATATTGCGGAAACAGTTCTTTTGAATATTCTACGAGGTGATATTGCTAGGTGAATACATTTGTCAACTCTTCCATCTTGTTTCTTTCAAAGGTTTGTGCATAAACTCATTGATGCTTTTGCTTTGTAGATTGAGTAGATGCACTTCAATAGTCACTGGTGAAGATGGACCAATTCCAAGATGCAAACCTTTTAAGTACACATATGAGAAGGAGATTGTTATATATCCTTGTTATTGAAATTCTGGATGGTTTTGAAAGTCTTGTAATGTGTTATCCTTTAAATATCCATTGGTATGATTTATAAAACCTTAACCAGATGTACACGTATGCATATTTCAAGAGGCTGGACTATTTCTCCACCGAATGTATGTTTATTATTCCGCTTTTCATTATACTCTTTTCAATGACTCATTGCAATAGTTTCATTGTGTGGTCTAAAGGACGTACTTAGCATGTTGCTATCAAACTCTGAATTGGTTTTAACAAAGTGCAGTGTTTTTTTGCAAGTTTGCAACTGTTCTTACCAATATAGAATAGCCTGCAGTAAAGTCAATCAATCACAAGCTGTTCCTTTTAGTGTCCTACTTTTGTTTCTGTTAATTGGGTTCTTAGATTGTCCTAATTACAGAGTTTTTTTTTTTTTTTTTGGAAAATGCAGGCATTTACTCTCCAAATGCATATCGTGGTTTTGCTCGTGAGTTCATAAAGGATTTGGAAAGAATCAGGTTATTATCTGGTTGAGACTGTGTCATCAGTGGTTGACATTCCTTTATTAATTAATTCAGTCATTATGAAATATTTCCACAATAGCCTATACACTCTGAGTCTGACATAGTATCTCTCATCTTACTGGTGCAGACCTAGGGCCATACTTGACATCATCCAATCAGGGGAGAATTTCAGGATCTCCACTTCTACAAAAATGCCAGAGCAAGGGACTTGTGAACGCTGTGGCTACATTTCGAGCCAGGTAAGCTTTGCTTCTATTTCCATCTAACCTGAATTTTGGAGACGTATTTCTCATGGAATTTATTTATCACTTACTCTATTTGCAGCATTTACAAGTATATTCCATGATCTGATGTGTTTAACCAAAACTCAGTAATTAAGTCAACTATATAACCTGTGCTTTTGTTGTCTAATGCAAAATTCAAGCTTCACTTTTAACTTCCCAATTACAAAAGGAGCTTATAAACAAGATTTACAATTGATAGCCCGTCTTATAAAAGTAATTATCTGCGTATTAGACAATATGGCCTGGAGTTGGGAGAGTATCTGCAGTTACAAAATTTTAGGGGATAGCATGCTTTAGTTTTGTTAGGCTATCTTGCGTAAGTGAGGCAGCCTCATGTACAGTAGGAAAATATCAATCATATTTCTCATCCTATGACAACACATCTGCTACTGGCTCAGTTATGTTTATTTTGTGAGATCAGGTCCTACTTGCAATTTTCTTCTGTGAACCAGCACTTCCTTTGGAAGTTCAGGGAATCAAATTGTTGTTGTCATCATTATTCTGATATTACCATGGCCATCACCCCCTCTCTTCCCTTTCTCTCAG
Organism: Fagus sylvatica; assembly: GCA_907173295.1. Lineage (NCBI taxonomy): Eukaryota > Viridiplantae > Streptophyta > Magnoliopsida > Fagales > Fagaceae > Fagus > Fagus sylvatica. The sequence goes on along the minus strand of OU015764.1, from coordinate 35,680,897 downwards.
CATGTATGTGTTTGTGTGTGTTTTGCATGCATGCGCTTTAGGCACAACTATTCATGTGAATATGTGTGTGCTACCTGTTCGAGCATCTGAGCATTCATCATCCTTGTGTTATTGTGCAGAAATGGTGTAAAGCTTGTGTTTTGCTTGAGGGACTGAATCGGGGTTTGCCAAAGCTGGGCATTGGGCGGAGTCGAGGCCCTAATAATGATAGTAAGAAGGGAACAAAAGAAACTAATGGAACAAAGAGTATTGAGAGCAAGCAATGTGGAACTTTGGACTTCTGATGTAGCACATACGGATCACTTAAGCTTTCATGAGCTCCAGGGATTGAGTTTCACTGAATGCACCAAAAGTGATGATAACTTATAGAATTTGTTGCTTACTCAATGCCCTTGGAAGGTATATATCGATTTGAATTGTGACTGTTGGTTTCAAAGGGACTAAAATAAACTGCATAGAAAAGGAAAAGGAAACCAAGTAGAGGATAGGATATTTCTTCTTTTTGGTAGAGTGAAAATATTTTCTTTTATTTTTGCTAGTTATGCAACTTTGAAAAATGTAATTTTCTATTGTTTACTTTGTTTCAACTATTTCGATGGAGTTTTCTGGGGTTAAATCTCTCATCATTTTTCGTTGCATTAGCCGGTTTGTGGAATGATTGGTACACCCATCTGTAGTGTTCGTGGGCTCTGATTGATATATAAGATATCTGGCAGAGGCCCTGACAGGCTTATAGTATGTTGAGTATTAGCATCGGCCTATTCAACCCGCTAGTCCAGCTAAAATATGCCTAACAAACTCGAATAGCCCATATTGCTTTCTCTCTTTCCTCCTCTTTCTTTAGAATTTGTCTTCACTCTCTCTCTCTGCGAGGTGCTCTTGGAGATTGGTGAGGTGTTGCATTTGTTATTGGGGTTTTGTGTGTTGAGAGTTTGTTTATTTTGTTAGTGTGAGTTTGTGTGTATGAGGTTTGTGAGTATTTTTGTGTGAGATTTGTGAGTGTTGTTTGTGTGAGTTTGTGAGGTTTGATTGAGTGGTTGTAATCCTTATCGGTACCACGTTAAATATTGTTGACTTTATGTAGATATGTTTTATTTTATTGTTTATGTCAACGTGCTTTGCTAATCTCAAATCATAACAAAACAAAACATAATAACTAAATCACAAGCCTTTCATTCATTGTGTTTTACTTGCATTTTCGAAAACATCTTCGGTCATCTTTCTTTGTAAAAAGTTTGAAGTCGTGTATCAAAATTAATGATATAATAAATCTAGAAATAATAAAATTTTCACAATCTTTACATGAGATGTTAATCTTAATCATGATTAACGTATAATAAAAAATGTGTGAAACAGTAAAAATAATTTGTTCCATCACAACTTATTTCCTTTTCAATAATAAAAATAAATTAAAAATTGGTGTCTTTAAGTTTAAACATTGCTCGCAAACGCACCGTTTTCAGCTGCAATGACTTTCTCTTTAATCAAAGGAATCAAAGGAATCAAATACCAACGCAATACTCATTTCAGTTTCTGTTGGGAGTGTCTCTCAGTCTCATCCATGGCTTCCCCAGCACCTCCAAGCTCAGCCACAGGCGTCCAAAACCCTAAGAAATCCTTAGCTTTTGTAGCAAACGCAATTAAGCGCAAAGACAGCTTCATACAGTTCTTCGCCATGACTGGAATTTTGCTCTTGAGCGTCAGATCCTTGGGCCAGAAGTACCGCATCCACGACCTCCAGGAGGACACGTCAGCTCTCAAGGAAGAGCAACAAACCCTAACCGAGCGCATGAAGAACATCAAGCACACTCTCCTCCACGAGGCGTCTCTCGAGCCCTCCGGTCTCTTCGCCGCCAGGCTCCGCCGTCTCTTTGCCGACCAAGAATGATCTCATCCAACCCAGAGTGATTTTCCTGTGAGTTCTTCATTTTGTGAATTTTGTTTCTTTCCGAGTATATGGTTTTTGCTTCGTGAGTTCAGTGAAGTGTCCTACACATGATCGTGATGCGATAATTTAAACTCTATTGAAAGTCTTAAAATTTTACTTTATTTTTAGGGTTTTTGCTATGTATTTTGTGTTCTTAAATTAGGTCTAGATTTGTTTGTTGCTTCAGTTTGTTAAGCAATAGGCATTGAATATCTGAATGTTTTCATAAAAAAAATAATAAAAAACTTTGGAAAAATGATCAAGTAAGAAGAACCAGAGCTGCCCAAGGTCAGTCTAATAAATTGTATCGACAAAATTCATTGGGCCTATCCGCCTATGAGTAGCTGAATTTTCATGTCCAAAGTTATAAATAAGTCCCATAAGCTTTAGCTTAAACAGTACCTACTCCCGTCCAAAATAGTAAGATGAGGGGCGAGGCCATGGGTTTAAGTGCCATCAAGTGCCTAGAACTTACCAATCAAAATAAATGTCTAATGTGGTTCATTAAATAGAAAGAGATGACACCACAACATGGTTGGAGATCCTCCCTGCAGATTCTTTAATGGAAGCCTGTATTCCCCAACTTGTTCTCTTCTTGGTAGGACTTAAAGAGTGGGTTAGAGATGAGAAGTAGATGGTAGGATTAAAGAGTAGGTTGGACCGAGGAGAGGGAGGGGACTACACATACCCAGGGGACTAGTCAGGTGTTCGAAGAGTTCTGGAACACCCATGTTAACGAAAAAGATGGCTCTTTTAAGTGGATTTGTTTGTGTGAGGGTATTTAGTATAACTTTTTCATTTAACTTGGCTAGAGTTAGGCCTACATGACAGATGGCTCTTAAAGAATGTTGATATGATCATTAAATAAGACTTTAAGCCAATGAGCCCTAGTTCAAATGGCACTCCCTTCTATAACAATGGATGGAGGATGAGGTTGTGGGTTTGTGACTCATTAATACATGTGTAACTTACAAATAAGATAAAAATAATATAACACTCCAAGTTTGTATCTAATTGGTGCTGAAGCTTATGGCTTTCTGGTATACTTGCTGAATGTTTCCGAAACTCTTGTTGCCCTAATCTTTTCTTTCATTTCACAATAAGTAATAATCTGCAGAGAATTGGATGAATGGAAAGATAATATTTAAGGGTGGACTTTTAGGATATTTTATTGCCATTTTTTATTAACTGCATATGAATGATGCCAGGCCTCATGATCACGGTATATATTCTATCAGCTTGGGTTTTTGTACAAATGGGATTCTTGATTCTACACTTTAGTGTTTTTAGTTTTCATGGTGTCTATGGACTAAGTTATCTCATTACATGTGGAGTTGCAGGGCAGCTCATGTAGGGTATGTTTGGAGATGAGAGGAGAGGGGAATAGAGGGAAAGGTGACTAGAATATAACTCCTCTTCCTCCATAAAAAATTAAACATAAAATATTATTAAAATTAAAATTCAAGCATTAGAAAGAAGTTTTGTTTGGGTAGTGAGAGAGAAAGTAGTGGTATAAAAAACCTATGTCTTTAAGATATTGTTAGAGAGAAAGTGATGCAAATATAGTTTTGGTATATAAACTAAAGGTTTCTTATAAATAAAATTAATATGGGAGTATTTTAGTAATTTGAAAACATAATTGCATTGGATTTGGATACTCAAGGTGAATCCATACCTAGTTCATACCTATTGAGTTAATAAATTTTATTCCATACCTAGTTCATACCTAACGAGTTAATAAATTTAAATCCATACCTAGTTCATACCCATAAAATAAAATAAAAACCTCCCAAACCATCATTATAGATGGGGGGATTTGAATAGGAGGGATCACAAGGGCTCTAGCCGAGCAACAATGGTAGAGGAACTATTTCCGGTGATTTCAGTATTTTCTAGGTTATAAGAACCAACTTGTGGGGTTGGTCATAAGCCCTTCTAAAGTTAATTTAGAATGTGATATAGAAGAAGAAAACTTGCAGAGTGACGATGTAGTTAGAGAAAAAAGCATACAAGTGGAGATGAGGAGATCCCTTATATTGTAGCCTTAAATGCGAAATCAGGTAATAAATGTAGGTATGATAAGACTTATGTTGGTTAACTTGGTCAACTAGTAATCTTGTTTGGTTATAGCCGATCACACTCCCTTGGACCCCGAGCCAAAGAGATTTGAGTCATTTGACCCCTCCAATCACATTAGGATTGGGTTAAGTCGAAGACCCAACCTATTGCCATCACAGTGATATTGGTGTTGACCTCATACACTGCCACCATTAGAAGCATTGGAACTAGATGAGCGGTGCAGAAATTTTTTAGAGTAGATTTTGAGTGGTCACTGGAACGGAGTTGGTATTTGCACTTGTTTTTCCTTTTTTTAATCAATTCATTGAGCTGTACATTGTGCATGCCTATGTCTTGCATGATCATTGCTTTCCTCCGTGTATGGGTTGAGTGTAACATGCCCACTGATTGCAGTGGATGGTTCTTACGAACCAACAAACTCACCAAACTAAACCAGACAGATAATCATATATATCATTAAATTTGTTGGCTTCTAAGCTGATTGTTTAATTCAATTTTGAAGCGCGTAAAAATACATTATAATATAAGGTTTTGTTTTTCATTTGCCGCGTATGGCTCCTTAATTTCGTGATTTTAAATCATTCATCGTTTTTTTGATAATATTCAAATCATTCATCTAATAGGTTCTGCAATGATGACACGTGATAAAATTGTACTTATTCACTGTGGGGAATGTCTATGAAGATATGATACCGACAGTTTTCTGTGTAATATTAAATGTTTTAGATTGAAAGTTGTTTTTTTAATTTTATATCTTGACCGTCTAAATAAAAAGTAACATTGAAAATTCAACTCTCAATTTTGAAAGTCTAAAATTATTGCAAGTTATATTGGACTATTGGTTGGTTTTCAAATTATTTCCCCCGGTCTCAATACATAAAACACATTATATCCAGTTGATTTCGAGGTCACAATAGAGAAATTTAAACCAAACAAGCTTCTCTTCAAAAAAGGCTGCGCTAATTCAAACTCCAACTTTCTAATTCAGATTTTGCTCCTACATTTACTGCAAGTCTGCAACTCAACATTTACTCTATTGATATCTTTTAAGAACGCATTGTGTCTTAGGCTCCGTTTGTTTCGACGTAAAATGTTTTACGTAAAATATTTTCCATTTTCGATTTTTTGTTAATTTGGTCAGGAAAACGTTTGTTTTTTTTACCGTAAAATCCTTCAGTGAATTTGGGAAAACGGTTTACGGAAAAAATTTCCGTAAACCATTTTCCAAAACTCATTCGCACAAACCCACCCCCGTCCCTCTCATCTCTGTCACAAACCCACCCCCCAAATTTTTCGCACAAACCCACTACTTTACTGGAGCTTCGCCGATCTGCTGGGCTTCACGCCGCCCCAGAACCGGAACCGACGAGGCCGTGAGCGACGCGGTGGGACTCGAGCTGATTGCAGATCTGGGTTTTCTCTTCCGGTGGTTACGGGTTGTGCGGTGGGTTTCGGGGTGGTTGTTGGGGTGGGTTTCGTGGGTTGACATATGTTGATGGCACTCAAACACACAACGTAATATTTTCTGGAGCATAATAAACAAACACTAAAAACAAATATTTTCTTGTAAATCATTTGACACATTTTACGTAATATGTCGAAACAAACGGAGCCTTAGACTAGAAGATTACATGTGCACCACCGCGCGTCTATGTTGATGGCAATAATAGTAATATATGGACATCCTAGAAGATTACAATGTGCTAAATTATAAAACAGGAAATAAATTTATAATGACTTATCTTTCTTACTTTTTAATTCCAATGAGCCTGTCATGTTGGTCCACACTCCACATACCTAATCTGCAACTAATCATGGCAATTACTGCTTACAAAATCACTGAAAATTGTTAAAGAATATTACTTCCAAAATATCAAGACTTATATGATAAAAGGTTCATGCGCTTCACAGTTCACTTAACACATACACGGATACACCTTAATTACATTTGTTCGATTGGTAAGTGTTTGTCTCACTCCAAAGTTTAGTCCTATCAATTAATGGACTTTTTTCTATGGGAAGGAGATTCTTATCCTTCTTTTGAATCTCGTAAAGAATCCGAAATAGGAAAGGAAAATTGCACCACACGAACAAACCCGACATTTTCTCGTTTGTGTAACTAAATTCAATGGTGTACATGTAAGTGTCACACATTTTCTCGTTTGTGTAACAAATTCATCCACATCCGTATCTCGACACAAACATACCTATGGTCCTAACCAGTTTGGTTTTGCAACTTTATCCATAGTAGTAGTACCATCGATCCTTAATCTATCATAATATAACCTCCAATACATAATAATTTTGCCACGGATCGATATATGCATAATTTTTCTCACAATATATCAAATTTACTGTGAGCTTCAAACATCAAAAAATGGAAGATACATATTTACAATACATGACATACTTTCTCACCAGCATGGCAACATCACTTGCTGCCCCTAGATTGCTCAAATGCTTCTAGCTAGAGTTGTTTTCACACATGGCGCCGCGAAAGCTTCAAAAAATGCTTAAATTTAGCGCACACAACAAACGTTGTATTAAGTCAAGAAACACTAGTAGAGAAAAGTGTTAACATTGCGGGGGCCCTGCGTGTTAAAACTCTTCACATGCGCTCAACTGACTAATCTCTCAGTCTCACGCTTCCAAACAAAACAACCACCCCTCAGTTGCAAAACCAAAAACAAACCCCATGTGGCAGACATAGAATACAAGCAAGCACAGATCAAATGTGAACTCAGCAACTATTCAATCGGACCCCACCACCGACACCCCTAAATTTTATTTTCCCTCTCTTTTACGGCTACACATATTGACATATATACATCACACACCACCTCTCTGTACCGCACTTAAATATGTGCAATATCTCTCATCATCATTTCTTAACCTCACCTCTTCTTTAAAATCTCTCTCTTTCTCTTTCAGCCTAACTTCACTTTCATTTCTTGGTTTAGAAAATGTTCCTAAACTTAGTGAGAAGTACACTTAGTGCCTTGCTATGTGTCACAGTTCTTCTATTTGCCACTGTTGAAGCTGAAGATCCCTACAGGTTCTTCAACTGGAATGTCACTTACGGTGACATATACCCACTTGGTGTTCGCCAACAGGTTTGTTCAGATCTGATTGATTTTGTTCCAATTTCCTGATCTGGGTTATGCTTCTTAGTTCTTAATTTGTGTTTGAAAAGTCTGATACTAATTGGTAATTACCAAATGCAATATTGTAGGGAATACTTATCAATGGCCAATTCCCAGGTCCAGAGATTTACTCCGTTACCAATGACAATCTCATTATCAACGTCTTTAACAGCTTGAACGAACCCTTCCTCCTCTCCTGGTACACATTCTCTTCAGTAAATATTTTCCCTCTCTATAAAGATTATTGCAGTGATTTGCGCGCCCTTGATTAAAAAGACAAAACTGCCACAGTTGGCTTTTCCTTTTTTATTCTTGTACAGTGTATGTAAGGGTATAGTGGTATTTATTTGTGTGATCACGCAGCCTAATACTGCACGTACATTTTTTTAGGCTATGTTGGATTAGGGATTAAGAGAATGTCTAATGCTTTAGTTGGTTCACATTTTTCAATATTTTCGTCTCACATTCTGTGCGAATGCTAAGCGAAACCTCCATGTGCTGAACATTGATTAAAAAGTCTAGATCTGGCTACTTGGGTCGGATTTAGATTATATTTTTAGGACTGTGATCCTTTGCAATACTCAAAAAGTATTATATGGGTGTAATTCATTTTTTCTCCTCACAACTTCTTAACTTTATCACTTTTTCTTTTTTATATTTTTTAATAATTTTTTATTAAGTAGTTGAGATTGAAAATTAAGAAGTTGACTTTCAATCTCAACCACTCAATTAGTATTATATGCAATACCAATTGAATGGGATCTCAATCCATATTTTTATATTTTTCACTTTATTAATCCTATAATTTATTATGTCCAGCACCAAAAATAAAATAAAAAAGCTAGGAATATGATTTATTATGTCACGCGGAATGGGCTAGAGACTTTAATGTCTTGAACAATACCCCGTGAGTCGTGACGGCAATCTGTTATTGGGGTTGATAAATATGGTCATCATTAAATCATTTTTTGAGAGTCATTATCAAATACTCATTCTACCTAGCTTATCACTAAAATTTCTATAAACAGAAAGCGACAGCAATGGATGACAGATTAATCGAAAGATTTTGTTTTGTTTTTAGGAATCAGAATCATTTAATATTTGTTAACTAACTTTATTTAGACTCGAAGTTTCGGTGGTCCATTTATATTTAGCTGTCTTCCACTCGAGGACTTCATAGGATAAACCTAAACTTAACCACCAAGGAAAGGGGATAGGAATTAGGATAGGGACCTTTGTCTATGGGGTTTTTTTTTTGCTTAAAACTTAAAAGTTTTGTTAAATTAAGCTCGGAAAATGTTACTCAACAAAGCAAGAACAAAGACCTTTTCTCTTTTTTTCTTGATTAATTATTTGCTTGATTAGGTGATTGCTTGGCGGTCCCATTCATTATCCTGCGCACATGAAAAATTCAGTGCTTATTGAACTTGGTCATGTGCAAAAAGTTGAAAACAGTGCTCATTTAACCTCCCCATGAATGAATGCAAAAGAGTATACACCTTCTGTATTACGAAATTCAAGGAAAAAGGCTTAATATGATTATTAATGGAATGTGGTAGTACTTAATGATTTACAAAAATAATTATAACTTTGCTTCCAATACAAAATTTATAATAATTATTATAGTTATAATTGTAAAATCTATTTTTGTTTGTGATAATATAGGAACGGAATTCAGAATAGGAGGAATTCATTTGAGGACGGTGTAAATGGAACAACATGCCCAATTCCCCCAGGGAAGAACTTCACATACATTCTCCAAGTGAAGGATCAGATTGGAAGCTTTTATTATTTCCCTACTCTTGCTTTTCACAAGGCTGCTGGTGGTTTTGGAGGAATCAGGATCCTTAGTAGACCAAGAATTCCTGTTCCTTTCCCAGATCCCGCTGGTGATTACACCATTCTTATTGGAGATTGGTACAAGGCTAATCACACGGTAATCATCGTTCCACATTTGTTGCATTGAACTATTATACATTATACTGATACCCATTATATTGTTCGTGCACACTCTTAATCCACATTTTTAATACACATCACGTCTGGGACTAATAACTTTTTTTTAACAGTTCTACTATCGACACATAATTTTTTACAAAAAAAATTCACACCTTTCTCACAAATTAACCTCAACAAACTTTTTTCACTAAGTGAAAGGTGTGGATTAAGCATGTGTAATAAGAATATGCCCTATGACCCTAATAGGCTAATGCTGAAATGGTAATCCTTTTATTTAATTTATTTATTTTGAGGTTTTATGGCGGGGATCCTTTGGATTGTGACCTTGTGTTTGCGTCGGTAGCAGTAGAATTATAGCATATGGGGTCCGTCGCTATGAACAAAAATATTTGACTTTTTGATGACGCTACGCCCTATTTTGCCAGCTTTTCCTTTTGCCTTTTTGGTTGGAAAAAACAGCTCATTATTGTGAACAATCAGTCATTCACAAATAGATTTTTAGTCATTGACCGCTATTTATTTTCACTAAAAACAAAATGTCATTTTTTTTTTCTTGTTTTTAACTTGAGGGTAAATAAAATTATAAATTACTGTATACTTTTTTTTTACCCTTTGTTGTGTGGGCCTAAGTCAGAATTTACATTTTACAAACCAGTAGTCCCTTGTTCTGGCTCCACCTGTTAGATTTCTCATTTCAAGGACCTACCATTTTTTACCATAAACTAGAGTAAAAAAGAGCGTCATTACATGCACTTGTTGGTTTGCGAAAGAGGAAGTTGTAGATGTCAATGCTCATTTTTTGGACCACAATACTGTACGTTACTTTCCATAAATGTCTAGCATATGGTGGCATGACTTGTATTAGATCACATATAATACATTGTGTGTCACAACTCACAACTCAGACGTGTTGTCTCTTTAATTCCAATAAATCCAAACACTGAATTCTAGTTACGAAAAGACCAAATGATACTATCTGGAATGTTCAAGCGGTGTCTCATCACTCATGGACCATGTAGATCCATGCATGCCCCGATGTCCAACTTGTTCGCCATATTCAGGACCATTACTGAAGTTATAAATCTTATTGTTGAAATAAACTAAATAACTCATCAAAAAGAAATAAACTAAGTAAGTGTCGGTTACATAACTCTCCATTTGCGTCACATTATCATATTATTGAAGCCCAATCTTACTTGTACGTCTATTAATGAAGCTTAGCGTGTATGTGGCTATGTGCAGGCCTTGAAGGCTATTCTGGATCGCGGTAAGAAGCTGCATTTTCCTGATGGAATCCTTATCAATGGTCGTGGGCCCGGTGGTGCTTCTTTTACGGTTGAACAAGGTATGTGCTCAGTCTAAGTCTACCAAATTTTGTCATATATACGAGATTGCTGCTTGATTGTTTCCTTGTTTACCTTTTTTAAATAAACTTTTGGTTGGATGGTAAAGCTTGGGCCAATTGTATTTATATTTGGCCTTTTGTTTCACTTTTTGTTTTCCTTTAGATACGTCATACGTGTGTCTCACGTTTTATGTTCGCGTCAATAAAAAAACTCTACCCCACTTTTGATGTCTGCCAGGCAAAAAACAACGGATGTTTTCATTTCTGGACATTATTTGGACTCGTATGAGTCTTGCAAATTGTAAGAAGAAAACTCTGTTAATGCAATTATTGTATGGGTAGGATATTTTTTTGGCTTGTACTTGATCTAGGTATATTTTCATTTACAATGTCCTAACTCCTAAATCACCTAGTGCTTCCCCTTGTCACACTTTCAATCCGGTCTCACAGCTTAAAAATTATAGTAATTATTCAGTATTTCAGGAGCACTGGTCTTTATTCACATAATAGTGGATTCTACTAATTAAATTTATAATGAGACCCACTATTCATGTGAGACGAGCAAATAATAGACCTGAAATATTGAACAATTTTCTTATGATTTAGGAAAAATTCACCTAGTGTTTTATTTAATGGGACATTTTTTTCTGCTCAAAATACAAATAAAAAAAAGAAAAAGCCAACAATTGTTCAACTATATTAGCATCGAATGCAATAACTTTGCTTTGATGAGCTTGTTGACTAGTGATTGCTTTGCTTTTAATTACAATCCATGCCCGACTAACCCTATATCCTGTTATTATCCATCACAGGAAAGACTTACAGGCTAAGAATATCAAATGTTGGGCTGCAAAATTCACTCAACTTCCGCATTCAAGGCCACACGTTGAAGTTGGTTGAAGTAGAAGGAACTCACACTCTTCAGACTACTTACTCCTCGCTTGACGTTCATCTTGGCCAATCTTACTCCGTCCTAGTAACGGCTGATCAGCCTGGACAAGACTACTACATTGTGGTTTCCAGCCGTTTCACCAATCCGGTCCTCACCACCACTGGTGTTCTTCATTACAGCAATTCTGCTGGTCAAGTCTCAGGCCCACCCCCTGGTGGACCAACAATCCAAATTGACTGGTCTCTGAACCAGGCACGCTCTATTAGGTATGCTTTAGTCATTTCTCTCTTCATATGCTGGCCAGTTGGAAAATGCTAAACCATTTATTTCAATTGCCTGCTGTGAGTTAATGGAATTTTAATACTAGGCTTTTTAATGGCCCTTGTTGGTTAGAAAATTTGCATGTTATTAATTATAAATTGTCAGTTTGTTACACACTATTTTTTGTTTTTTTAAGTAAATGAACTTAATTATCACATCAATTGCAGGACTAATCTTACAGCAAGTGGACCAAGGCCGAACCCACAAGGCTCATATCACTATGGTCTCATTAACACAACAAGAACTATCAGGCTACAAAATTCCGCTGGTCTTGTCAACGGCAAGCAAAGATATGCAGTTAACAGTGTATCATATGTCGCAGCAGACACTCCCCTAAAGCTTGCTGATTACTTCCAAATTCAAGGAGTTTTCCGCGTTGGAAGTATATCTGCCAACCCTACTGGTGGTGGAATCTACATTGACACCTCAGTATTGGGTGCTGACTACAGAGCATTCATTGAGATTGTGTTTGAAAACACTGAGGATATACTTCAGACATGGCACCTTAATGGCTACGCTTTCTGGGTGGTTGGGTAAGCTCACTATTTACATATATAATTGTTGTGTGTATATTTGCATCATGAGATTCATTTGTAATCATTTCTTGCTTTTTTTCTTGGGTTGGTTTTTCTTACTTTGATTAATATGCAAAAATTTGGTAATGTAGTATGGATGGAGGGCTGTGGACTACTGCTAGTAGAAATTCATACAATCTCCGAGACGCAGTTGCACGTAGCACCACTCAGGTGAGGTTCATTGCCATTTGTGCTTTGCCTAATGTGAAGGCTGAAGAAAGCTTGAAAGTAAATTAATGAATCTAAATGTTTCATTCTTGGTGAATGCAGGTATATCCCAAATCATGGACTGCTATATATCTGGCACTTGACAATGTTGGAATGTGGAACTTGAGAACTGAGTATTGGGCAAGACAATATCTTGGACAACAATTTTATTTGCGCGTTTATACTCCTACAACTTCACTTAGAGATGAATACCCAATTCCAAAGAATGCACTTCTTTGTGGTAGGGCAACGGGCCGACACACACGACCCCTCTAAGCTAGCAAGCAATAAAAGGATCCAGTGCTGGGTAGGGAAGGCCTGTCCAGCTTAGTCGGATGAAGAGTAGGTTGTTGCTTCTAATATTTATTAATGGGTGATTTTAATATGATAATGAAAAAATATATATATATATATATAATTAGAACTCTAAATGACCTTAGCTCAAGGTCACATTCTTTTCTAAAATCTACTGTATCCCCTTTGTTATCATTCAAGTTTACATACCAGCATTGCTATTATATAAATTAAGTGAGGTGATTTTCTAGTTGCCTCTCAAGTTTTTCGATATTTGTTCTTACCTTTGAATGTGATGCAAAAATATTGAAGTATAAAGCCTAAGCATTAGAGCTTTTGCATTTAATTCATTAATATCGATTGTGCCTGCAACGATACCCTCTCCCTTCCTCGAGCATCATTGGGAAAAAGAAAACAGAAATTATTGTTCTAATAACATTAATAAGTTTTAGTTCCAAAATTGTTTGGGTTAGGTACGGATCATCAACAACCACCTGAATTCGATAGAGGAAAAGGTAAGAAAACTACTTATGGTTCAAGTTTTGTGACAGAGTGATGGAGTTTTAATGAAGGAAAGGTAGTGAAAAAACAAAGAAGCCCTATGAAACCCCTTTCTATATTCGGCCATGGAGATGAGGGAATGAGAAAGATGAATTCTCTTTCCTATCTCTTGCTAAGTCATGTATGTAGTAAAATGAAAACTATCCACACACCAAGGGGAATTCGGCTATGTGAAGGATTGGTGGAAGATTTTATGATGAGATAATTCATAAATGCTCAGATGGAGTGTGGATCTAGCTTTTCCATACAAGTGGATGGAAGATTTAAGGAGTAAGTCTTGAACGAGAAATCAAGTGGGAATGAAAGACTCCCCCACACACATTTTCTCATAAAAATAGTCTACATATTTTTTTAAATGTCTAGCAAAATTTATACTCAAAAGCCAAAAAATCTTTTTGTTTGATTTCTTAAAAGGCTAAAACAACCTTTTAATCTTGCATTAATTATAAGTGATGTGAAGTATTTTGCTGCTTTCAAGTATAAAGTTACAATATTGAAAAACTTAATAAAAGTAAATGGAAATAAATTATTACAATTTTCTTAAAACATGTGCTTTGGTAAGATTATAAACGAATAACACTATTGTTCAAAGGGGAACTTGTTTCTATCCTCAATTCAAAAAAAGAGAAGGGGGACTTGTTTGTGCAGCGTGCAGTGGCAATTAGCCAATTACGCAAAGCCCATTAAATTACTTACGAAAACAATGAAACTACAAGCCCATAATGGGCTTGTAAGGGCCCTAAGTTTAGGGATGACTGTTGTAATTTGCTTGTCAGTGAGATTATTTAGGTAAAAAATAAGTTAAATACAATTATCCACCTTAAATTATTTGTATTTGTGATATTAGGCCTAATTTTTAAATTTTTTACAATCTACACCTTAATTCGATGTTAATTTGCAATGTCACTCCAATGTCTGAGAATTAGGATCAAAATGAACCATTTTAATGGTTAACTATCCACCTAAAATATGAGAACATTTTCAATTTGCATCATAAATTATGAAAGAATTTGCAATGTAAGTATTTGCAAAAATTTATCACTAATTTGAGCTCTAATTTGGATAGTAAGTAGATATCACAAAATATTCTCAAATTAGAATATTTATCTATATGACTTTTGTCATGTGATTTATTAAGTATTAAAATAGTTTATCTTCGGTAAAACTTAATTTTATTTCCAAAATATCAAGTGGCTGATTGATTGTTAAACGACAGTTTGTCAAATTCTATTCATTAAAATCTCAGTGAATTTAAAATAAAAATTATTTTTTATTTTAATTGTCTAAAATTTAACAATGTGTTATTTATTAAGTAAAACTTTATTAAAATTTAAAGCTATTATTAAGATAGTTGTAATAATATTAATAAAATGTTTTATTTAGTTTATATATATATATATATTTTAAATTAATCAATACATCACATGGAACATATTACTAAATAATTATAAAATTGTGAAATGTATAGTATATGTAAATAGGAAAAATTACAATTTATCCTCTTTTTTTCTTAGTTTGATCCTCTCACAATTTAATTCACAAACTTTCAATTATTACATGCGACCCCTAAGGTTTGCACTAAAATGAAATCATCAGGATTCCATCCAAAGCACCCTTAACAATTTCACTTTAATCTAAACCAAACTATATAAATGGAAAAAGCTTGTAGGACTAAATTGTTATTGAGTCAAATCACAAGGGAGTAACTTATTATAAAAAAAAAATATAAAATCGGTTCATTTGAACATAATTTTAACAATTTTATTTTAATCAAAACTTTTAAAAATTAAATGTAACAATTGAAAGTTTGTCAACTAAATCGACTAAACCATTTTATAATAATTTACCCATATAAATATTCTCATTATAGGATAGATTGTTGCAATTAAATTTTTTTCTTAAAAAAAAAAGGGAAATTCATTTCTGTTTCGCGTTCGCGAGACTTCGCCAAAATGCTTTTTAAACGTTTAAAAATATTCATTAAAAAAAGGGTTGAGATAGCGTACTTCTCGGTACACTATGCGCTCGCTTTGGCCCACCACAATCAGAGTTTTATGTGTTGATTAGGCATCGTGTCCATCGAGAATGATAAGCACCATAACCACCCTAAAACCAGTGCTCATATACTCTCTCTACTCTTCACTACAACTAGAGAAACAAAGGCTTGTGCAACGCCGTAAGTAGAGTTTTCGGCGGGATCCAAAAGTCTCAAAATCTCAATCCAACCTCTCTGTCCTCGCTCTTCTTCAAGATCAGGTTCAGGTAATGGCTTAGCTCAAACTTTAGGGTTTCGTTGTCCTTTCTGAGATTTAGGGTTTTACTTCATTTCTCATTTCCCTTTGCGATATCGAAACATTTCTTACTAGTATCTCGCTCTTGCATCGTTATACTATGTTCCGAGTTTTTTGTTTTTTCTTTCCTCCTCCGTTTGGTTCATGGGAAAATGCTTACAATCTCTGTGCTTCTTGATTTTAATTATCCAAAACACACACACACACATACACACATATATATAATTGTTTGTTACAAAAATTGTGATGGTTTGCAAAGCGTTTAAGTTCCAATTAAAATGTGTTTTAATTGCTGAAGATGTTTATAATTATTCTTGTTTCAGGTTATTCCGGATCCAGCTAACCTTTTTCATATCCATTTTCATGGCGGTATGTTAAATGCAGCTAACTCACTCGGTTTATGAATATGTTTTTCTTTAATTACTTGGTTGTATTGTTTTTATGGTTTTTCAATGTATTTGATTTGCTTGGAAATGTTTATAGATCGAGAGAATTTTTAAAGATGAAGCTAATGAAGAAAAGGGGGAGCGTGCCAGAATGGTGAGTCTATGTGAAAGTGATAGATATACATATTTTTTTTAGTGATAGTAACTAATAATGAAAATTTAAGAAGTAAGTAGCCTAAATTTGGATATTCATACTGCTGAGTTATTTCATGATTCTTAAGTTTTAGTATGCTATGTTTTGTTTGATATTCAATGTGAACAAAATGTGTAAATTGATTTCTTTATTTTATATAGGCATCATTTATTGGTGCAATGGCAGTTGCCGACTTGGTGAAGACAACCTTGGGTCCAAAGGGAATGGTAAAATTTCTTCAGACTTGAGTGTGTTGTCAAATGAGATTATGCAGTTCTTTTAGACATTAAGCCTCTGCTATGAACTTAAGTTACAGTGCGATTGTTGATTTATATTTTTCAGGATAAAATTTTGCAATCAACAGGTAGGGGACGTGAAGTCACTGTAACAAATGATGGTGCCACCATTTTGAAGTCCCTTCATATTGACAACCCAGCTGCTAAAGTTCTTGTTGGTATCCTTGCAATTGTTCTTTTGCTTGACAACATGAATTACGATTGTCGTGGCTCAAGAATTTTCATTGATTATGTTTTTAATCTTTTTTGTTGCTGACAAAGATCTTTGTTTAAGCAAATGGTTTTGTATAAGTGTCGGTGTGATGGTATATAAAATTGTATAGTGTACCTTGGTAACAATGAATATGGTAATATAACAGCTAGTAGTTTATTGAATAAACATTGTTCATTGGTCATCCTTAATTCAAGCGTCAGACATTTCTAAAGTTCAAGATGATGAAGTTGGTGATGGGACAACTTCTGTTGTTGTTTTGGCTGGGGAACTTTTGAGGGAGGCAGAAAAGCTTGTTGCAGCAAAGATACACCCGATGACGATAATATCAGGTCTGCGTGTTTAAGAATTATATGCGATCTAGTTGTTTAGTGAAGTAATATTTGTATGCTAGGCATGTTCATATATTTAGTAAACTAACAATTGAATATTGCATTTCACTTTATTCTTATCATGTGTTTAACATCCAGAAAGGTGCAATATCTCTTAGTCACATCATTGTTTCTTGAAATCTTTAAGGACGTGCTTCCTTCATCAGAAGTCATGTAATTTCCTTGAAATTTAGGTCAGCTAATGATATGTGCGATGATGACTGAAACTTATCCCAAAAGAAGGATGACATTTGCTTCCATGGTTTTGTAATATCATTGTTTTTATTTAATACTAATATTCTATTTAATGTACCAGTGAGAAAGAGTGAGTTGATTCAAGTTGAGAGAATGAAAAAAGGTAGAGGAAGTCCTAAAATAACATTAGTAGTAGTGAAAAGGACATGTTAATTAAGGAGGTAATAGAGAGTATGATTTCGGATAGAATAAAATGGTGGAAAAGAATATATGCGGCCGACCATGACTAGTCTGTTAAGGATCCATAGCCAAAGGACATGTTAATTAAGGAGGTAATAGAGAGTATGATTTCGGATAGAATAAAATGGCGGAAAAGAATATATGCGGCCGACCATGACTAGTCTGTTAAGGATCCATAGCCAACTCCAAATTTTTGGAATTAAGGCTTGGTAGTTGTTGTAGACTTGCTTGTGCAGTCATGTTTCATGTCATTGCTCTTGCCTCCTGACCTTGTGGTGGGTACCATAAGAATATATATATATATATATAAGCAATTGAACTTTATAGAGATAGAATGATCAAGGAGATGCTTCATGCACACAGGATTTGTATGCAAATTACTCCCCAAAAAATACAAACTCCAATTATTACATACAAAAAGAAAAGGGAATCTGTGTCTGGATTTTTCAGGAGAAAGAAAACTGGATTGGAAAAGTTTGGGCATATCTGGACCAGATATTGCCCAACTAGCATGGAACTACTTTTTTTTTTCTTCCTTTTCAGCCATGTTGGAAAATCTATTGGTTGGAGCCTGTGACCATGCCTTTGGAAACAACTGTGGAAGTGCCATCTGTGTCATAATTATGCCTCTGCATAAGTCCGAATTGCTCTCCATTTTTTTTAGAAGTATAAAAATTTTACATTTGGAGAATATTTTAGTAGTTACTTCTGCTGGTTGCTAGCTGTAAAAGAAATGCTGCCAAGCTGATGGATTGGTCTCTCTCTCTCTGTGAATAAGAACTGTTCATTCGTCTCACTTCTCAATTATGTGGTCAATTTTCATTGTGTTTCTATATAGAACTCCTTTTCCAGCCCAGCATGCAGTTTGATCCAAAGTTTTGTAAAATATTTTCCAGTTGTTTTTAGTGCTTATAAAAAAAACAAAAAAAAAGTAGTTTTCCGCTTGTTCTTACCTTGTTAATTATGTGCAATACAAAATTTCTGATGATGCATTTTGTTTAGGTTATCGAATGGCAGTGGATTGTGCACGCAATGCTTTGTTGCAGAAAGTCGTGGATAATAAAGAGGATGCAGGTAATGTTTATTGTTGTATTTTCACTTTCTGTATCTTTTATTTTCCTTCAATGGTTTCTTTATTGTGGGAACTGCTATACTATTTTCCCTTTATCCTTGAATCAACATTGCTTTTCTTGAGAACCTTTCGATACAAATTGTTTTGGACAATGATGGTTACTTATAGACTAAACTAGATATAAATATGGCACTTCAAATAAGGATGAGAATTTCTAATTTGTGTGACCATGACTTTGCACCATTCCTTGCTTAATTTCTTACTTAATGCATGCCATTACTGGATTATGCAGAGAAATTCAAGTCAGACTTGATGAAGATTGCCATGACTACTTTGAGTTCCAAGATACTCTCGCAGGATAAGGAACATTTTGCAAAATTGGCTGTGGATGCTGTTATGAGGCTAAAGGTAAATTGTGAGGTTCATTATATAGGGAAAGGCTCTGATTTTGTCATGCAAACCATCCTTGATTTGAGTTTTTAGGCATGTAGCCATCCCCAATGATGTAGGACAAACCAGAACAATGCAACAGGAAAATTGAATAACTGAAAAATAAAGATAGAAAATCTTGGAGTCAACACCTAGACTTTGCTTGGAGTCTGCACCAAGCAATAGAAAACTTCGAGGAGACAACACCTAGAGTTGGCTGGAGTCAGCACCAGACCATTGGGGCAATTTCATAAAGAATTTTATTCATCAAAATAATTTCCCTTTCATAGGATTAGAATGCTTTGCTTATATAGGAGTATTAAATCCTAATTATAACTGACATAGAAAACCTTAATTCTAATTGATTTGGGAAAACCCAATTATTGAATTATAAAATACTAATAACCTAATTAAATACTAGGACCTAAAATAAAAATAATGATCTCTTTTAACCTCCTGCATCATCCAATTAGTTGGGAATTAGGATTAAGGCTTAATTGAGTTGAGTTGATTTGAGTTTTTAGCCATTCTGTGCCACCTTGTTTGATTTCAAACTGGCCACTTTTATGGTGAATTTGTCTTTATATAGGCATTATATTATATTTTCTGATAATGCTGTTGGAAATGGCAGGGCAGCACAAACTTGGAGTCCATCCAAATTATTAAGAAGCCTGGAGGATCACTTATGGATTCCTTTTTGGATGAAGGGTGAGGCAATTGGTACAAGTTTTCTTGTTTTTGTACTAACATAGGCTTTTATGAACTATCAAAGATTTCATTGATTTGGAAGCGCAAATATTTTTTTTATGGGAAGTTGCTACATATCTTAGATCCATTTTCCCCTTGTTAATTAACTATTATATGTTGTACCACTCAAAAGGAGGATGAGCTACTTTATAAATCTTTATGTTGCACATATCGGTGCAGTGCTTTTCCTTGTATCTTTTCTTCTTGATGACATATTATAGATTTTCCCATGAAATGTTTGTTCTGAATCGAGTTACATGCTTGTTCAGATTTATTCTTGACAAGAAAATTGGTCTTGGACAACCAAAACGTATAGAAAATGCAAAGATTTTGGTGGCAAACACCGCGATGGACACTGATAAAGTGAAGATCTATGGGGCACGTGTTCGTGTTGATTCAATGTCTAAGGTTGCCGAGATTGAAGGGGCTGAGAAGGAAAAGATGAGAGAAAAAGTGCAGAAGATTATAGCTCATGGAATCAACTGTTTTGTCAACAGACAGTTAATTTACAATTTTCCTGAAGAACTCTTTGCAGATGCGGGTATACTTGCGATTGAGCATGCAGATTTCGATGGGATTGAGCGCCTTGCTTTAGTCACTGGTGGCGAAATTGCATCAACTTTTGACAATCCAGAATCTGTTAAGCTTGGACATTGCAAGCTCATTGAGGAAATCATGATTGGCGAGGACAAGTTGATCCACTTTTCTGGTGTTGAATTGGGTCAGGCATGCACAATAGTACTGAGAGGTGCAAGGTATGCAATCTGATTTTTTTTTCTCAGTGCAAATAAGGTAGCTTGCATTCTGATAATATGAATATGTTGCCAAAAGCTGTTTCAGTGTGACTTATTGAAAAAAAAGAAAGAAAGAAAGTTTGTTTCAGAGTGTGTATCATTCATGTCTGTGATCAGACACATAATATGGATTGCAATACTTCTGTCACTGGTTTGAATTATTGCACCAATCCTTAAAGCTTTCATTTACCTACTTCATTTTGAAGTTTGGAAGTTTAATATCACAGTTCAAACCATAAAATTTACAAAATAAAAACATTCTACTAAAATGGCTTTTTGGCCATTCAATTCTGATGAACCACCAGGAAATAGGTGTTCTATCTGGGGGATGCTACAAACAGATGCACTTTGATGTTGGATCATGTTTTCCCATGACTTCACCATGAAGCTAATAAAATGCATTCATGCTTCCATTAGTGTTGACCCGAGGTCTAGCTATTTTTTATTTAGTTTAATGGTTTGTAGGGTGGATATATACACTCCTTTTATATAGGTAGATTTTCCTTTTTCCAGTACCAGACTTGGTATAGGTAGTCTAGCTTTCTCATGATTCTGTTCTTTATCAACTTTTTTTATTATGTTTTTGTTTGGAATATTATAGATTAACTTTTGTTATAGCATTGTTGCTTAGATTACCAATCCTTTGATTTAGTTTCTGATATGTAAACTGTTTTGCAGCCACCATGTGCTTGATGAGGCTGAAAGGTCTCTGCATGATGCCTTGTGTGTACTGTCTCAGACTGTCAATGACAGTAGGGTTTTACTTGGAGGTGGGTGGCCTGAGATGGTGATGGCAAAGGAAGTAGATGAGCTGGCCCGGAAGACTCCTGGGAAGAAGTCTCATGCTATTGAAGCCTTTTCACGGGCACTTGTGGCCATTCCAACAATCATCGCTGACAATGCTGGTTTGGACAGTGCCGAGTTAATTGCTCAGCTCCGTGCAGAGCACCACAAGGAGGGATGCACTGCAGGGATTGATGTCATCTCGGGATCTGTAAGTAACTTATCCAAAAGCAGAAAAACTCTATGGATCTGTAAGGATCTTAAATGGAAATCTATATTATGATTATTTGTGATGCATCTAGTATTAAGTGTTAATATGGCCTAGCTTGAATTGGGGTATATTGTGAGATTGGTTTCAAGGGATCTCAATCCCCCCTTCCCCTTTTTTCCCCTTGTTTTAAATGAAGGATTACTCATGGTTGTGTTTGGATTTGGGGATTTAAAATCAAGCGATTTGAAGAATAATTGCTTGATATAAATTTATAGACACATGATGTGAGCTTTGAGAATTTCGCTCAAACAATAACACTTGTAATTTGCATCTTATTCCTAGTAATTTCATATTTACATATTGATAAAGCTCAAATCCTTCCATAAATTTCATAAATGCTAATGCACGTATAACATTTTTCATCCATAGGAATAAGGAACCCAAACAGAATGATTGATTTGGATAATATTAAAGTTCAAGTGTTTATTTTCAAATTGAAAGAACATGAGGTTTTTGATTTTGACCCAAAGTTCAAGGAACTTTTATTTTTTTCTAGGAAAAAAATGTCATTTCATACTCTATAAAAGTCATTTAAACTAAAAATGGAAATCCAAATCATTCTCTTTAAATTCTTTTATCCAAACGAACAAATAAAGATTGGGGGACAATGATTGGGATATCTGCAATTAATTTCTTTAGTAACATCCAATATTTGGCAATTTGAGAATGAATTTGGTCAGATTGGGATTGCTTCTGATATACATGATTCACTTCTCATGTGATTAGTATACCACAAGGCCTATGTT
Source organism: Fagus sylvatica (assembly GCA_907173295.1). NCBI lineage: Eukaryota > Viridiplantae > Streptophyta > Magnoliopsida > Fagales > Fagaceae > Fagus > Fagus sylvatica. The sequence continues at coordinate 35,658,569 of OU015764.1, read as the reverse complement.
TTTCGGTTTCAATTTGCTTAGAAAGTACTCGGTTGTTGCTTGCTTGTCCATAAGGTTGCTTCTTTAATTTTGACTCTTGCCGACAATTGATATCATGACAGGTAGGAGATATGGCACAACGGGGAATCTCTGAAGCATTCAAAGTCAAGCAGGCCGTATTGCTCTCTGCCACTGAGGCTGCTGAGATGATTCTCAGAGTTGATGAAATCATCACCTGTGCTCCACGGAGGAGAGAAGATAGAATGTGAAGATCCTGTAGACCACTTGACTAATTAAGGACATCTATTGTAATGCAATGCGTACTGTATTGCTTTGATGAATAGGACACAAGTTTTGGAAAAAATGGTTTGCAATATGGTCTGGTTGCAAAAACTGGTAGTTTTTTGGCTTTTTTTTTTTTTTTTTTTGGTTTGGCAGGTAGGGGAATTTTTGGAAAGGTCGTCTGTGCTATTTTCATTTTGTTGGTGAATTTCTTCTTTTGTGTTGCATTTTTGAGCTGATGCCAGTCAGATGTGCAATTCTGATGCTTCTCTTTTTGAAAAGGGCTGTTGAAATGGGGCTCATAAGTCCTGTATATGAGAATCCAACAGCTCAAGAAAAGTTACGAGTGCCTCTTCTGATGTGTTTTATACTGTTTTTTTAATGTTGCAATATCTTGAAGCCTGTGACTTTATCAGCAACCATTGTCGAAATTCTCCATTGAGACTGATACTTTTTGTTATTCTCTTTACCCTTCGTTTGTTTATAGGATGGCAATGGAGCTGTTTTGTGGTAGGTTTCCGTTGCTATTATTACTTTTCCTTGAATTATTTGTTTTTCTCTGATTTTATTTGGTTATGTAAAAATCAGTTTTTTAAAGGAACAAATTGAGGACCAAGTCAATAACTCATACATGTTTCAGTATTACTGAAAAAAAAAAAAAATAAATAAATAAGGTTGATGATGGATCTTTAGAAGGTATTATGCATTTTTGTTTTCTCTTTTGGATTTTTGTTCTTTTTTTTTTTTTCTTTCTTTTCATGAGGTAATATTGAAGCTTGAACCTTTTTTTTCTCTATCTCTGAGTAGCCCTGTGAGAGAGATTTGAAGACCAATTATAGTAATGAGTTAATTAGAATTGAACTTACTTGAATTCTTCAAAATCTACTAATTCTTTTAATACCAAAATATATTTAGTCCAAAATATTTTCAATATAAGCTAAGTGTAAATCCTAATTGTCTTTCACATCTATAATTAACAACAATGCAATTCTTCAAAAATTTATTCAAAACCAAATATAGATTTTGTGGTAGAATCTTAAAAATTAAACGAAAAAAAGAAGGCATTTGTAAAAAGAGAATTCATCGTAAATTTCACAATAGAAACAATTTAAGTGTAAGCAACTATCACTTGAAAAAGTTATAAATATTAAAAAGAAAGCATTTGTAAAAAGAGAATTCATCGTAAATTCCACAATAGAAAAAGCAACAACACATGAAAGAGTTATGAATATTAGTGTTATTTACAATATAGAGACGAATCCAAAATATTTGCAATATTATAGGTTTTAACGTGTATTTATAAATAGAAGAGATTAATCTTTATCTTCATCTTAATCTTTTTTTAATCTTTATCTTCATCTTAATTTTTTTTTTTATCTTTATCTTCTTCTTAATTTTTCCTTTTTTATTTTTATCTTCTTCTTAATTTTTTCTTTTTTATTTTTATCTTCATCTTAATTTTTTCTTAATCTTTATCTTCATCCTAATTTTTTTCTTAATCTTTATATTCATCATATTTTTTTTAAAATAAAATAAATAAAAAGATCTCAGCACATGTCAAATTCTATGCATGCCAAATGGCAAAACCTCAAGGTCTCTGTTTGAAGATTAGTGTCATTTACGATATAGAGACGAATCCAAAATATTTACAATATTATAAGTTTTAACATGTATTTATAAATAGAAGAGATTAATCTTAATCTTTTATTAATCTTTATCTTTATCTTGATTTTTTTTTTTTTTATCTTTATCTTCATCTTAATTTTTTTTTAATCTTTATCTTCATCTTATTTTTTTTTTTTATCTTTATCTTCATCTTAATTTTTTCTTAATCTTTATCTTCATCTTAATTTTTTTCTTAATCTTTATATTCATCATATTTTTTAAAAAAATAAAATAAATCAAAAGATCTTTGCACATGTCAAATTCTAAGTATGTCAAATGGCAAAACCTCAGTTGAAGGTCTCTGCTTTTATATATACTAGTAGCAAACATGTGCGATGCACAGGAAAATTATTAAAAATAAAATCTAAATTAATTTTGATTCTTTTTTTTTTTTTTTTTTTTTTTTGTAGTTCAAAATGTTGTAGGCAAGATCGATAAAGAGACTTTATGAATCGGATTTAGGATAAATCCTACTTTTTGGTTTTAAAAAAATAACTAAGAAAGTATTTACCATAGGATAATTAAAATTTAATATAATGTAATTTTTCTTTTGGCATAAGTTGAATATAGTCCAATTTTTATAAATACGATTCATGTTTATATTTACCATATGGATCATGTTTCCATCCAAAAATAAAATAAAGAATACTTAAAATAAGAAAAATGACAAATAAATACATGGACACATGATTATATGATCAAATCTAAATAATTTTCATAACTCATTTCAAGCTCACATGATTTTATTATAACAAATCCATCTATCTTTCTTCATTGCCAGCAACAAAATTAAATGAAATACATAAGAGAAAAAAAAAAATTTTGATGAAAATTAATAATTATGATTATTATTAAAAGATATTTATATTGTGTTTATATATGGAATATATTTTAGTATTAGACATTAATTATGATTGTGTTTTATATATGGAATAATATATTCTTATATTAAAGAAAATATGATGTGTCAAAATTCAAATGGAAGGTTTAATAATAGAATAAAATTTAAATTCAATTAGAAAATATATATTAAAATAATGAGATGTAAAATTGTGAGATTTCAAAAGTTTATGTGGCGCAACATAATGAGGTTAACCAAAAGTAAAAATACTTCGATTTTATATTATAGTATAGATATACATATTTATTGATATTGATATGGATTTTATTGGATAATGAACGGAGAGACCAAAATGCATTTGATTTTAAAATTTAGGGACAAAATTCAATTTTTATAAAATGTTAAGGACTAAAAATCAAACTATCACTCAATTTCAAAGTCTGATGTAACACTGATCACATTAAATAACCGTCTCAGACATTATCAGATAACAGCTTTGACATTTTCCTATATTAATTTATCAATTACTCTCTGGTAAAGTAACAAAGGCTGATCTTATCTTCACAGGAAAAATAGAAAGAAAAAAATTTGATATTTTTTCCCTGTCCAAGACTCAAAAATCGGAGTCTCAAAGCATCAGCTTTTGCTGGAGTACGTACTCTCTGATGGCGGACTCTTCAAGGATTGATCCCGAGCTTGTTCATACTCACAAATTCCCTGAGGTTCCTTTCTTTCTCGATCCCTTTATGTTGATTTTCATGCGGTAATTGAATAAGATTAGGGGTTATTTGAATATCTTATATTTCGATTAATCTAGATAATCTGCTTTTTAAATCTTTTACTTGTATGAAATATATAAGTAGAGTTGGCTAAGATTATGAAGAAACTTGGGCATAAACACAAGTAATGCTTATACCAAGTCTCAATTCTAACACTAGGCATGACAAAATAAATTACAGTTGACATTTACAATATCCTTTGTGTCAATTTAACTTTTGTTAATTTTTATATTACTTAAACATTGCATAGCACAATCGGCTAGGGATCACACCTCATGAACCAAAGGTCACTATATTACTTTACATTTTCAGAATTTTACTTTGCAGCTATTATTTTGGGTTTTTTAGGAGATTGTTTGTTTAATATTTCTTTTGTTTTGTTGCACATGTGGGATGGACTGCAGACAACATACACCTATACTGAAAGGTGAAGTTTTGATTGTTACAGAGTGTTTGTGCTGTTTTACTTCAAATTGTTGTTTGTAGGACTGATGTTGTATGTGCACTTAATAGCATTGGATGTTAATAGTATTTCTCTTTGAGAACAGAGATGCAGCGCTCTATGCGTTGGGTGTTGGAGCATGCGCACGGGATGCTGTGGATGATGACGAGCTTAAATATGTTTACCATGAAAATGGACAAAAATTTGTGCAGGTATTGTTAATTTATCCAGGAAATTATTATTGAAATAAAAGAGTGCTTCGGAATTGTTTGCCTATTATATGCGCAGATTTTATTATTACTAAGGATGATATTCATGTCTTTATCATAAATGGATTTGGTTGCTAAGTTCTGGAATTTGTTGTTTGTACATACTTCTGATATATATACCTTTTTATAGGTCGTGCCAACGTTTGCTGCTGTATTTTCACTTGCATCACTACCAAATGGTTTTCATATGCCAGGGTTAGAGTAAGTATTAATCGCATCAGGGAAATGCTAAGGGTCTCTTTATGTATTTCATATGTAAATTATCTTTTGAGTGATTCAATATTCTATTCCATCTCCACAATCTACTCTAGGTGTGAATTTATAGTGCTTTGCTGGATCATGAACTCCTTGTATGGTTTTTAGTGTTTTCAGCATGTGCAGAGATAACTAATGGACATTTATGGTTTATTGTTACCAGATATGATCCACGTCTTCTGCTGCATGGGCAACAATACATAGAGTTATACCGGCCATTTCCTTCAAGTGGTTGTGTAAGACTTCTGACTAGAAGCTATTAATGATACTTAGTGATTTTCCTGAATGTATAATACTTTCAGCTTCCTTGTGCTCAGTTTCATGTGAGCGAGTCTAGAACTTCTTTAATGTTTGTCTTACCACCATTTCGGAACATCTGGGATAAATAGGTTAAGATTCTTGTTCCCCCTCCTCTCAACCACCTCCCCCCCCCCTTGTGGCCCTTTTCCTTCCCGAATCAGAATAGTGTTAGGAGTACAATATCCAACAATTTTATAAATTGATGGAAATCAAGCCTCTTTCTTTCCTATCGAGCATAAATAGCATACTCTATGTTGATAAGCGTACTAAAAATTATAAAATCATATTGGGTTTCTTTTCCTTGTCATTTCTATGCCACTTATTATCTTAAAATTATATTAAATTTAATGTTATTATATTGTTGATGCAGATACTTAATAAAGTCAGTCTTGCAGGATTGCATGATAAAGGTTTGTGATTGTTACCAGAAACATTACTAATTTAACAACTTGGTGTGGCACACACGCACACATGAGGGAACCCCAACTTGAGGTGATATGTTGGTTATCTAAAAAATGTTCTCATTGCGTTAATGAGAAATATAAAACTGTCTAGTAAGAGTCAAACTTCATCTCTCTTTGATGTAATAATATTGCTCTGGAAGTTCACATCTTTGATGGATAAACTTAATCTTTAATATTTTCTGTGGTTTCTATATTTTTCGTTTCTTGATTTTTGTTAAAGAAAACATCAATATCATAAGCAGTGATCTAAGCTCTTTTTTCATGTTTAATTCTGTTTTCAGGCAAGGCGGCTGTTCTTGAGATTGAAACAAAGAGCTATCAGAAAGAGTCTGGTGAATTATTATGCATGAACCGGTAAGGACTCTTTTAAATTTTAATTAACACTTCAGTAAGTGACGCAGTTAGTATATCACTTTGCAGGACAACTTTCTTTCTGCGGGGTGCTGGTGGCTTTTCAAAATCATCTCAGCCATATTCCTACTCAAACTATCCAACAAACAAGGTTTCAGCTGTGAAAATTCCAAAAACTCAACCTTTTGCAGCGTTTGAGGACTGTACCCAACCATCTCAGGCATGTAGCATTATAATTGCTGGAACTGTAATTGCATATTGGTTGATTATTTATTTTAAACCATTGTTGTGTTTTAGTTTTTATGCTATAGATTATGTAAATCCATTATTATGGAACTATGGAACATGGAGAGATAGGTTTAAATATTAATGATATGTTCTTCTGCAGGCATTGTTGTATAGGCTATCTGGTGACTATAATCCTTTGCATTCAGATCCTATGGTTGCCAAAATTGCAGGGTTGGTACTTCCCTTGATTTTATGACTGAGCTGTTATCTAGCTTTTGCTCTCAATTTGAAACTGCTTGATGTGGTTGTGACTTGGTCTGTGATTGAACTTTGAACAACTGTAATTTAGATCCTAACTCTTTTTAGTTGATATTTTGGAGTAAAATCATCTACTTTGATAATTAGTATGAAAAGATACTAGATTTTTTGTCAAGTCAAATTTATTGGCCAGAAATTCTAGCTGGACCCCATTACTCAATGTTATAATCAAGCATTAGGTCAATTGGTTGTCCGGATCCATATGTGAACACATTATCCAAAGGACTATATTCATCTTTAGTTGTTCAATTCCAACTTTTCTCTTCCTGTTCATTAAGAGTGATAGGAGGAATTTTGTGTTCACATAGCATCTGAATCAAATATACTTGATTGTTCAATATGAGCCTGATTCTGTTGTACATATGAGGGCTTTTCTTTGGATTTATGAAATGATTTCTATCAAGGTTCATCATATTTTGTGTAATTGACTGCATTCGATGACATGGATTTGATTTTGCTGTCATGGGATATCCAATGCAACCTAAAGTTTTGTGTTTATCTGACTTTGTTCTACCACATTGTCAAAGATTCTCTCGGCCAATTTTGCACGGGTTGTGCACGCTTGGATTTGCAGTTAGGGCAATCATCAAATGTATCTGCAGAGGAGACCCAAACTTGGTTAAAAGCATATCAGGACGATTCCTTTTACATGTGTACCCAGGCGAAACTTTGATAACTGAAATGTGGCTTGAAGGCTTAAGGTAGAGACCTTTTTGTAGCATTCTTGAGATGAAGATTCTTCTTATATTTTGTTTCATTTTGTGGGTAACCACAGTACATATTCAATACGAAGTTCTATGAGTGTTCTCTCTAAATGCTTGGGGAAATGAGATTGTTATTGGAATCTGCAGGGTTATATATCAAGCAAAGGTGAAAGAACGAAACCAGACAGTGCTATCTGGCTACGTGGATATCCATCGTTTAACTTCATCAGTTTGAATTAACAAGGTTCATCATAAATACGACCCTTTGATTATATTCATGTGGTCTAAATATTTTCTTTTGGATCTTCTTGTTGGAAGCGAGTGTACGCAGTATGCCTTAAAGGCTCAATGTTGTTCATTCTAATAATTGACAGGCTCAATGTTGTTCATTCTAATAATTGACAAGAGAGAGCGTCGATGATCTCTCATTTCTTATAATTCTTCTTCCCTTATATATTATTATCTAATTAAATTCTAAACCTCTTTCACAAGATGCCACAATACCATGTCTCAGTATTTAATCTTGATTTTCAGATGACTTGACGTCTTTTGGTCTTTGTTAGTCGTGGATGCTTCAACGATTTCATTGTTTAAACTTCTGTATGATTTCATTGTTCAAGTACTAACAAAATGCAATTGATGAGTTGGATATCCAACTGCCAATCCTTCCATGCCCCATTTTGTTGTCCATGGGGCCTGGATTACCTAACATTGTGTTTAGATGGATGGGGAGGAGAGAGGAGTATAGGGAAGGGGATGGTGTTGAGAGGATACATATATTGGATTCATGAGAATGAGATACCTTCTCCCTCCAAGAGATGAGATTCAATGTTATTTCTTAAAATAACTTTCAAGATTTACTATTTTGCCAAATATATTTTGGGTTTAATTATACATTTAGTTCTTTCATCTTATGTTACAAGATGGTCTATAACTCTATATCCTTTGAGATCTTTGATTTTATTTTAGTCTTGGTACATTTAAGTTTGTATAAAAAAAGGTCTATGTTATTAATTGTTTTATGGATTTATGGAAAATGGTGACGTGGCAAAAGGAAGGTTTGCTGGTGTGAAGTGTGATATATGTGAATTCTATATACAGCAATGCTGAAATCCTATTAAAGTTAGAAGGTAGAACACTCATAGCAAAGGAAGTCATTTGCATCAAATTGTACAAAATCGTAACTCCAAAACCAAAAAGCTGCTAACCATAAAATCTAGCACAACTTAATTCATATGTCATATCAAAGGAAAAATAGGTAAATTTATTAAACGGAAAGGCAAATGAATAACACTTTTCACAAGTTCAATATAAATCAATCAATAATAAGAACATAATAGGGGTTGGGAGTTGGGGGATTTGAACCTTGAGAGCTGGGTAGTAAAGCTTGCATTGGTGAGGCTTCTTGAGGGTGTCACCAACTTCCTTGTAGACTCGTTTGTAACTCTTGAACTTTTCCAAATGATTGTATTGTTTTTATTTATTCATAAGCGGCAAAAATATCTTGTTTTGATTTTCTCTTATCTCCAAAGAAAATAAAACAAGTAAAGTATTTCAATAATCCAATCTCTTCCCTCCTTTGTTGCCACCAAAATTCCTGAGATTTCCTTTGAACAATCTCAACCTAAAAAAAATAAAAAGTTGTTAAATATGAAAAGCACCAATAATGCATTATGCTTATTAAAATATTAAAATATTGATTATATACTTCGTTTGAGTGAACTTATTTTCATTTGTCATGTCAATTCAATAGTTAATGACAAGGATATTTTTGACATAAACTTACAAGTATAAAGACTAAAATGAAATATTTCAAAAGATAGAGACTATTTTGATATATGAGGCAAAGATATAGGATTAAATGTGTAATTATTATTATTATTCTTTTTTAAAGTATTATTTAACAAAATTGGCCTAAGAAAAAAGGTAAACGAATTCAACGACCAAGATCACGTAGACTTGAGCCGTTGAATGTAATGATAAAGGGACTCGTATCCCATATAAACACCTAATACTTTCTCTATTCACACTCCCTCTTCAACTAAACTCGAAAGTCAGAATTTCCCCAGAGACACTGCCGCCATTGCTCTCCGAGAGAGCCGTTGTAAAATGGCGAACGCCAACAATACCGAAGCTGCGCAGCAGCTTAGCATCGAACCCGAGGCGGCGCATGTTATCTCCGCCACCGTGGAACGCCACGACAGCACCGGCGACGACGATATGCAGGCTCTACACGACGTCGTTCAAGGCTTGCCTTCTCACGTGGCGAAGGACTTGTTGTCCGTCGGGGTTCGTGTTCTTTCGTCTGATATTCGCACCATAATTTACAATTCTTAGGGTTTTTAGACTACGGACGATTTTTGAAATTTATTGTAGTTGATTTTCTCGTAGCTCTCAATATCCAATTCATGTAGTAATTTGTGGTAAATAAATTTTGAACTAATTCAGAATTCAAATAAATGCTGCTTTTGGATTTATCTTCGCTCCTTGAATCTCATTATCGTTTCTACGTTCACAGTGATATGTTATTTTGCTTTCATAATATTTGAGCATTATAATGGTTTTTCTGCATTGAAACTATATTAGATACGCTTGGTTGGATTGCTTTGAAGAGTGTAAAAAAAAAAAAAACCAAGTAGTTTTCAATTATTGAGTATACTGGACAATTTAGTGAGTCACAAGGATTTGCTTATATGATTGTTAACCCCTGATGATTAATGTTAATTGTCTAGATAATAGCTTTCTGAAGAAACTTAATTAATGTGAAATTGGTCACAGTTGGTGTTCATACTGATTTTTACATTGAGAATGGACTTCGGCATATTTGTTAATTGCTCTGCATAGACATAGATTAAATGTTATTTATGGGGGAATTTATTTCAGGATTCTTGGGTTTTTATGTGTTTTATTTATTTGTTTTGCGTTGTAGGTATGCACCCGAATGTATCTTTCGGCTATTTGGGATCCAAGGAAATATTTATTCACTTTCTGCACTCTCACCATCAATATTGAATTCAGTTCTTGGAGAACAAAGGCATGTCGATGAGAACATCGGTTTTGAAGAACATAAAGAATCAAGCAGTTTGTCCAATTCTAAGGAATCAGAATTTGACGCAGTACTTTGCACCCTTTGTTTTGGTCTTTTGCAGTTCACCTATTGCGATGACAAAAAAATTCATGTGAAAAAAGAAAGTGCTAATGATATGGCTGTTGCAGTTTCTGAGCTGGTAAAGCGAGAGGGCTATCAGATTGATAGCTTTTCTCTTGAAGTGTCCATACCTCCAATTATCCTTGAAAATGAACACTCAGTTTGGTAAGAATTGTTAATATGCTGAAGTTGTGGAATCTCTGATTAAAACACCAGGTCATGTATCAGTAGTGATACTTGGCCTATTCAAATTCAAAAGCTGGGGTACTTAACCTTAGGTTATTCATTTTTTATAAAAAAAAATTAGGAAAAGAAGAAGGGAAAAATAAAGAAAGAAAAGGGAAGAAAAAATTCCTATTGCTTATTATGCTTGTTAGCAAACTCTGAAAATTCTTAGGCTTGAAAATGCTCAATCTTCATGGCGGTTCTTATCACCATGATTTGTGCACCTAGTAAATCTGATCTCTGTTTTGGTTCATTTTGACTTTCTTTTAACTATATATGATTTGGAGACAATGGTTTCAATTTCCAAATTTTGTAGGTTGTACATGAAAAGAAAGTATGGGTCTGAACCTTGGTTCGAAGGAAAGTCACTTTCTCAAAGTATATCTGCCAAGGATGCCTTAAAATTCTCTTTAGCAAAACCCCTTGAAACATTGTTGGTGAGTAAAGATTTGCTTCTTATTCTGAACTGTTCTATGATTTGAAAGAGTTGAGCGTGTATTGAATTGTTATATTTGCAATTACTATTTTATGAAATTAAAAGTTTCACAGGATTGTAAATCAGGTATAGGCAATTTCCACATCCGTTTGACATACACTCACTCTAAAGCTTCAAAAATGGTTCAGAGTGTAGCAGTGAGCAAACAGGGTTGCAAGAAAATAAAAACAGGCATGTGAATATCTATATCAGCCCCATTTATTCTTGTTGTTTCATTATGAAGGCCATAAATGAAACCCTATAATTCTATATTACTCAATGTTTTTGCTCTGTTTTCAAGTTTTAAAAGCCATAATCTGTACCTGATGCCATGTCCATGTCATTTTACTTTGTGTTGTGATTTTATTTGGAAACTAAGCTTGAAGATGAAGATGTGTTTCTAACTATCCCTGATGATAATTTATTTATTTATTCTTTTAAATTCTTCATTAAGGTATATGATTATATAAGATCTTTTAGAATTAGATTTTCAGGTTCAGCATTTGGTAGATTTATCTGATTGTACAGATTTTGTGCAACTGTGATAGGGAGAGTTGTGTGCCCTTGTTTTTTCTCTGTGGTTCTGGATTGGTAGTTACACATACACTCCCAGTGGGTTTTGAACCCACAAACTCACCCTCTACCTTACTTTTACAAGGTGAGGGGGTGCCATTTGAGCTAAATCTCATTGGCAAGTAGGAACAATACTTTCTATTTCCTTTTTAACTAGATATATTTGCAGTTACTGCACCTTAGGGTGCTAAGTGGGTTTTGAACCCACAAACTCACCCTCTACCTTACTTTTACAAGGTGAGGGGGTGCCATTTGAGCTAAAATCTCATTGGCAAGTAGGAACAATTCTTTCTATTTCCTTTTTAATTTGATATATTTGCAGTTACTGCACCTTAGGGTGCTATGGTGGGGACTAATTGTTAGAGTTGTTCAATGGTCTGTTTCTTGTGGAGATAGGTCTACAAAAAGCATATATGGTGGTGTTGGTAGGAGAAGCATCCATTGAATGGCTAAAAGGAGCAAATTCTAGGGGCTCTTTTAATTGGAGGTGGTATCTTGTATAACAATTGTATTCAACATCCCTCTCACATAAGGATGATCCCATGCTTGTGGGATCCACGCTCGTGTGAGAGGGGCATTATATGCAACCGTTACACAAGATATTAAATCCTTTTAATTTTTGTTTCTCCATCTATATAATAAGTAATTACTTATCTGGACATTGAAATTGTGGGACTAAGATTCAAGGCCAGGTTGTTGGATGAACTGATTATCCCAATTTAAATGTACATGGTATCAGACAGAGCAATCTGCTCAAATGAATTCAATTATCTATATCCTTATCCCTCTGAGTGCTAAAGCTAAAGCCTGGTGAATGATAAGAGGACAGTGGAGTTCCAAGTTGTTTGTAAATATTGTAATGTTTATGGAAAATGCATTTTTGGCCATTGCATATTTGCTGTTGAAGACTTGAAGCTATATGATGGGATTATATATTTATGGTGGGGATAGTCTTTACTCATAAGACAACATAATCTTCTGGCTAATATATTCCAGATTAGGTTCCAAACTATGGCTAATGTACAATTTCAGAAACCGGTATTTAACATATAAATGTATTCCTTTTTAATTATTAATTTTTTCACATTTATACCTCAAAGTTGGATGCTGAAATTGACTTTGCTGATTGATACAGGCACTGGAAACAGTGTTGACTCTGTACTTGGGGACATCAAATGCTCTGATTTTTCTGATGTGACTGTTGAAAGGTCTTTTGATGGTTTGCAAGATAATGAATCTTCTGAGTGCTTCAAATTCCCTCTAGAGAAGGTAATTCCTTTGCTCCTTTGGCCTAGACCTTCTATAAGGATGGGGTTTGGTGTGGTTTCTAGCAACTCCAATATGTGAATGATCTTTACACTTTCAGCACCATCAAGTTTGCAACTCAGTTGTTGAACTCTCTTGAATTTATGACTTGAAATAGGAAAACCCCTCTCTTAAGTCGGGGTAGCACAATCGTTTGGGGATCATGCCTCATGAAGCGGAGGCCACTAGTTCGAATCTCTCTGTTCCCTCTCCCTTTGGGGCCTAAACTTACTTATCAAAAAAAAAAAAAAAGAGAGAAAAGGAAAATCTCTCTTACCAACTTTAATCAAAAGTGATTCTGTACTGACTGATGGGACCAAGGTGATTTGGAATTAATGGTTAAAAGACAAGCATTTTGTTTTCATACTAAGAAAGAGAGAAATGCTGGGTCATGATTTAATCTTACTATTTGTACAAGTTGGTATAAATGGGTTGCTCTTTAATATGAAGCATCAACTGGATCTGAAGTCACTGCACTTCATGTTGTGCTGATTGATTCATGTCGGAACAAATATTAGACAGATTTTGGTTTGGTTGTTTGTTAGATTTAATATGGTCCTAATATTATTTGCGTTTTCTACCTGTCTAGGTCAATGAAGCCTGCCACTTGGTGCTTCTTTGCTCCAGCACACCTATCTACTTTGGTGGGAGATACCTTAAGGTAAACTATTGTCAATAAAGAACTTTATTTCCTCTTTGCAAAGATTATATTAGCAATTAAATGGTTTAGATTTTAGTGTATTTGGTGTCTAGTTTATCAATTTCAACCTCTTCGCTACATGTAAATACATTTTTTTTACAATAAAATCTTCTTTATGTTGTTTGCTTTCAAATCTTTTCTGTTGAACTAGGAAACAGTTTGCTTCCTTGCTGCTTCTTCTAAGATAATAAGAAGCATAGATGAGGTTAAATTGGAAGAAAAGAGCAGAGGAAGTCAACCAATTAACTGATGAGGGAGCACAAAATGATGCCTAGGGTTGTACTGCATCATTAACTTACCCTAGAGTGGGTATGATTAAGTACGTAACCCCACAAAATGTCGTAATTGAGACCCTTTCTTATAGTAAGGGGTTTCACGTGGTGCATTTTGTGTTCTTTCATCCAAATCTTCAGTCTAGGTGAAGACAAACAAACAGAAAAGTGGAAAGAGTGGGTATGACATGTTTTACTTTAAACAATGGTGTGGTCCCTTCGGGGACAGCAGGTGAACACCCTACATAAACATCATACGGTCACACTTCTTAACTGGAGGCAGACACCTTGGCAGGAGAACAAACACTTTATTTCCATTCAGAATATCAAAATCTGTTGAGCTAGGAAGACTCATGTGTGGATATGATCTTGAATCATCCATTATGATTTGTTATTAGACATCAAACAAAGTTCCTGCAAGAAAGTTTTTCTATTTAATCTGGAAACATACATCAAAACATCTATTTTACATTATTGGAGCATCAATGTATTACGATATCAACTTCTATAGAGCTAGGAAGCCCTCGTGTGTGGATATGATCTTGAATCTTCCATTATGATTTATTATTAAACATCAAATAGAGTTCCTGCAAGAATGTTTTTCTATTAAATCTGGCAACATACATTGTGATATCTATTTTACATTATTGGAGCATCTATGTATTACAATGTTACTGGACACTTGAATCTGTATTTTTAGTGGCAAAACAACATTGATTGTTTAGTTTGAACTTGAAAAGTGTATGCAGTGCAACTTGCAGTTCGTTCTATTAGTCTTCGTACTGTAGTTCTCACAGAATGTCACTTACTTACTCTTTGTATTTTAGTACTCAAGGAATGTGAGTCAAACACGATGGATCATTGATGATGAAAGAATGGGAGAAGCATCTGTTGAGGTACTATCCACTTTTTCTGCTCTTGGAAATTATTATTCTAATTGAGGTTGTTCTATGAAGCAATGGGTAAAAAACTGACAGTGTAATGTGCTTTACTCTGTAGGAGATAATAGGTAGCAACATCCTTCCTCTGTGTCAAGGTGACAATTATAAGTTTCATGCCGCTGGAAGAGAGGATATCGATGTACTAAAGATCTGTTTTCCTTACTGCATTTTTGAGCTAAATGATAAGATCCTGAATTATGGAACTTTTTTCAGGTTCGAATGTTGGGTTCAGGTAGGCCTTTCCTGGTTGAGGTACAAAATGCACGCCGATTACCATCTGAGGCATTTGTAAAGGAAATAGAAACAAACATAAACAACTTGGAAAATAAATTGGTGAGTTCAATGCCAATTTGATTGTCACTTCTTTCTAATATTAAACAATCATGATTAACTGTGCACAGCATATTTTGGATGCAGGTTGGGGTAAAAAATTTGAAAGTTGTAGGCAGTCAGGGGTGGGCCATGATGCGTGAAGGAGAAGCAGAGAAGCAGGTTTATGTTTATTTTATTCTTTCTTTGTTATTGATACATATCAATTCACTGGCCATTATATTTATATACCTGTATGTTTATTTGCATGACAGTGTGAAATAAATTTAGAAAGTTAGATGTGATTCTTATTGTTATGCTCATATATCTTATGCAGAAGCAATATGCTGCGCTAGTGTGGATTTCGCGCCCACTCGAGGATGAAGACTTGGACTCTATATCCTCATTCAAGGACATGGTGAGTTGTTTTTGAGCTTCATATTTAATAATATTTATTTATTATCATAGTTTTTCCAACGTGTTATAGCTTTGAATGTGATGTCTCTTATGATGCTTTACATCAATTGAATTTTGTGCCAAACAGTGTTAGGTAGAAGTTCTCATCTTGTATGAATTAAGGAAATTACATGTCCTGTTCATGAGTTCCATACTGCAAACACATTGATCTGGTTCATTGCCATGTTCTGTCAACTGACTAAGTAATGCTCCAGAGTAAAGTAGGAAATGCTATAGGAATAAAGTCCAGGGCACGTACCAGGCAGTAATGCAAACATGCTTTAACCCCTGGAGATCATCTTCTGCCTAGGTGGGGGTTTAGCCTGTTATGAACATGCTGATCATGGGGATAATGTTGTGAGATTTTGGAGTTCAATAAATATTGTTAAGATGTTTCCTCAATTCAGAGAGCCCAAAAGAAAGGATGTATTAGTTGCTTGTTGCTGTGTCTACGACATGGCCATATATTCAGTTACTTTGTAGTCTAATCATATACGTTGAAATAGAAGAGATAATGAAAAATAAGGGATTTTAACTATCTTCCCAAAATCTTCATCAATTATCTTTTTTAAAGACTTTTGCTACCTTTCTGGGAAGGCATCAATCCACAATGTTAAAAGTATATATTTAAGAGAACTACGAGGCAGTTCAAAGTATGGGAGCTACAGGTCCTTATAAACATTTAATGATCAGGATGTTGCTTAATTTACATGATGGATACTTTAGTGTTATTCACTTTTTCTATCCTTGTTGATTGAGAGAATCTTCTTATCTGCTCTTTGATACATGCCATGTCTTTGTTTCTTGTCAGTTTGTTCATTTAAACTGATCAGGATTTACTCTAGATTATTTACATGCCTGGATACTTTAGTGTTATTACAAAGCTTATTTCTATCCTTGTTGATTGAGAGAATCTTCTTATCTGCTCTTTGATACATGCCATGTCTTTGTTTCTTGTCAGTTTGTTCACAACTGGATTTACTCTAGATTAGGCCTGCCTTTACAAAGCTTATTTTCATAATTTAAGTTACTCATGATCCATTTCTGTTCTGTACAGCAAATTTTGCAGAGGACCCCAATAAGGGTGCTTCACCGTCGTAGTCCATTACAACGTGAAAAGATCATACATTGGTTGGCGCCTTACCATTATGTCACATAGCCTTTTTTAAGCTCCACCATTATATCTATTCAGAATATCTAATTTTTCTTTTTCTTTTTCTTTTTTTTAAATATCTTTTCAAATTTTAGGATGAAAATTGAGAGGATTGGTGGAAGTTCTCAATATTTTCTTTTGCATCTATGCACTCAGGTAATGTAATACATTTTCTTTTGATACCATTACAGTTATTCACTAACATTATATTTGCTAATTTATCCAAATGGATGAATGATAGGTTTAACCAGAGCCTTGTTAACCTTAATCTCAATCTCTGGTTGATGGTTTATACAAAGCACTGAGCACTGAATGAAATTTGTTGGATTATTATAGGATTGTGTTATTAGAGTTATTAATTAAACAGAAATGGTAGGGCTTCTTCAGGGGTGTTTTAGTTTTTTGTCTAATTTGTGCAATGGCTTGAGCTTCTTAGGTGGCTTTTGAAAAGCAGTCGAAGGGTTCATTCTTTTTTTTTGTTGTTGGGGGGGGGATCTCTCTCCAATTCTTCTGATAGGTTGGAAAATCTGCTTTGAGAGTCAAAATATCAAGATATTTTGATTTTTTTTCACTGAGGACAGGTGGTTATGTTTGATTTCTATTGAAAAATATCAAGATTAGTTGCAGAGGTAACTTTGGTGATATAGCCACTATGACAACTGACTTGAATCCTAGGTAAGACAAAAATATCAGAATTTTGGATTTGATTTTAAATTAACATTATTAGACATTTTCATAAAAGCATAATGTTGTGGAAAGCAATTCAGGATAATTACTGGAGGTCAAAGACTAAAGGGTTAGGATAGCATATAATCCACTGCTATACTCTTTCTGCTTTACTACTAGCATGCAAAAGGGAATTACTGGGACTTACCTCAGATCACTATGAGTACTATGAAGAGCTTGATGACCATTAATTACATGAAATACTAATTTTGTAAGTTCATATATGGCAAATGGAAAACACTAATGATGGTCTTTTGATTCAGGCTGGAACATATATCAAGGAGTTTGTCCATGGGGATCTTGGGCGTACACATCCTAGGTATGAGACATAATTTATTGTATTTGGAAAATGATTTCACTGTATGACCCATCTCATCAACTTCTTTGCTTTGCTTTATGCCCCTTTGCTTTATGCCCCTTCCCTTCGGTTGATTTTCTTGTTTGATTGGTAAGGATTAGGGGTGTTACTGGGTAGGGTCAGTATAGACCCACCACCCAAACTAAACTTGTTGGGTGAAGGGCGCCTCCACTCGTGTTGTTGCCAACCAAAGGGTCGGGTGAAACTGCCTGCCCACCACTTTTAGGTGGACGGTTGGGTCTTGGTTGGGCCTTTCTGTTCGGGCTGCCTACTAAAAAAGCCATTTTTAACAGCTAATTGGGCTTGTTGGGTTGGTATTAGGCCCATTTTTTAAAACAAAAAGAAAAAACAATTTGAGAGTGTTTTGGGCCAGCCTTTCATTTCAATTATGAATTATGGGCCCAATCTGATTTTATTTTTTCGAAGTTTCCCTTTCGAGATTTTTGGGCTTAGTAGTCAATGAGTTATAGCCCAACTGACACTTTCTCCTCCCATAATAGTGGGATGGAAGGTGAGGTCATGGGTTTAAGACTGACTAGGTGTGTGTAGCTTACCAATTAAAAAAATGGGCTTAGTAATGAAAATGAAAAAATCACCACGCAAAAATTGCTAACCATCCAAAAATCTCAACACAATTGACCAGAACTTTAAATTGCATCTTTCACATCAAACATCCAACTTCCAGGGATATTTTATTTTTCTTTCTTTTTTTGGATAAATTACACATGGGCCTAGTGAGTTTTTGAACCCATTACCTAAAGCCCGTAGCTTTTGATGTATCTTTTTATTTTTGGAGGGGGGCGTGGGGGGTGGTAAAATGAAAAGGGTAGGAGGCACCAGTCCGTAGAAGACCTTGCTTGAGTGTGATCATAGCAGCACCTACCTATTGAGGAACCAATGCTTGAGAGGGATAGGGATGGGAGGCCATAGGTGCTCCCACATGTGATAGTGGATGGGAGGCCATAGGTGCTCCCACATGTGGGTGCAGCCATAGCTTAACCCAGTCCAGCTGAGGTCCCAGTAGCATTTTTGATCTATCGTATTGATATTGGATACTGGCCAGTGGCCAGAACTTTTTCTAATGCAATCATTGAAGAACATGAGAGAGTCAAAGACATTGGCTATGAAATATCATGATGTCTTTATTTAGAGGTCTGACCCTTTTTGATTTTTTCGGTGCAGCATTGGATCAATCCTAGGTTGCAGAGCGGAGATTCTACAACTTGATGTTACTGATGTGAAAATGGACTGTTTTCTGACAGGATGAGGTTATTTTATATAGTCCACTATTAAGTTTTTGGATGGCGTTCATGAACGGGATTATGGACTGTTTTCTGAATGTGCAGGATTGCTAAAACTGTTTTTTTTAGTATAGTCCACTATTAAGTTTTTGGATGGCGTTCATTTTACGGGATTAAAATTTTGAATGTGCTGTTGCTAAAACTGTTTTTTGTGTGTCTGAATCAAAGGTATAGTGATACTTTTTATAACCAAAAGAGAGATGTCTCCATAGGAGAGAGATATCCATGTTTTCTGCCGAACTTGCACACTATAACCTCCTGGTGCTTCAGATTAGTACAAGCCCCAAATGGGTATTGTTTTGAGTTGCAGAATAGGATGAGTAGTTATTTCAAGTAATTGCATAAGGAGATTCCACACATTTCTTTTGCATATGAAGCAGGGTCTTGTTCTGTATTTTGCATGGTCTTGTTCTCTTATTTTCTCTTGTTGATCTCAGCTGCAAGCCTGCAACTTGTTTTTTCTTGTACTGCCTCACTTGGTTTCTATTCCCCAGCAACCGTTTCTTTCTATGAATCTATACTGCCCCCTTTTGGGAGATAAAGTTAGCTGTTAAGCTAAAAATATTTCTTCAAATAAAAATTGTGCTTAAAGTTAATAGATCTTTTTTTTTTTTTTTTTAAATGTATACTTGATATGTGTGATGTCAAGATAACGTGAATTAAGGATTCCAAGGTGAAGAAGATTTTTCCTTGTAGACTTTACTATATGAAACCTAGACCAAAGAAGTTACTGGGACTGTATTTGGATATTCATGGAACATTGAATTTCAAACTTATTTGAACCCGAGTGATAAGAGGTATGACATCATTGGGGGGGTCACTCGCTACTCGATCCAGCACTTGATCTCAGCTGCAGTCAGTTTGCCAACTAAGAAAAGTTGCCCATAATGCCTCACTTGGTTTCTATTGCCAGCAACCGTTTCTTTCTATGAATCTATACTGCCCCCAAAAATAGAGATAATTAGTTAGATCCCTGTTAAGCTAAAAATATTTCTAGTTGTTATAAAAATTGTAATTGTTAACAGCCAAATCACCGTTAATAGACACTTTTTTTTTTAATTTAATGGGATACTTGATATGTGTGAAGTCAAGATAACGTGAATTAAGGATTTGGGCAAGGTGAAGAAGATTTTGATCCTTGTAGACTTTACTATATGAAACCTAGACCAATCCAGAAGTCAAATCGACTGTATTTGGATATTCATGGAACATTGAATTTCAAACTTATTTGAACCCGAGTGATAAGAGGTATGACATCATTGGGGGGGTCACTCGCTACTCGATCCAGCACTTCCAAGTTAGTCAGTTTGCCAAAAGAAAAGTTGCCCATAATTGTTACCAATCTTATTATAAAATGTAAAAAATAAAAATTACATATGATCCCTTTAATTTTCTTAGTTGTGTGTGGTTGTAATTGTTAACAGCCAAATCACCCCCTACCACCAAAATCAGCAGCTTCATCAATCTGTAAGTGGGCAGATGTGAATCATATTGATTCAAAGTCCAATCAAATCTTCACTTTCTTTAATTAATTGCATCTAGTCAATCCATGATACATCCAACATCTTAGCCATAAAACTGTACCGATCAGCAGCTTCATCAATCTGTAAGTAGAAGAGCCGACTGATAATTAACAACCTGACAATAATATAGAACTACTTAAGGGGGAAAAATATAATAATTAAAGGATTACCGTTTTCTGTGTAGGACGCCCAGCTCCATGTCCTGCCTTACACTCAATGCGACCAATAATAGGATTGGTCTGGGGGCTCTTCTCCAAGCTTGTGCATAGAACATATTGCATGGTCTGACAATAAATAGAAACGATTTTCAAACAAGGAAAAACAAAAAGAAAAGAGCATGAAATGACACCCGTGCAGTGCACATATGCAATGACTAATAACATATTTTCAAATTCCAATAGTTTGGGGGGAGAGGGGTCAGAGAGCTAGAAGAGTAGCACATCAAATTGCAATGCCTCCTAATTCAAGTCATGCCCTTTCATATGCATGCAGACGTTGCACTTATGACCAACAATGATGATAATGACAACGTTCATTTTTCTTTTCTTTTTTAAGATGGGAGTGGGGGAGGCAAGATCGAACCCTCCAACAAGGGCAAGGAGAAGGGTGTCATTGAGCTGTAAGCCCATTGGTGAAAAGGAAAAACATTGTTGAAAAAAATCTATATAGCAATTATACAGCCAGCAAAATAACTAACAAATCGTAATATATCTGATACCACCAACTAGTTTGTTAATACTAGAACAATGAAATGCAACATGATAACATAGAAGCATTCTAACAGTAATTAGACATTTAAAAGATAAAAAGGGATTAATGATAAAGAAAGACTAACCGCCAACAACTTCAAGGAATGCAATGGCACAACCCTATCATCATGATCAGCAGTCAATAACATTGTGGATGGGTATTGGGATGGTTGGTCCTGGTGCTGTTCCCAAGGTCTCCTGACATTATGTAGTGGAGAATACCTAAAGAAAGAAAATAAAAATCAACAGTAAGCTAACATATGAAGATTACAATTAAAGAAAAGATTTGAAACATTACAATGAAGTACAGTAGGCGCTCCATATCAAAAATTTAATATAGGTTAAACTTTACTCACTTTATAAGCCAATGGAACTCTTCTTCCTTGTCTGAACAACCATAATCAGAAGCCCACGCATGGCCTAGAAAGCAAGTCTAGATCAATACATGATTAAAAAATGCTAACTAGTGGATACAATGGATTTAACCTAACCTATGGTAAACTTGTGGAATCGTAGCATGTCCATAACACCAACATGAGCTAACGCACAACCAAAAAGATCCGGTCTCTGCCAAAGAACAAAAAATCAATTTAATCTATGCACTCAAAATGACTGACGAGATATAGAACCAAGAATACAATCAAGCAATACCTGATTTATGCAAGCCCCAACAAGAAGCCCACCATTGCTTCCACCTTCAATACACAACTTTCTGGGCTGGGTATAGCCAGCAGATACAAGGTATTCGGCGGCAGAAATGAAGTCATCAAAGCAATTCTGCTTCTTCGCAAGTGAACCTGCTTTATGCCACTCCTCTCCGTACTCTCCACCACCACGGATGTTTGCTATGCAGAAAACAGCACCCAGATGCCTTGTGAGTACAATACGACCAATACTGAACGATGGTGTAATACTAATGTTAAATCCACCATATCCATATAACAAACAAGGGTGTGATCCATCCAAAGGAATATTCTTTCTGGCCACAATGAACACTGGTATCTTGGTACCATCCTTACTAGGCACAAAAACCTGGAGATGAAAAAACCAATCAAGTAAGATGAAAACACATTTGGGGGCTCAAACACACACCCTAGGGCCTAGAGGAATAGAGAGACAGAACGAACAGCTGCACCTAATCATCCAAATGAATGCAGCTAGGCAAGGAAGACGAGGCAAATTAAAGTGACTAGAGTGTCAAAAAGGTAAAAACCATTACCTGATTGACTTGGAACTCTGAGCGATCAAACCCAGAAACAACAATTTCACGAAATATCTTCATACTGGGAACCTCAGTTTCTAAATTGCACTGATAAACAATACCAGGTGAAAGAAAGCTAGTAAACCCAAAAAACACCACATTATCTTCACGCCTTGCAGAAATCCCATAAACTGTCCCAATGTCAATGGGTAATTGATGTAACAAGGAACCTGATTTCAAGTCCCTTATCTGCAGAACATACTTAACATCACTCAGGTAACTCACAATCATTTGATTACCATTCACAGCACAAGCTGATTCAAGTACATCCTTTTCAGCTTCTTGTAGAACATCAGTCCAAACGGTTGGGTCCTTCAGATCTACTCGGACTAACTTATATTTTGGAGCGTCTTTATTTGTCCGGAAAGTAAACAAGGTGCCATCATTTGCAATGGCATGATACTGTGCATCAAATTCATCAACAAGCTTAATAAATGGAAGCAAGTCATTTTTCCCCTTCAAACCTACAAGCCCATTAGGAAGGACAGACAAGTCGCAATAATAGAATTTGTTCACAGGGTCACAACCCTCCTCAATGTACAGAAGAACATACTGCAAAATAACATAAAAGTGAAGTCAGTTCAAGGGGGGGAAAAAGCATTTTCATTTCTTATCTAAACCAAATTAATTAGGCACTCTAGGTCATGCATGCAAATAAGCACTATACATGAGATCTTTAATTAACTCATAACTGGAGAGGCAGTGTAAGTAAAATTAGTCAACAACATAGCATAATGACGGTGCTTCATATGAAGCTCAAAAGGGATCTTTAAAGCCTTTTTTGTCTCCTTTCAGTTCAATTATAGGTCATCTCACTAACAGCTTGTTTGGGAGGAGGGGGAAAGAAAAGAAGCTTTAAAGAATATTCTTTTCATTTCCTTGTTTGGGGGTTAAAATTTGGGAGAAATCAGAGGGAATGGACTATGTTTTATTGATTTTTTTACTGAAGTCTCCATAATGCCTCTATTTTTTTCTTAAATGCCTATATCCCCTATTTTTATTAAAGAAATGGTATAATAGTAATGTTGTTATTAAATGATTCATTTCCATTCAACTCCCAAACAAGGTTACTTTCCATTCCACTCCTTTCCTTTCAAACATCCAAGCAAGAGAGATGAATATTAATTCATTTCCATTCCATTCTTTTCTATTCTATCAATCCCATTCCATTTCTTTATAAACTCCTAAACATAGTGTAAACCTCTATAGAGGCTCTTATTTGATCACTTCAACATCTCTCTGTCCTACAGATAACAAAGAAATGAAAACAAAGGAAGTTTGATGTATGCCATTGTGTTGCCATAGTTTCCCTTTCACTTGTACAACTTTGCGCTAATTCTAAGACAAATTAGGACAATATTATAATCACTGAGAACAACATTGAAAATGCTACACATTAGAACATTTAAAAAAAAAAAGAGTGCTGAGGATCATGAGATCAATACAATAAAGTGGACACTACTCTCACATAACCTTAAAAAGCCAATAAATGAGAGATAAGTTACCTTCCCATCCTCTGTAACACTGGCAGCAAACAAGTATTTAGGGTTTTCAGGATCTTTCCAACATAAAATATCTTCAGATTGATCCGTACCCAAGAAATGATAGTATAGCTCATGATTAAGGTTAGAATTGGTCTCTGTTCCAGCATCTACATCTTCTCCCTCTCTACAACATAACACAATTATCATTATGAATTCAATAAAACAATCTATGAAATCTCAAATATTCAGTAATAAATCCAATTTCTCCGCCAAAACATATGGAATATCACTACTTCGGTCCATAATTGACATAATTCTAATGATTCATCCTTTTCTCCGCTGAAATTCATGTAAAAGTGATTTTAAGCAGTTCCACTATCCAGAATTTTGTCCAGATTTATTCCAAACTCTTTCTTCCTAAAAATTGGTAAATGCAAAATTATAAACCCACAAGCATCGAAGGAGCACCCCTGGTCAGGATTCCAATTTTGACACTTTGCATAAAATGTATGAACATGATGATAAAAACCATGACTTACTTGGGAGCAGGATATCGGCTGTAGAAAAACCCTTTGCTATCATGAGTCCAATCAATAGAAGAAAACTTAACCTGAAATCACAATATATATACCCCTTCCATTAATCTCATTTCCATTTCTATCAAAAAAGTAAACGTGTTTAATCTATTTGGATGAATAAGACATGTAGTAAGATAGTAAGATACCCACCCATGATAAAGTATCAGCTTCAACTTTCTTATCCTCAACCCGTGTTACTTTGATTGTCACCCAATCGCTACCGCTAGCACTAAGCCCGTAAGCCAAGTATTTAGCGTCCTCGCTAACCGAAAGCGTGCTCAAAGCGACAGTTCCATCTTCACTTAACGAATTAGGGTCCAGCAAAACCTCAGGTTCTCCATCCAAACTATCCTGAATTATTTGAAAATATTCGTAACCAAACAATACTAGTATATAGCTCTCCTAGATTCAATTCTAGCTTCACGAACCTGTACGTAGAGGACGTTTTGAGCTTGGAGCCCAGTGTTGTGGAAGTAAAAGTACTTGTCTCCACGTCTAAAAGGAGCCTCGTAACGCGGGTGATCAAAGAGCTTTGTGATATTCTCGCGAAGCTTCTCTCTCGTCTCGCATTTCTCAAGCACCGATTCTGTCAATTTCACTTGCTTTTGCACAAATTCTTTCACTTCCTCTGCATCAGGATCCTCAAGCCTAAACATTGAAAACAAAACAGAATTTCCATTCAAAAATCAACGATTCAAGAAAAGAGAGCAAGCATTGATCGATTAATTACCATCGGTAAGGATCGGCAATCTTAACGCCGTGGTAGTCATCGACGACGGAGTCGTCTCTGCGAGCAACCGGGTACTGCAAAGATTCGTCTAGGGCACAAAGCGAACCCATCGTGGAATGCGAATGAGTTGCGGAAGATGATGAAGAAGAAGAAGAAGAGCGAGAAGATTTGAATAATTTGAAATTGAAATGCGGGTGATTGGGGCTTTGTCTTGTGTGGTATTTGCGTGGAAGCAAGGGGTGACTTAATACAGCGAGAAAATGGTAGCGGCGGGAATTTCGGGGGATAGCGATAGTTGGGAAAGTGAGAAGAATGGTGTGCGCGTGACGAGCATATGAGAACATTTTTACGCCGTTTTAGTTAGCGCGAGCTACAGCGGGATGCGTTTCACGAATAAAGTGGCTTACGATGTCGCCATTTTGTGTCAATTATGTTGCCATGTTTTTTGGACTCATTCTTGTCCTCATGAAACATGGATTATATTCTTTTCTTTTCTTTTCTTTTTTCCTTTTTAAAAAACCAATTAGAAAATCTATTTCGTTAGCAAGAGAACGAGAACCTTTGGATACGAGGTTCCGAGAATAAGAAAAAGGTTTTTTTTTTAATAAATAAATAATATTATTAAAGCAAAAACAACAAAAAGAATGGGTCGGCTTAGGGTACCACAATAAGGTATTTCATATATTGAATAAGCCTGTGTTTGGATCCTCTACTTTAAAGTGATTTCACGGATTTTTATGCATAAAATGCATTCTGCAAAAAATCTGAGGTGTTTTGTTGGGATTTTGGAAAATACAAAATGCATTCTAGACAGAATGTATTTTGCAAATTCTCATTTCTAGAGTAGAAGTCAGAATCCAAAATATTTTGGATTCTGATTCTAGCTTCTACTTTTAATTTTTGCTAAAGTAAATGGGACCCGCTTACAACAATTTATTACTTGAAGGACTCTTTTTTCCCTTGCTTAAATTTCTCTTCCTTTCTTTTATTTTCCTTCCCCCTCTTTTGTTTCCTACTTTTTCTCTTTTTTTATTTTATTTTTTATTTTTTTATCATAAATAGTTTGTGTATATCTCTATTGCACAGAAATACACATTTCTCTATTTTTTTTATTACATTGTTCAAATTTTATAAAAATATGTGCAAGGAGATGTGCACAAATCATGATCTATTTTTTTTATTAGTAGACATTAATTTAAATCACAACGAAATACTTTATTTCTTTATTACATTGTTAATTTTGTATTGGTAATAAATGTATTTTTAGCCTTGTATTGAGATATTTATATAAAAAAAAAATGTTAATTACATAATGTATACTAATAATATATTATTTAATAGAAAGAATGCATTCTTTAAAATACCAACCAAACACAATTCCTTTTAGCATAATCACTTCTTATAAATAATTTCAATATTTTATCAAACGTACTATTTTCAGTAAAATGCATTCTAAAGAATGCATTCTTGAAAATACATTATAGCAGGAATGCATTCTCTAGAATGCATTCCCAAAATAGAGGATCCAAACGCAGCCTAAATATACTTTTCCTCTCAAGGTGTGGTCTGGATATCACATACTATAAAAGGGATGATGCATAAGAGGAATTATTATTCCTACACACCAAGCTTTTATGATAAATAGTCCAAATTGTTGTTATGGGCCTTGTAATTGGACACTTTAAAAACAAAATTAATGTCACAAACTACACAACGTTTTTTTTATTTTTATATTTTTATCAATCCTATAGTTTAGTTAAAGATATCAAGGTTTATACTTAGTTAAGGTCTAAGTCCATAATTTTAATTTTAATTCAGTGTACTAAAACCTACTTGTAATGCAAGGAATCTAAATCATACTTGTATTAACCTTAACTATAGTGCAAGAAAAGTAACTCTAAGGTTAGTTCAGAGAGCCTAACATTTAGTGTATTATATATAACTTACATGATGTGTTTGAATGAAGGAATTGATATATGTAAGGAAATTTAAAATGATGGGGTTTATAATCCCTTCAAATGTAAATTCCATTTTGTTTTTGGGTATTATGAATTGACCCGCAAATTTCACATTTGAGATCATGACGACATCACGTGATGTAGAACGTTGAAGTGATCACTTGATGGGGTGATACATGTCAAACGTGTATGTCGGATGCATGGACGCACGTATAGGCAGTTGGAGGTGTGTGGGTAGATGAATTCACCCATGGAACCTTCTTCTGGTGCATGAGGGCGCATGGAACGTCCTTTTATGGATGTTTTCAACGCGATTGGCTTCGTCATTCTTTGATTTGTTGATTTGAGTGGTTGATTGCTCAAATCTATATACAGATCGGTCTAGATTTTGAAAGAAAAGAATAGTAATGGTGATTTCCAACTGGTAGTGGGGGAATATGACATAGAATAATGCCTAGAATTTTTGCGTAAAAGCATTGGCTCAGATATCATGTTAAAGACTGAAAGTCTATATATTTCATTGTGTGTAAATTGTACAAAGAACTGCTCTTTATATAGGTAGTTAGATGAATGATCTACAAGTAATAAGTAAAATGTAATGGGCTAAGGCACAAAGCCCATTGGGCTTGTATTTTAACAACAATCTCTACCATCATAGATTTCGAACATAAAGTGATGCACGTGTCATTTAACACTGAAATTTCAAATTGTAACAAATTAAATTTCTGGATTTCAAAAAGTAATATATTCACAATGTTGCTCCACTTAATGGGTTGGTGTTTAATTTATTACTTTTTAAAAATTCACGATTTTATTTGTTACTTTTGATACTATAAAGTTTATATGTTCCTTTTTAAAACCTTAAAATTTAATTTTTTATTTTTTAAACTATATAATTTAATTTTTTATAACCCCTAAACTATATGGTTTAAAATGAAAATTTCTAAAAATAAATAGCCATGCCCACTTTCTTCAAACTGCATGTCCCATGTGCTCTGCAAGCAAAAACCTAAGGCACACGGAACAAAAAAATACAAACAAACATGGTTGTATTGACTAATTAAATACAAATATTAAATGTAATACAATCATTAAATTGAGTATTAATTATACATTAACTTGTGCAAAATTTGTTTTAATTATAAAAATAATTGATTAATAAAAAATAAAAAATAAAAGGTATAAAAACATCATTTAATGGAATAGATTGAAAAGGATTGTGAAAGCTCATCATTTAACACATCACCACAAATAAAAGTACAAATATTTCTAACTCATCTTGGACTTGAAGGTCACGACTCATGACTAAACACAAATAAAAACAAATTCTGAAAGTCACTGTCTTCTTACAAATATTTTTCTAACTTATTTTTAAGGTCACGACTAAAAATAAAGAAAAATAATAACTTACCTGCTTTAGCTTTAAAAAATAAAGAAAAATAAGAACACGCTAATAGTAATTTAAAATATATATTTTAAATTAAGATGTTGACACTTGACAAAGGGTTAGTATTCAATAATAACTTACCTATATATTTTAAATTAAGATGTTGACACTTTTTTGCTAAATTAAGATCAGAGACTGAGCCACTTGGGGACTAAAGGGGGCCTTGGCCCCTACTGGCTCTACAAAAAATAGGTTAGAGTAGGTATAAAAATTTAATTGCCCCCACTCACATAATTTTTGAACCCCTACTAACATTATTTTTGGATCATTTCAACAAAAAAAAAATTAACCCAAAACAAAATAATCAAAATTATCTAACAACCCAAATCACAAATATATATATATATATATATATATATATACTCAGTAAAAATCATCCCAACAAATCAGCCCAAGTCACAACAGCAGCAACAAATAACTGATCAAAAACTTACCCACAAATCAGCCTGCCACTTCTTGATGCAAGCTGCAACAGCTGTGGAAAAAAAAAAAAAAAAAACTACACCAGCGCAAGAACGAAGCACAGTTGCATCTTGTGCGAGCTCTGCAAGATCGCCGCAGTTGAGCATAGTTGCAAGCTTGCTGCAGTTTTTCCTTTTTTTTTTTTTTTTCTTTCTTTTTTACTGATCTGAAAGCTTGCTGCTGCAGTTGACTGTAGGGAAAGTGATTGTTTACTGACACTGTAGTGCCAATATGTGGTTCCAAAATATTACTGTGGGTCTAACATATCTTTCTTTTAACTTTATTTATTTATTTATTTTTTGTTATTATCCATGGTGGAGAATGAAAGTTTACTGTACAAATGAAAGTTCTAAAATATCTCAAACAAGCTCCCCACGTTATTTTTTTTTATTTTTTTATTTTTGCTAAAAGCTCCCCACGTTATTAGTATTAATTATTATTATTATTATTATTATCATTACAAAGTTTAGTATAAAGTGTATTAGAAAAAATGATAATCGTAAATCATAATTAAGTCCTTTTTGATAATTTACATTTAAAACAGTAGTTTTATATTGAAATAATCAAAATGCTCAATTCACAAAAATAATATTTTTCATAAATTTTACCAAATGCTTAACTGTGATTTTCAAAATGATGTTTTCAAAAAATATATTTTAAAATCGTTATTTTTTAATAACTTAGTTTTTGAAACAGCTAATCCAAACGGACCTTTAATCAATTAAATTAAATAATTAAGGGCTACAGTGGCTGAGTTGTTGCTTTTATATATTGAAAGGGGAAAAAAATTAAATAACTAAATAGCTAATCAATTAAATCCAAACCCACTTTTTTAAGAGACTCCTTGCTTTTATACATTGAAAGAGAAATTGCTGAGTCGTTTAGTACGGATTCCATCATAGATGATTTCAGTTTTGTAAAAAACTCGTCGACTTTAATTTTCTTCAAAAAATGCATTGTGATGTATTAAGAATAGTTATTTTGTATCTTTTAAGTTGTTAATATTTTGTTAATACTATATAGATGCTTCTTTGGATTTTTATGAAAAAAGTTTGAATGATACACCCAGGGGCGGATCCAGGAAGTCAATCTAGGGTGGGCACCTTTTAATCCCAAAATTTAATAGACATAATACAAAAAATGCTTAAAGCCGATATACATTATTTATATAACCAAAAAGTAACAAACAAGAAACTTATTATAACCTTTTACAATTGATTTCGACATGTGTTTCATATTTTGAAACCATTACATTATAACTTTATTATTAATACTACGAGAAATGTCTTTCCCTATGTATACAATCAAGTTGTCATAGATCCATTGATTACTCATTCGACTACGTAATCGATTATTCACAATTTTCATAGCTGAAAATGATCTTTAATTTCCAAAATGGCAGTTGTAATCAGTAAGTTGATAGTAAGTTTAATATATATATATATACCTAGAAAAAAAAATTAACAAAAAAATTAGGATCATTCTAAAATACTCACTCTTTTAATTTTGTGAGTTTGGTACCCACTCAATTGTTATCATCAAATATGATGTAGTTGCCATCATATGTGATGGTAGTGCTATTAAATGTGATGTTAGTACTCTCCAATTTTATATATATTAAATTTAAATAAATAAATAAAAATTTAGTGTATAAAGTAATGTGATCATAGGTATCAACATATGTGGGATAATTACCATCATGTGTGACACTAATACCATCAATGTGACATTTTATCTATTAAAAGTATTACACGCACTAAAAAAAGTGTGTGTATTGTTGAATTATCCAAAAAAATTGAGGATGGGCACTTTTTAAAAGCCAAATATTTTTTTATATGTTATACCTAATGATTTTTAAAAAAAATATTTGAGGGTGGGCACG
The DNA here is from genome assembly GCA_907173295.1 of Fagus sylvatica. NCBI lineage: Eukaryota > Viridiplantae > Streptophyta > Magnoliopsida > Fagales > Fagaceae > Fagus > Fagus sylvatica. The sequence continues at coordinate 35,627,676 of OU015764.1, read as the reverse complement.
TGCCCACCCTGGTCGTATGCTAGATCCGCCCATGGATACACCGGCCCCTATTCATGAAAAATCTTGGCTACGTCCCTGATTAAGGTGTTGACACTTGACAAAGGGTTAGTATTCAATAATAACTTACCTGCTAAAGAAAAAAAACACTTGCCTGCTTACTAAAAAGAAATAAAATAATAATAAGTTACCTTTTTTTTTTTGATAATTATAATAATAAGTTACCTGCTTTAGCTTGGGCAGGCCACGCGCATGATAGTCACACTTCAACACTTTGGCTATCCTCCCGACTCGAAATTTCTAAGTCTCGCTGTATTAACTAGACTGTGAGCCCCGACCGACATTTCAAGTTTTCATCTACTACCTCAAGCTACCCATTCTCAATCTACAATGGGTTCGTTTTGTGCCCTAGACGAACCCTTGCAGTACCCGCTTGTTCGCAGAGACGACTCCGTTGTCGACGACTACCACGGCGTTAAGATCGCTGATCCTTATCGATGGTAATCAAGTAGCTAGCTAGTACTAGTTGTGATACTAAAGTGAGTGATTAATATAACAATCCAGAGTTTCAAACTTATTAAGCTACGTATCTTATATCAAAATATCACACAATGCTTTCTCGAAATTAAAAACTCCAAAAATTTGCAAATATATACGTTAATTTTTTGGGAATAATATTCGAGAAATTAATTTTGTTTTTGGATGTCTAGGCTTGAGGATCCTGACGCAGAGGAAGTAAAAGAGTTTGTGCAAAAGCAGGTGAAACTGACAGAATCAGTGCTTGAGAAATGCGAGACGAGAGAGAAGCTTTGTGAGAAGATTACGAAGCTCTTTGATCACCCGCGTTACGGTGCGCCTTTTAAGCGTGGAGACAAGTATTTTTACTTCCACAACACAGGCCTCCAAGCCCAAAGCGTCCTCTACGTACAGGTCCGTGAGCTAGAGTTGGATTTAGGAGAAGTGTATGTATGCGCATTGTTATTTGGTAAAGAATATTCACATATGTTTCTTATTCAGGATAGTTTGGATGGAGAAGCTGAGGTTTTGCTGGACCCAAATGTGCTAAGTGAAGATGGAACTGTCTCTTTGAGCTCGCTTTCGGTTAGTGAGGGTGCTAAGTACTTGGCTTACGGGCTTAGTACGAGCGGTAGCGATTGGTCGACAATCAAAGTAATGCGTGTTGAGGATAAGCAAGTTGAGGCTGATACTTTATCATGGGTGGGTATCTAACTATTTTAGTACATGTCTTATTCATTCAAATAGATAAAACAAGTTCCTTTTTTTATAGAAACGAAAATCAGACTAATGAAAGGCTTATATATATTGTAATTTCAGCTTAAGTTTTCGTCTGTTAGTTGGACCCACGATAACAAGGGATTTTTCTACAGTCGATATCCTGCTCCCAAGTAAGTTATCATCATCATCATGTTATTACATTGAAGAATGGTAATGATGTTGCATATGTTTTGGCAGGATAAATTGGATTTTTATTTAGTACATCATATTTGAGATTTCATAGATTGTTATATGTAATTAATAATGATAATTATGATGTAGAGAGGGACAAAATATTGATGCTGGGACAGAGACCAATTCTAATCTTTATCATGAGGTATACTATCATTTCTTGGGTACGGATCAATCTGAAGATATTTTATGCTGGAGAGATCCTGAAAACCCAAAATACAGGTTTAGAGCCAGTGTTACAGATGATGGGAAGGTAATTCTTCTCTAATTTCATGGCTTTTATTGTAATGTCGGAGTAGTGTCGCCTTTAATTTCTTGTATTGATGTTAATCCAACTGCATGTTTCTTAACACTCAATGATCCAATGGGGTTGTCGATGACTATAATTCTTTATAATCGTTTTTATGTCTAGTGGCCATATATTAAATTGTATCTATATAGTATTGATGTCTTCTCAAATCTATTAGTTTGCAAACCAGTTGAACCTGCCCAAACCAATTGAACCTACCCAAATCAATTTGTTTGTAGTTTTTAAGTTTCAATTTGTTATCTGTAGGACAGAGAAGATTTTGTAGGCTTGTAGCAATAATATTAGAGCTTGTATAGAGGTTTTGGTGAGATAATCGATAATTGAGTTTCATATGAAGCACCATCATTCTATCATGTTGTTGAGCCTTTCTACTTGAGCTGCCTCTTCAGTTATGCGTATAATTACAATCCATTTATAGTGTTTATATGCATGCATGACCTAGAATGCCTGATTAATTTGGTTTAGATAAAAAATGCCGATGCTTTTTTTTTTTTTTTTTTGTGGATTTCCTTTTAACTGAATCCACTTTGATGTTATTATGCAGTATGTTCTTTTATACATCAAGCTGGGTTCTGGTCCTGTCAACAAATTCTATTACTGTGACTTGTCTGAACTTCCTAACGGGCTTGTGGGTTTGAAGGGGAAAAACTCCTTGCTCCCATTTATTAAGCTTATTGATGAATTCGATGCATATTATGATGCAATTGCAAATGATGATACTTTGTTTACTTTTCGGACAAATAAAGATGCTCCAAAATATAAGTTAATCCGAGTAGATCTAAAGGAACCAACTGTTTATACTGATGTTCTCCAAGAAGCCGAAAAGGATGTACTTGAATCAGCTTGTGCTGTTAATGGTAACCAAATGATTGTGAGTTATCTGAGTGATGTTAAGTATGTTCTGCAGACAAGGGACTTGAAATCGGGTTCCTTTCTACATCAATTGCCTATTGACATTGGGACAGTTTCTGGGATTTCTGCAAGGCGCAAAGACAATGTGGTTTTTATTGGGTTTACTAGCTTTCTTACCCCTGGAATTATTTATCAGTGTAATTTAGAAACTGAGGTTCCCAATATGAAGATATTTCGTGAAATTGTTATTCCTGGGTTTGATCGCGCAGAGTTCCATGTCAATCAGGTGATACTTGCTACTTGTTGACACCCTAGTCACTCTAATTTGCTGCTTATTCTTCTTCTTCTGCCTTCTGGCCAAGCTGCATTAGTGTGGGTGATTAGTGGGCAGCTGTTCTTCTCTGTCTCTTTCTTCCTCTGTTCCTCTAGGGTGTGTATTTGAGCCCCCAAATGTGTGTTCATCTTACTTGATTGGTTTTTTCATCTCCAGGTTTTTGTGCCTAGTAAGGATGGTACCAAGATACCAGTGTTCATTGTGGCCAGAAAGAATATTCTTTTGGATGGATCACACCCTTGTTTGTTATATGGATATGGTGGATTTAACATTAGTATTACACCATCATTCAGTGCTGGTCGTATTGTACTCACAAGGCATCTGGGTGCTGTTTTCTGCATAGCAAACATTCGTGGTGGTGGAGAGTACGGAGAGGAATGGCATAAAGCAGGCTCACTTGCAAAGAAGCAGAATTGCTTCGATGACTTCATTTCTGCCGCCGAATACCTTATATCTGCTGGCTATACCCAGCCCAGAAAGTTGTGTATTGAAGGTGGAAGCAATGGTGGGCTTCTTGTTGGGGCTTGCATTAATCAGGTATTGCTGTGTAGCCTGTTTGATAGTGCAATATTGTATTCTTCGTTATATAATTGGTCCTAGTCATTTTGAGTGCATAGATTAAAGTACTGTTTTTTTTTTGGGCAGAGACCTGATCTTTTTGGTTGTGCTTTGGCTCATGTTGGTGTCATGGACATGCTGCGATTCCATAAGTTTACCATAGGTTAGTCTAAATCTATTGGCTCCACTAGTTAGCATTTTTTAATCATGTATTGATCCAGAGTTGCTTTCTAGGCCATGCATGGGCTTCTGATTATGGTTGTTCAGACAGTGAGGAAGAGTTTAATTGGCAAATCAAGTGAGTAAATTTTATCCTATATCAAGGATCTGATAGGAAGCTCTTACCGTACTTCATGGCAATATTTCAAATATTTAATCTGTAATTCTTACCATATATTGTGTAAGAAAAACTGGAAAACTATTGGCTATTCTTGATCTTGTAATATTGGACATAAAAGTTAAATTTATTCATTGCTATTCTTTTTTTACATGAAAAGATTCATTAACTAACCAGAAAATGCTATACAAGTATCAGAAGCAAGAGGCTTGACCAGAAGGGCAGGGAACTGAGATGAGTCAAGCATCCTAGAAACCTCATTTTAACTGCCCATTGAGCTAGTTCATGCACTGCACTTTTTATATTCCTACTAATCCTACTAAAAACACAAGAAATGAGAGCCAATACCTCTTTGACTAGTAAGAAGCTTTGAAGCTTTAGTGGACTTGGATGCCAATAATGAAATTCAATTTTAAACTTCTGACACCCAGGCAATACTCCAGCTTGGAATGGCATCTGTCTTCACGGTAGGGTCCATCACTAAGCTTGCATCCCCTTCTATTATTATCTCATCGCAATCATTGCGCTTTGACAACAGCATAGCCATCTAACTGTCAGTGCTTGTGCTACCAGGACCTGACATAGCTCAACCTGCTTTCCCCACACTGCTATGGATTTTACTCTATTGTCTCTCACTACTACTACCAGACTGCATCTATCTTATTGATCTTCGTGAAAAGGGCTGTGGAGGGAGTCCATCTGCTAGGCTCAGCATTGGTCAAGTCGGGCTTTTCACCCATTAGAACACCTCGGTAGCTTGTGTAGGCTTTAGTTGTGATGATTTGGACTTCCATATGTGGTATTGCAGTGTTCTTCGTGCATAAGCTGATGTTGAGTTCCAAACGGTATCCACTGCCACCACTGCAAAGAGAGTAAATTGGATATTTGGAATTTCTGGGTTGACTAGACCTTGTAGGTGGAGATAAGAATATCCACTAGTTTCATAATTGTGCTTGCTTGAATTGCTCCAATTCTAAATCCTCACTGGTATCCAAGCTAGTCTTATGAATAGGCACCTCTGACGTAGGTGATATTCGTCCTCATCTTCCCTATGGCAAAGGACACAGTCAGCAATTTACAGGGGCATAGCCTGCTTCACCAGTATGCGCTCAGATACCACCATCCAAAGTTTTTCTGCCTTTCCCGGAGTCGGGTGCTCCAAACCTGCCATTCGCCCTATCAAATCACCTACTTTGGTCCATCCCATAAGCCCATTTAATGGAAAAATCACACTTGTTATTTGGGATCCATACTAGTCTATCATTAGTAGCTGATAAGGAGATTGGGCTTGGAGGATGTGCTTCACAGATTGTGGTTGGAAGAGCTGAGTTAGTTAGGATCTAATTTATTCGCTGCTATTCAATTACTATATGTGATTGCTATGCTTATTCTTACCTCATATGTTCTAGCAGTATCCATATTGATTCTTCTTTCTTGAACCAATGATCAAAGATATCAGTTATTATTTGCCATGATTATTAAGTTCACAGAAGCTTGGATTGTGTTACATATTTGTCAATTAGGAACTATAATTTACCTTTTATTTTGGACTGCACCCCTTTTGTGCTTTTAAGTAGACTTTAGTGAAACAACTATTTTACCTAGTGTTTCTACTGAACACTTTTCTCTAGAAATATTGTGTTAGGATTCTTCACTTAGGAGAGTTTGGATGTTGGCTGACTGTTGAATTTATTTGTTTTTTCAGGTATTCTCCACTACATAATGTGAGGAGACCTTGGGAACAGCATCTGGATCAAACTTCTCAGTATCCATCCACGATGTTATTGACTGCTGATCATGATGATAGAGTTGTGCCATTGCACTCATTGAAGTTTTTGGCGGTTGGTCTCTTTATCTTAGCAGAAATTAGAAGTCATTATCCTCTTTTTTTAAAAAAAGTTAAAAAATAAAATAAAATCTCAAAGTATAATTTTAGAATGTTTCTATGTTATGTTGCATACTTGCATATTATAGTTCTAGTATTAACAAACTAGCTGGTGGAACAAGATAATTAATAACGTATTGTTATTTATTTACTGGCTATGTAATTGCTATTTAGATTTTCTTCAATGATGCTGTCATTATCATCATTGTTAGCCATAAGTGTATCTTTCTTAGTGCTGCAACTACATGCATATGAAAGGGCGTCGCTTAATTACCAGGCATTGGAAGTTGGATATGCTACTCGTCTTCCTCTCTCTCGCCTCTCTCTTCAAACTATTAGATTTGTCAATATGTTCTTAGGCTCCGTTTGTTTCGCTGTAACATATTTTCCATTGCAAAATGTTTTCAGATGAAAATGATTTTTTTTTTTTCATGTTTGGTTGCATTTCGGAAAATGCTCTGGGTGCGAAAGATAGAGCAAAAGGGGTGGGGGGTGAGGCGTGCGTTTTTTAAAATGGTTTATGAAAAAATTGGGCATAAACCATTTTAACAAAGGATTTTTTGGTCAACGGAAATTATTTTTAGTTTGACCATCATTTTACAATGAAACAAACGTCTGCAAATCTGAAAATATTTTCTAGAAAATATTTTACAGCGAAACAAACGGAGCTTAGTCATTGTAACTGTATTATTTCATTTTATTTCCTTTTTGTTTTTCCTCTATTTAAAATGGTTTCTATTGTCAGACCATGCAATATGTTCTGTGCACGAGCTTGGAGAAAAGCCCCCAGACCAATCCTATTATTGGTCGCATTGAGTGTAAGGCAGGACATGGAGCTGGACGTCCTACACAGAAATTGGTAAGCTTTCAATTACAAGTTTTTCCCCTAAAGTAGCTCACGTTTTTGTCTCATTGTTACCATTGGTCATTGGCTCTTCTACTTACAGATTGATGAAATCGCTGACCGGTATGGTTTTATGGCTAAGATGTTGGATGCATCATGGATTGACTAGATGCAATTAAATTAAAGAACCGCCCAGGGAGGGGTGTTCTATCTTTTTTATTCTCTTAAATCCAAAGAGTTTCCTTAACAGTAAATTTAAATGTACTTATAAAAAATTATATGGCAAAATTATGTTGTATAACTTGTAATGCTTTTGAATCACATAGTTCAAGCATGAATGCATGATGTGTATGACCCAACTTTTATTATTAAAATAATTTTATAACAGATAATAAAATTTCTAGAAACTCTTGGTAGTATAATTTTAATCAGAGTAATTTTTAATTTTTTTGAAACTTTGGCATTTGAGTTTTACTTTAAGCAATAATTATGTTAATGTTGATTATTAATTAATGTACTAATAGTGTAGCACATGACATAAGGTCCAAAAGGGTGTGATGCAAAGAGGAAAAAAATTAAACAAACACAAAAAATGAATAAACTCCTTATGGACCCAGAACACAACAAAATTTCAAAACTAAAAGACGAAAAAAAAGTCATATCAAAACCCAAATTTTATCTTCCTAATGCCCAAAACACATAAAAAATATTTCAGAAATTTATAAATCGAAAACACTTTTAGAACCCAAAAAAAAATAAAAATAACCAAATTCCAAAAGTCTCTCCCTCAAAGAATAGAAAAAATAAAAATGAAACAAACATCTTCAGGAACCAAAATCCAACAAAACCATAAATCAAAACCAAAGAAAAAAAAAAATCGCATCAAACTCCAATCTTTCTCTTTCTAATATCCAAAACACAAAAAACATATATCAAACCCAAACTTTCTCTTCTTAATATCCAAAACAAAGAAAACATGTTTTAAAATAAAAATTATATTTGACATGATAGTTGATACAATAGGAAAAGTGTAGAATTAAAAGTTTAGTCTTTCATTTTTATATGAGTGATGATAGTGATATTATAATTTCAGTATATAACCTTTATATGTCATTAATTTAAAACATCATTATATTTTTAATCACATAAACTTTATTTATTTAAATAATATATATGAACATAAATGTTTATCTAATTATTATGTAGTAGGTTGGTAGAATTTACTCCACACCAAAATTAGATATAAAACCTGTCCCATTAAAATTCGGGTGTGGCTTACCTCCAGTGCTTCAGTGCACTGGAGGGAGCCATGAATTCATGGTTACGTTTATAACTTTATCTAATAAAAATTGTAATATCTATCCCCAACATCACTCTCAAATTATTATCCCTCCGTACTAGTACGATTTAACACGACCTCGACCTAAGCCGACCACGAGCTTAAATAGCAAAGATCATAGATTCGTAAGGTACTTCAGCGCGTGGATCATCCCACTTATACTGCAAAATCTTAATCTTGAACTACATAAGAAAAAAACAAAACAAAAATGACGGTGTCCTCCACGCTCCCTAACTCCACGTGGGCATAGCATTACTCTGTCTCCGTGGTGGTCCCTGCTGTTAACGCAAACCCAACGGCAATTTCGCAACCACATGATTGCGAAAGAAAAGAGAGAGGAATAAGAGAAGCCGAGGGTTTAAGTATCAGTACCACACTACTAGTACTAGTAGTAGCTTTTACTTGCTTCTTCAGTGCTCTTCAGTGCTGGCACTTTGAGCTTAGAGGACTATCATGAACGGTCATGATTCTTGATTAATCTCAATTGTGTTTGATTTTTCATCAATGGCGAGTGTTTCGTCCGAAGACGAGCTCGACCGATTGAGCGAGCGGTTCGAGAGCTACAGTCTCAGTGCGGACGTCAGCGAGTCGGAGAGTTCCGGTCGCTACGATCACGAATGCGATTCCGAGACTCCTTTCACGTCTTCGCCGCAATCCGGACCTGAGAATTCCGCGTTTCCGGTGACATTGCCGGGGATCGGAGGTAGACACGTCGTGATTCAGGCGGAGGAGAGGACCGAGGAACCGGAGAGAGAGTTAACGGGTTAGTACTTAGTAGTTCTTTGCGATTCTTTTCTTTTTCTTGGGGTTACCTATTTTGGAAATATTTAACGGTCATATTTGGATTTTAGAATTTTTTTTTTCCTATAAATATTTGACGGTCACGTGTTATACTCCGTTATAGTTCTACAACAACCGACATTGTGACACGTTGGATCTGTAATATGTTTTGCTATTTGATTCTGTTTGGTTGACGAGAAAAGTGAGGAAAAGAGTTGGAAAATTAATATTATCAAGTTTAACATGTTTAGGGGTTTAGCTCTTAAGAGAAATGGAAAACTTGAATTAATTTGGTTAAATAAGCATTTGGACCTTAGTTAAGTTACTAAATTTCTTTGCTTAGATAGATAAATTAGATAAGGCTTAATCCATTGTAATGTAATTGCAGAAATTGAGTTGATGAAAGAGCGGTTTGCTAAGCTTCTGCTTGGAGAAGATATGTCAGGTGGTGGGAAGGGAGTTTGTACCGCTCTCGCTATCTCCAATGCCATCACGAATCTTTCTGGTTTGTTGGTTTTCTTGGCAGTGGACTTTGGTGATTTTAGTCTATTTTGTGTATGGTTATATATGCTTATCATGAATTATATGTGGCAGCTACTGTGTTTGGGGAGCTGTGGAAGCTGGAGCCATTGGCTCCACAGAAGAAATCAAAGTGGTGTCGAGAAATGGAATGGCTTTTATGTGTGAGTGACTCCATTGTAGAGCTCATTCCATCTGTGCAAGAATTCCCAGGTGGTGGCACCTTTGAGGTTATGGTGACTCGGCCTCGTTCAGATCTCTATGTGAACCTTCCGGCACTCAAAAAACTAGATGCAATGCTACTTGGCATTCTTGACGGGTTTCAGGATTCTGAGTTTTATTATGTTGATCGTGGGATAATTGTTGCTGACACTGACGACATAGAAACATTTCATTTATCTACATCACCTGTTAGACCTTCAATTAGGCAGGAAGAGAAATGGTGGCTCCCCTTCCCTAAGGTCCCACCAAATGGCTTGTCTGAAGATGTAAGGAAAAAATTGCAGCACTCCAGGGAATGCACAAATCAGATCCTTAAGGCTGCCATGGCAATTAATAGCAGTGTGCTGGCTGAGATGGATATCCCAGTTGCTTACTTGGAGAGCTTGCCCAAGGTATGGGAACTCTCTGGGGAATCTTTCCTGTTGTATAATTGCATTCACCTATTTAAATACATGGGTTGTGAGCCAGATATGGATATTAGGTGAACGACTCTTCAACGACATGCAGATGTAGCGAAAGCCAGGCCTTCTAGCATCATTAATTTGATAAATTGAAGGGGACTGTTGCCTGTTATTCTTAGTAGTCAGTATGGTAGTGATTTCTTACTGAGATATAGTGATTCACTTATATTTAGTAAAGTAATTTGGAGAATTACAGTGCGTTTAACTTCTGGTAAATTACAGTTTTAAGGGACATAAAACTCTACACAGTTGGCTTTGTTTGCAAACATGCAAGCAAAGACATGCCCATGGTTAATTACATGTTCCTCATTGAAGGTTGTATCAGATATACTGTTGGGTTATGGAAATATCTTCAAATTCAGGTAAATTATCTAAATCTTTGAGTGGTTTCAGTGAACACCATCCTTAACAAATTATTAGTCACATTACAAGTGCAAGTAACATCATACACCTATGCAGAGGCATAGGTGTTAGTAATGTGGTTTTGAGGAACACTTAGTAAGCAAACAATTGTGGAAGTTCCTTAGCTTTGTCAACTATATTTTAGTTTGTTCTCATTTTGGGTAAATATGTGACTCATTCAAATTATGACATGTTGCTCATTCAAATCGTTCAATCGAATCTTGTTAGCTAGGAGGCTTCATCTGCTCCTTCAATTTTCACTTATTTTCCTTGTTAGGATGATCTTGAGTTAGAATCAGATTAATATGAGATCAGGTCGGTTCAGGGTCTTCCTATTAAAATGCGTGTCCTTGCTTTATTGTTGTTTAAGAGTGAGAGATGCTTGAGTATCTGACCTTTTAAAAATATCCCCATATTGGTACTAATGGCATTATAATTTTGATAACAAGTCTCTTTTGTCTGGATTATGGGGATTTTTCTCCCTACATGAGCTTCTTACTGTGTAAATTTGTGTCCTTTTCCTCTATGTAGGGCTTACATTCTGAAATCAAAGTGCAACGTATGCTTGTAAATATATCTTGTACTCTGTTACTAGATAAAAAATCTAAGTCATGCATATGTTGGTCTTCTGAATTGCTTTTGCTTGTTTGCTTGCCCTTGCCATGGTAAGATCTGTTGATATGTTTTAGATGAGAAGAAAATGTTGTGCCGATTCCCCACGTTTGTATGATTGCCCCCTTACTCTTTGGTGGACAATGCAATCCTTTCTTTCTAGTTAGATACATCAGTTATGATTTTGAAATAAATCAAGTGACATTGTCTCAAACTGTCTCTGCATGTCTTCATTTCCATATTTCATGGCAAGTTCATTTCATTCATTAAAATTATGTTCTGTAAATTTTAATTTAGTTTGCTCCTCATACTTCCCTGGATGGCCAAAATATTTCTGTAAGGTCTGTTCTATATTTGCAATTTATCGTTTCCACTGAAGGAGGTTTGTATTTGGATGCATTAGGTAATCTTAAGTTATGATCTGCCTGGTCTTGTCTGATTCTTTATCATGCAATTGTGTGAGGATCTTAATTATATTCTCAGTTAATGACTTATGCATCATGGGCTATATGAATTCTCGTCTATTGATCTACAGAGCAATTAGCTTTTCATCTTCCAAAGAGCATGTTACTGCTCAGGAAATTTACTTGTTTCTTTTATTTTCTCTTCATTTTTGTTATTCATTACCACATGATGATTTCTAATAATTTTTCAGAGTCGAAAAGCATGTTTAGGAGATATCATATATCGTTACATTACTGCCGAGCAATTCTCCCCGGAGTGCCTTCTTGATTATTTAGACCTTTCATCAGAGTACACCACTCTGGATATAGCAAATAGGATTGAGGCTGCTGTGCACATTTGGAGGCAGAAGTATGTGAAAAGTCATTCAATTCATGCAAAGGCTGGGAAGTCATCATGGGGTGGCAAGGTTAAGGACTTTGTAGGTGATATAGAAAAGAGTAAGCTCCTAGCTTATCGGGCTGAGACCCTCTTACAGAATTTAAAGCTACGGTTCCCTGGCCTCCCACAGACTGCTTTGGACATGAGCAAGATTCAGTATAATAAGGTGTAGCTCCTGAGAATTTATCTTCATTAGAGATTTGTAGTTCTTTTTATTCCCTTTCTTGTTTTGTTTTGTTTAGGTAGCATTAACATATATGGTCAGCATATCAATATGCACAATGTAAAATTTACCATGTGATGTCATTCCAACAGAGAGATGTCCTAATGTTTGCTTGACATTAGGACAGGAATTGGGTAATGCATTTCAAGACTGTATGCAGGCATGATACTGGTCCTCATGAACCAATTGAGGACCTTGTAACTTTTGTTATGAAGTGCCTCTACAACCCCACACACCCCTTCCCCTCCAAATCACACACACACAACACACACAATGAATGAGCATATATGCTAAATGGAAAGATTATTTTTTGTCTCTGCTGCAGGATGTTGGGCAGTCAATCCTTGAGAGCTATTCCAGAGTGATGGAAAGCTTAGCCTTCAACATAATGGCAAGGATCGATGATCTCCTGTATGTCGATGATGCTACTAAGCAACGTGCTGCAGCAGTAGCAGCAGCAGAATCAACTTCTCTGTATGACCAGGAAAGGTTTGGTTGTGCTCTTCCCAAACAGAAGTGGATGTCGCGGAGCCCCTTCTCAATTCAACACTCACCTTGTGCTTCTCCATTCACACTACCGGCATTCCATTCTAGTCAAAAAGTTGGAAGCCCCAGTAAAAGGACACATCATGCTGTAAAGAATTTAAGGTACGCACTAGATGAGAAGGTAGAAAAATTAGCTTATTAAAGATGTAAAAATAAGAGTATACACTATACAGTATGTATGGGAATCTCAGTGCCTCATTGAAATCTGGTATGCTTTTAAATTAATTTCAGCTAACTTGTCTCTCAAATGCAGCTGAAAGATGGATTCTTAGCTTGATTGGTAATTAAGATTAGAATGCATCATGTATTATCTTTTATAATAACATAGTCAGAGATTCTTGATGTACATGGTTCTGTTTTTTTTCGTTTGTGGGGTTGTGGTGGTCTGGATGCATCACCATAAACCACTTGCCATCACTGCAACTCAGCAAACAGTAGTCATTCATCTATGTTGCCGGAATCTTTTTTATTTATTGCTGAAATGCCCATTTTCAAACTACAAAATAGAGGTGTGTTTGAAAGCAACATTTGAGAGTAGGGACGGCCATAGAGGTGTGTTGGGAGTAAAAGCAGTTTTGAAACATGAAAGCCCTTACCTCTGGAAATTTTGATTCTTTTGAAGGTGGAAACAATACACATTTAGTGTCCGTTTGACATTGTTGTAGGAAATAGAGATTTAGTAATTGTGTTTTTGCGATATAAAGCTTTAATTGAAAAGCTCTTTAGCATAGTGTTCTAAAACTTTGGATAAATAAAGCATGGAGATTAAATTCAATCGGACGCGGTGCAAAACCCTGTTTTACACCCTCCAATCTGAATGTGCCATGTAAGTTTTTTTTAACCGAACTCTTGTTTCCCTCTCTTCCTCTCTCTCTCCCTCTCACACCCAATTTGTTTGTTTGTTTGTTTGATGATGATGATGATGATGATGCTGGTGAGTGGTGAGTTGGGAAATGGTCTTAAAGAACATTAATTCTAACGCAAGTTCAATACAGCCCAATTTATTTGTCTGACCAAAATACTGTCTAACTTGGTCCACCACTACAGGCCGATCTGCTCAATAATAAATTGAGTCGGCCTGTAATTCTAATGCAAGTTCAAAACAGCCCAATTTATGTGTCTAACAAAAATACTGTTTGACTGGTCCACCGCTACAGGCCGATCTGATCAATAATAAAATGAGTTGGCCCAACCAAATCCAACCGCATTGTATTAGTTGGGTTTTGAGCTGCACTCATCTTACCAATCGACCCTACCATGAAGTGATGATTATTACATCAAATATTGTCACAACTCAAACTCTACCAAACTTTTAATTCCAACTCTGCAGTTCAGTAGCAGTATACTAAGTTGTTTGGAAAAAAAAAAACTTTTAATTACAACTAAATTAAGGACAAAAGTATTTTGTCAAATAGTGTTATATATATATATATAATCGGAATAATACTATTTCATAACCACTTTTCACTATTTTCCAAACTACCCTTAATTTTCCCAAAAAGAAAAAAAAAATTAAGGACAAAAGTGCTTTGTCAAATAGTTAAAAATAAAATATAAAGGAAAAAGTAAAACAGTCAAACTAAAATAAATCTTTTAAATATATTTATTACTATAATTAAAGTGGGGTCAATAGTAGACTACATTTTCAATAAAAAAATATTATGTACTTGCATTACTCAACGGGAAAAATTGAAGTTGTTCAATTTTCTAATATAATAAGAGCACCATTTATTGGTGCAAAGTGCTAGTCAATTGTCTTGCTGCACTAGTAAAGAGCAATAGCTGGTCTAGATTTGACCCAGATACTGAGTTGTGACATGTGAGAGACTTTAAAAGTTTGATTGTCACTGGTATACTGGCAATGATTCAACTAGCCCCAGGGACATCCTCAACCTCACTGATACAAAGCTCCTCGAAAGGTGCCCCGAGTCAAGAAACCATTTTGCTGGTATTGGGTGAAACGAGAAATATATAAATGTATTTTGAGTTGTGATGTACATAATAATATCATTTTTCACATTATTTTTTAGTATCAATCATAACCATAACGTATCATTTCGACAATTAAAAAAAAGAAGTGACAATTGATAAAAGATAAGGTGACCACCACCCCGACCCAAAGAATATAAGAATATAGAGAATGCATCCAGAATATTGATTGGTAGTCACAGCATGCGTTAGCAGTGACTTTTAAGTTTATGCTGATATTGTCCCGTTTTGATGAAAGATGGAATTAAAGTAACAAACATCATTTCTCTCTGAGGGTTTTCGTAATAACTTCATGGGGACAATCATCATATTATAAGTTCAAGGACCTCCTTTTACCGTGTGATTCTTTATTGTTCTCCTCCATTGTCTTAAAAAAATATGAATCTAAGTTCACGTGCAGGAATATGGTCATTAGTCTTAGTCCTCACTACACAGTACTATTTTTTCTATGCGATTTTCAAACATGGATTTTCTCCTGTATTCTCTTTGTGCGTGTATTCCGCCTTTGTTTATACTCGTAAAGATTTCTTTATCGACTTGAACTTTTTGCATGGGAATATGGCCAAATGCTAAGACATAGATCAAAAATTCTAATGGTCAAACCAGTGGTTATACTAAAATTGTGTAACACATGTAGTAATATTGAGGTTAAGCTAAAGTTTTTTTTTTTTTTTTTTTTAGTGCTGGGCTTTTAAATATTTCTACTTTTTAGGCACTATGCACGTTGTCACGCTTATCTAATATAATTATGTAAGATTTAAATCAAATTACCATATGAACAAAAAGAAACATTATGGTATTTCATCATTCATCAAAGGAGAGCTATACTATACACTATAGAGTTCATAAAAAATAAAAAATAAAACCCTATAACCAAGCAAATCGTCCCCAACAACCAACTTTCTATTTCCCTCTCGCTGAGTCATTCATTTGACTAAATTCAAAACTCATTGACTCAAAAAGGTTGAATATATAGGGATATGTAATATACGATAGGCTCAAGCTGAAAGTGAAACGCAAGGGGCCGGGTCATCAAAGCCACTTGAAAGTTTGACCACACTGTGAGAGAGAGAGAGAGAGCTCAAAAGTGCTTTTGTATGGGTAATGGTAACATCTGCATGATCTAAGATAGTCTTCTTCTATCAAACAATTCAAGCAAAGCAGTGATGGGAAAAAACTGTGTTGGTACTGCCACAGGACAAGGTCGGTGTGACTTTTCCATTTACCAACCATTTATGGTGATTAGGTTAATAGGTCTTTCCACTTAGTACACAAAATAGGTCAAAAGGTTTTCTCTTTCTTCTTATAATTGGATGTCATTCATACGCGCTATAACGTGTGAGTGGGTAACGTTTTTACATACATAATTTATGAGCACTGTCAGTCCTCAATCATGAGCCTACAGATATGGTTTGGAAGGGTGTGTAGAGAAACGTATTCAGTATCAGTACTAGGCTGCCCTAAATTTTGTTTAAGGGTACATATAGCCTGCCCTAATTTAAATAGAAGAAACCTAGCAAATAATTAGGATGAATTACAATTTATTATCCTGTCGGTTTCAATGGCTATACTTGTGGTTTTGATTAAACTCAATACATCATTATCGAGTAGTTACATCAAAATCAATTGCATAATTTAATTACAAAAAAATAATAATTATCTTTTTGTTAACCATCGTCTTTGGAAAATGATTTTAAGCGGAGGGTTTGAGGAAACCATATATAAAAAAACAAAAACAAAAGATTGTTGTATAAATAAGCAATAAAATTGGTCTTTGATGGATTTATCAAAGCATATTTACTTTAATCCAAAGGAATATAGGGTTAGTTAAACGTAATCACATAGTCATAGAGATAAATTGTAACTAAACTAAATAACTGACATTTAACAATTAACAGGCAGGCATGCATAAAGCTATGAAAGTTGAAATCTCAAATCTACTTTGACCATGATATATAATCAACATATCTGATGATACATAAAGACAAAAAACAGTGAAGATCATTACAAAGGCAAGTTCCAACTCGAAGCACTTCAATGGAGACATCATTTCGGTCTCATGAGCTCTGACAAAATAATGTCATTCTCTCTCTCTTTTTGGTATGCAATGCCTTTCATCTCATTTCCACCATAACCCCCACTTTTTCCATTTCCATTTTTTTTTTCTTTTTCTCTGTGAAATGTACTGGTAGACCATCACCCCTCAATAGCTTTTTTTTCTCTTGAAGCTTCCCTGAATAATTAGATTCAAAGAGAGGAAGAGACTGAACAAACCCTAGGTTGGAATACAAACAAAAAATTAGAGAAGAGGAAACAAAAAAAACCCTTTTGCAAATGTTTGCTGAGGAAAACAAAAATTAAGAAAACTAGGAGTTCCCAAATATATAGCAGCCAAAAAAGATCTACATATGATCAAACAGAAACCGAGGAGTCTGTGCATGATGTTTGTAATTAGTCCATGTAAAAGTTATTAGAGCAGAGAATCTGAAACCTGAAACATACATACACATGAAGAAGAAAGTATATATATAGTACACATGGAAAAAGAACAACTGTAGAGTCCAGGTGGTGAAGTGGATAAGCATCAAGGTCCAGAAACTGCCACTGCATGATCATTCATCATCAGTAAAATCACATAAAATAAATGAAAAATAAAAAGAAGATGATAAGCCAAGCCAACAACCATAATCATTTATCATAGTATAGCTAGCTCAGTAGTATACCTTGATCTCTTTTATAGAACAGAAAGGTGGAGATGATATTATATCACGAGGATCTTACAAAGAGAAGCCAACATAGCTCAGTTGGCAGTATGCCCACCTCCATGAGAAAGAGAGAGAGAGAAAGAGAAAAAAGGTAATTTTCTATTGATCATGGGAGGTGGACAGAATGCCAATAAACTTTGTTAGAAACCCTTTGCTAAACCCACATGAAATTAAGCACACTTGTCTTTTGTTGTATTCACCATTGAAGATCCCAGACATTGATACACAAATACAAAAACTTACTCATACATATATACAAAATGGAGAAAGGGAAGTAAGGGAGAGAGAGAGAGAGTTAATAACCGTATGGGAGAAAGAAGAAAGGGGCAGATGGGTTCTATTTAATATGTGATGAGCAAGTACAGTAAATAAGAGAGAGAGAGAGAGAGGGTATGGGGTGTAAATTGCAATTAATAATTGACAAGGAAAGTGAAAGAGAGGTTGTTTCAGACTCAAAAGATGGATAAATAATCAGAGAGATTGGATGGTTCATTCATATAGGGGTAGCATATTTTAGAAGGATCAACAGAAAAGAAAGGAGAGGAAAGGATCATCATAGTTATTCTCTCCCTCGTTTCTGATGAAACCCCTATCCTATCTATGGGTATGCCTTCTCCTCCAGTCTTTTCTTGCCTTTCTCACCCACACTCATTTTCTCTCCTAACCCCTTTTCATCCCTCGTTTCTGATGCCCAAACACACACACACCCCTCTGGAAGTGAAGAAAAGAGGTTGGCCAACTAATATTTGCTAATTGTAACTGACCAAAATATGACAAGGGCTTAGAGAGAAAATCAGTTTCAGATTAAGGGGAATCTTTTTTTTCTTTTCTAAGAAGAATCTCATTAGTTCTATGACTATAAGATGTTTCCTCTCCAACCTTACGTTATGTGTCAAATACATCACTAGGAGCTGTCCATCTTTTTTGTCCATCATTAATCATGACCAACTAAAATATCATACACAGTCTTATTAGCAAATAAAATTCGTACAATGGATTGAATTTAACAGGAACCGGTTGTTTACTTGCATTAGAACAAGATGTACTTGTATTTAGTAACCACCACACGGTAAATTCCCTTTCAATTGTGATAAACTTATGAGATTAACAGTGTAACGTTTTATCTCCAAGAGGATAAGAATTTTTTTATTTTTTTTTGAGAATAAGAGGATAGGAGTTATCCAGCTAGAATTATCGATAAGAGTTAGCACAGGTGGCTGAGTGGGGCGCTAGATAAACGTTAATATCATGCATGTGATTATATTTTACTTTATGGTGGATGTATATCATGATATCATCACCCGGTGGAGGTATTACAGAATTTTTATCAAATGTCTTAAAAAACAAAAATTAAGTATTGGAAATAAATTATTTAATATGTTTTTCTTCGGCAATCCTTACATTTTTGGGGTCTTAAAAATGAATTTTTGTTGTTAAGGTGTGGCCATCAATGTACTTCATAGTTGGTTGGACTTTCATGTGTTTTTTTTTTTCATATCCAAAATAACAAATGGTGTTCTCTATTACTGTTGGTAAACTGACAATAATACTTTCGTAGATAATGTGTTTTCTTCCAAATATATATTTAATTTCCAATATTATCAAGTACCAATTATATGAACTAGAATTGTGATATGATTTTACACTTAATGAAAACAAGGAAGATGGCCATTGTTTTTTTTTGGCATACTAATATGACTTTGTATATGACACTAAATTATCAGTCCCAATTTACATTTACAAGACCCTTTATTGGAAAGAGAATTCTTTTCCATCAATTACCGCCCTCTCTCCCACGTCATCTAGAGAGAAGTGCCTCTTTCTTGTATGGAATTCAATAATGACATTTGGAGTCTATACCAAAACAAAGTCTATGAATTGAAAGACTTTAATTTTGAAGTGATAAGATTTTTTTGGAGTATTCTCGATTATCTAATAATATATGCTTATTGTTTCTTCCGTTCTCAAAGATTATTCATCACCTCGACATGATTCAACTTTGACGGGGCCAAAATTGAATGGACTAGAAGATAAGATACGGGTCCTCAATCGGAAAACACATTAGTGCTAACCAATGACGAAAAATTGAGCTCTTAAACAAGCTTAATGGATCAGATTATGGTGGGAGTAGCCAACGTTATCAATCATGGGTCCTACTACACCACTAAGTGTGGAATCCTAGGTACCCTTCGCACCTATTCAGGAACTGAAGACTACAGAATTCAAACTAATGAAACAAAACAATTCCTGATGTTCCTTTTTTTCTGTCCAAAAATTAAAACCCTTTTGACCTATATAGCCTATAGTACATGTTGAAAATGCGATTAAAAGGTAAAAACGTAGGTCAATCCTCCTCAATTATAAAATTAACTTATATTATATGTCAGCTATATATAATTATATATTCCTATTTTATTGACTGATGCAATTAATTACTTGTTGCCCCAAAATAATAATAAAATGGAATAAGTAAGAAATGCACAGTTACAAATTCCACGGACAGAGAAAAGAGATATGAAATCTTCCCTTTTGTCGATCGATACGTCGCACTCATCACGCCCACAAGGCCACAACATTACACAAACTCACTCTCCTTAAAAACACTCACCAGCTCCATCCTGCCAAGTATGTATAAGAAACAAACTTCCACAAATATTCATTATTTATACGTTTTAATTTGATTGCGTATTTAATACACCAATCCACATATTCACACAATTTATTGCTTCAAATCTACCTCCCAACCATACCCAATTAATTTTACCTATTCAAAACTTCAAACTTCAAACAATACTGAAGAAATGAGCAGGATCCCATGTACAATTTATAGACTGATGTTGACTTTGTTTTCATCCCTTACGTCCCATTGGGCTGTGACTCTGTGAGGTACAGGCCATGATTGAATCATCGGTACAAAGAAATTGATAATGGAATAATTATTCTCAAAACACATTTACCTACAGCAAGCAAGTTTAACTCGGGGCTCTTTTGCTGCTCCACTTTCACTATCTTTCTCATTATGCTGTATAAACAAACTGAAAATGACTCAATTATGTAAGCTTGCATTAAATTCTATAGGATTAATCATTGCAATACCAGCCTTACTGTAGGGTGGCTCTACAAGTGACAACTGGCCAATTGAAAAATGGCATTGGTGATTTGTGATAGGAAACCCTAACACGAGTTTCTCGAGTGAACTGTCGAATTTTTCTAACCTATAATGGCCTCGTGGAACCAAGCTGGCTCAGGAGGTAGTCTTCTTTCCTTTTTACTACTAAGGGAAAAAAGGTAACTACTTTATAAATCTTTGAGCTTGGGTAGAAATTAAATCCTGAAAATCTAATACATTGAAACTTTAAATTATTTTTGGTACAAAAAAATTTACCCGGTGAGGCCGGGATTGGATAGAAATAGAAAGGAAAAGTAGAGGAATAGAATGTTTTCCATTGATTGGTTGATGAGAGAAAAATAAATGAAGGAAAATGGGGTTGTTATTTTCCACCCGACCCACAAAATTTTTTCTATCCAAATTGGAGAGATATTAAATCCGGTGCCATTGAAGTCAAAAAGACTTATTTGTCATTTGCCTTTCTAAATGATTTATTTTTGTAAAAAGGGCATAATAGACAATAGCAAATGCATCATTTTTTTTTTCCACATTTCTATCTTCCCAACTAAACACACATGATAGAAAATAAAATAAAAAATTCTATTTTTCCAACCAAACAGAGTCTAGGCGGATGCCTATGATCGGACTTTAGATTTATAAGCTTACTTTGAATTAATATCTTCCTTCTAGTCTTATTAATTGTGACTTATAGGGTATGTTATAGTAGGTATAACGTCTCCCTAACTCTTAACTTTCAGAAATTATTCAATATTCTGAAAATAATACCAATGACCTAAACATATTATTATAGGAGAGAAAAGAATATTGTTAGATTATTACTTCTTAACCTTTATCAAAAAAGATTATTACTTCTTAACCGTCGTACACCTCAAAATACTGGCTTAGGAAAAAAAACAGTTTCAACCAATTACAGGCAGCTTCTAATGACATCTAACCGTGCTAACTGCGAAGTATATTATATATAGGGTCCTGTTAACGAGTGCTCTTAGGGCAATGGTTAAGGAAGCATTTAATCCTTCCACTTAATACTTCCATTTAATACAAAAATAACTTTTAAGGGTATTTTAGTCTTTTCATTTATTATTTTAATATTAAAAATTCGTTATTTCCCATAAAGTGTAATCATTTAATGCTCCTTAACCATTGCCCTAAGGGTACTGGTTAACAAAATCCTTATATATAATACCTAAAAAGTTGGTGTAATATGGAAAGTTTAACTGGGGAAACAATAAAACTTTTTGCTTCTTTTAAATCCAAGCTTTGAAAAAAGTTCATGGGCTTCGTTCCCTGTGCTCTGTGCAAGTCTAGTGTCAACTTTTATTCTCCCTTCTTTCAACTTTTTCTGCCCTTTTTGGAAAAAGATTTTAGGGTTAGGTCTATTATTATGGTGGGGACCATTTATATGTTTTCTATTTGCAAACTGAGTGGGGTATCCAGGACAGTCTGCAAAAGACATATAAACCATTGATATTTCCACATTGTTCCATCTTGGCTGAATTTCTGAGATTAGATTAAATAAAATAAAATGATCAAACTTTAGCTAACCTCAATTCAAGCACACTTGATGCGAAAAACCCAAAAAGGCCAAATTTCAAATTATACCCTTTAAGTTTGGTCAAAGTTCAATTTAGTCCTCTAAGTTTTGACCGTTTTAATTTAGTCCTCTAAGTTTGGTTTGATTTCAATGTAGTCCTCTAAGTTTTGACCGTTTTCAATTTAGTCCTCTAAGTTTATTTTCGTTTCAATTTAGTCCTCTAAGTTTGATTTTGTTTCAAAAACTTTAAAACAAAAACTAATAAAAATTATTTATAAAAAAAATTCGAGAAAAAAATAAAAAGTTAAAGGACTTAATTGAAACAAAATCAAACTTAGAGTACTAAATTGAAATGGTCAAAACTTAGAGGACCAAATTAAACTTTGACCAAACTTAGGCCATCTCCAGCAATACTCTAAATTTATCTCTATCTTTATCTCTAAATTACACTATTTAACAACTCTCTATTTTTTTTTTAAATAAACACTCCAGCAGTACTCTTTATTTTACTCTCTATTCTATTAAAAACTACTTTTTTATTATTACTTCCCACCAAAAATAACCAACTCCCACCCAAATCAATTTCTCACAGCAACCAAACAAACAAAAATTTCAGCAACCCAAACAGCTGGGACTGGGAGACGGTGACGCTGAGTTTTGCAAAACTCATTCCGGTGACCAACCAAAAGGGATCGGGCACGGCAACCCCAGGCGGCAGGCTTGGCCGTGGGTGACCTCCAGACCGGCAGGGATCGGGCACGCCGTTAACCACCACCACGCCGGAAGAGAGAAGAAGAGAGATCGGCAGAAACCGGTACCACCGAATCAGCCCAACCACCGAATCAACCACCACCACGCCGAGATCGAGAAGCCCAAGCCACCAAATCAACCACCACCACGCCGGCAAGCCCAAGCCACCACCGAATCAACCGGTCTCGTGCTTCAAACAGAAAACCCAAAAGACCGAAAGTTTCGTGCTTCAAACAGAAAACCCCAAACAGCAAAGAGCAAAGAGAAAAATTTTCAGAGGAGAGAGAGAAATTTTCGTGTTACACAACAGAAAACCCCAAAAAAATTTCAGAGGAGAGAGAAATTTTCGTGCTTCAAACAGAAAACCCCAAAGAGCAAAGAGCAAAGAGAAAAGAGAGAGCAGAGAGAAGAAGAGAGAGAAAATTTTCGGAAGAAATGAGAGGAGAGAGAAATTTTCGGAACAAATATCAGTTGGTACGATGGGGTCTTCGGATGAAAAATATTGATTTTTTAATTTTTACAAAGTGTACAGTAGCCTTTCATTTTTGAAAGGCTACTGTACACTTTGTAAAAAAATTTGAGGATGAAGAGCAGTTTTGAAAGACTGCTGGAGCCGGGATTTTTGTTTTGGTCTCTACAAATAGAGATGAAGAGCAGTTTTACACTGCTGCTGGAGATGGCCTTAGAGGACTAAATTGAAATGGTCAAAACTTAGAGGACTGAATTGAACTTCAACCAAATTTAGAGAGTGTAATTTGTAATTTAGCCAAAAAAAAAAAAAAAACCTAAAAGTCAGGCACACTAATGGAATGCACATTTAAGTTGACTAGTTGTTAATAAATATTGAAAACCAATAAATAGAAGGCACGAACATGCAAGGCTGCAGGAAGAATTTTCACTTTTGCTTATTGCACAGCTCGATGCATGGAAATCCACCCTTTTTCATGATTGTGAGCTATTGGGGTTCAGGTGTATATTTGCTCTCCTTAATGCTTAAGATTTTACTAGAGTATTTTTTAGCATTTTTTTTCGTTGCACGTACAAAAAGAATGTGTATGAGTCTTACCTGCTCGTTCGAGTTGGTCAGAAGGAGACAAACACTACCGTTGTTGCACTTTTTTCTTTTCTTTTCTTTGGCTTTTTCCCTCATCAAATGTATCATTTAATTAGAATTCTGGCATTTGAAGCATTTGTACCTAGATGCTTTGACTTCGAAAATATTAAGTCCTGCATTTTAGCTAGTCGAAATATTGAGCTACGCCTTGAGAGGAAAAAAAAAAAAAAAGAAGAGAAAGAAAGTGAAAGAAAATTGAACTACGTTACTGGAAGAGTGGCAGACAGGTCTTGACACGAAAAAATATTTAATATGTAATAGTATAATCAATTAAAGTCATGCTTTATTGATAATTAATAAGTGGAACTAATTGTAACATCCAATTTCCTAACTCCAAAGGCCAGTGGACAATGCCAAACTCAGATAAAAATGCTAATTATTTCACGTGTCCCACATATGCTGCCATGCATTCATGATTAAGTCTCTAGTCCCTTGAATGTTAATGTATGCGAACTGCCTTTTCATGCGTATTGTGTACTAGTATAGTAGTATATGACCTTTCCAAGTACTGAAAGACTAATTTAGCTTTTGATTATGGTTCAACTCCATTTTGATTCTCTATGTACCTGCATGCTACAAACCCATTAAGGTGTTTTTTTTTTTTTTTTTTTTTTTTTTTTTTTTTTCAGAAAATTAGAATTTATAAGTTGAATAATGAACAAGTATGTATTGTCAAATGATGGTAATTTTCGCAATGTGATTTGTTGGACTCAGTCAAAGGCACTAGATTAGATAATACATAATGATTATATATTGTTTGTAATTTCGAGTGATGAGAAACTATACAAAATAATGAAGTCGATGATGAACTTTTGGAGCTTTGGAGAACTGGTTAACCCGCCTAGCTAGGCCTTCACGGTCACCTATGACCTCTGCGAGAGATAGTTGGGACTTGAGACCAGTTTGGTCTAGATTCACAATATTTTTCATAATTGTTAATATAATCTACAATACACCATGTCAGCAATTGGGAAGAAGAAAAAAAAAAAGAAAAAAAAGTGTCCTTAAACTTATTGTTAACGAAACTAAGAAAGAGATGACAAAGTTCATAAATAAAAATGATGATTGTCAATGGCCTTTAGGTCAAGTGGCATTTCGACCGGGGGTTCAGCTCTTGGCTCAATGGTTAGCACCTTTGGTGCTAACCACGTGGGCAGGAGTTCGAATCCCACCAACCGCCTTCTGGGGAGGTGACTTAATGGAAGGAAACCCTCGTGACCCATCACACCTGCGAGTCCAGGAGTTGTGGGTTCGGGTAGTGGTACGCCCCATTATTGCCCAGATGTGCCCCACGCCATGTTAAAATCGGGTTTAAGTGGGTCGGGACAATGAACGCACCTGCGAGTCCCTTTTTTTTTTCAGCAAAAAAAAAAAAAAAAGTGGCATTTCGACCTCTTAACATGTGTTTGGATAAAGGGAAATAAGAGAACGGTGAAAAACAAACAAAATTTACTAAATTTTAGTATGCTTCAACCATATTTTTCTTTACTCTTATCTTCTCTCCCTTTACCTTTGTCTATTCCAAACATACTCTTACACGATATGTTTGCTTGGAGGGAATGTAAAAGGAAAGGAAAGAAGGGAATCTAAAAGCATTCATTTATTTGGTTGCTGATAAATTGAGGGAAGGAATGGTTCTCCATAAGCCTCACCATTTTCCTTCCCTCCCAAATTGGAAGGAATGGGACAGAAGAGATAATTGTCCATGGCCACAAATTTTCCTTCCTTTCTACCTCACAAACCAAAGTATCAAATACTATGAAAGAAAAATACTTTCATTTCCACTTCCTTTATTCAATCTTCCCTCCCCCTCCATTTTGCCAAATAGAGAAGGATAATGGATAATGGATAATGGATAATGGGCTGTTTTGTTTAGGGTTAATTAGATGATAGATACTGACACTGTGTATGTCACGTGAGAGAGAGAGAGAGATAGAGAAAGAGAGGATATATTAGTGGTTTTGGTACTGAGCACGTCATATATATTAGAAAAATGTCTTGTAGATCCGTTGATTGAATGTTAGGGAAGACATGTGGCCAAGGTGTTGTCTAAATGAGTTTCAATTCAAAACATGAATGATGAGGGCGATGACGATGGTTATGATGTTGATGTGGGCGAGTCCCTTTCCAGCTCTAATGTCATGTGACACTCTCTCTCTCTCTTTGTCTTCTCATATAAGGTAGATGGTAGATGGCTCAAAAACTCTCTGTACATTATTTGCTGAATATAGCTAGGTGGATAAAAACCTCTCTCTCTTTCTCTCTCTTCTCATAAGCTCTACTAGCATGTGACTCTCTCTCTCTCTCTCTTCTCATAATTCTCATAATGTACATAGTATATAGGTGAATCAAAACCTCTATGTACATATGCGCCATGTAAATGATACCCATTATTAACCAATATAGGCTTCCACTTTACTGAGCCAAAAATATAGGCTTCCACTACGTTGGGGCCCATTCACAAGATCCACAAATCAGTTCAATTGGAGATCTTATAGATGGTATATGTGTCCGGTGTCCCTCAGATGTAGATTTGTACCTTCTGGGTCTACTAGAGCATGTTTGGTTTCTTGATTCAAACACAGTTTTTCTGTGTTTGAATCCAAAAAGTGGTGGGCCCGGACTGAAAAAAATTTGTTTGGTTACTGCACTCAGTTTTTGCATTTGAGAATTTTTACTGTACAATTGATTCTGAATTTACCGAAAATGAAAATAACTTTTACATGTTTTCACTTTTAATTTTCTGTATTCTATTTTACTGTTCAATATAATAATTTTTTTTTTCTTCTTCTTTTTCTTCTGGGCTTCTCTCTGTTTCTC
Organism: Fagus sylvatica; assembly: GCA_907173295.1. Lineage (NCBI taxonomy): Eukaryota > Viridiplantae > Streptophyta > Magnoliopsida > Fagales > Fagaceae > Fagus > Fagus sylvatica. Next base: position 35,601,043 of record OU015764.1, on the reverse strand, counting down.
TCGTTCTCTCTGTCTCTCTCACTTTGCTCTTCGCCGGGACTGAGTCTGCTCGAGGCGGCGGCGACGGAGGGCGAGGCTGGGTGAGGTGCGGCGAGGCGATACGAGCTGAGTTGAGCACAGACTCCCTGGAAATCGCGATCTCCACGGTGGCTGTTTGCAGTGGGTTTGTTAAGGATTTTTGGTGGGTTTGCACGGGTTGCGGTGGGGCGGCGTGGCGTGGGCTCGCGGTGGGTCGCGGTTTGGGTTGCGGGGTGGCTCTCTCTCTCGACCAGTCACTGCCACAACCCAGTTTATTTTTTTTTATTTTATTATTTTATTTTTTCCGATTTGCCAGATCTGCTTGATTAGGTGTTGCCGATGGGTTTGTGAGGTGGCTCTCGGTGGTGGTGGGGGTTTTGGTCGATTCCAGTGGTGAAGGATGGCTGTGATTACTGTTTGTTTATTGCAAACAAAAGCAATAATAATAATAAAATAATTAATAAAAACAAAACTAGAAACTATGTGAAAAACACATGCCAAACAAATTTTTTGTTCTCAAATTTATTATAATATTGTTTTTTATTACAATTCTCAAAACACTTAAATACAAGTTTTAGAAAACAGAAAACAAAAATTAGTCACCAAACATACCCCTATATACGTGGAACTCTCTCCCTCTCTTTAAAAGTAACATATAGATGTTCATTAAAAAAAGAAAAAAGAAAAAAAGTAACATATAGATACAAATAGTGATATAATATATATATTCATAATCTAAGAGAAGTACGGTACGTTTTAGGGTATGGGTACCAGTTCGGTACAGGCGTATGGCGATATGATAATTCTTTAAAAAATAGGGTACCGGTACGGCGGAGATATATGTCTTATTAATTTTTTTTTTATATATATTATTATACATATATTTTTCATATATTGATAAGGGTATGTGAATTTAAGAGCAATTATATATAATAAAGTATATCCATTGCCATTAAATAGTTTTTAAATTACAAATCAAGATCCAAAAGAGTTAATAAAAGAAGTGTACATCCATATAGTTATACCTAAAGTTCGTGTTTCCACTACTTTCACTACTTTTATCTATTTTTGTGACATATCCAAAAGAAAAAATGAAAGAAAATGATTTTTTTTTTGTTTTGTTGAACAATTTGGGTACACATGCAGAAGTATTCCGAGAGTACAAGTACCCAAAAGTATCCGTTACATGTACGAATCCATTTTTTAACTACCCGTGCTTCATAGTTCATAATACATAAATGCTATGTGATTTGACTAATATAAAGTTGCACTTACTGAGTTAATTAGCTATTTCTTTAACCCTTTCTTTATTAGAATTCTGTGATTGTTGCTTGTTGGTGTCTCGTTGGCTAATACTTTAGTAATGTTAGATATGCAATTTTTTTATTTACTTACTGCTAACTCTACTTTTTTAGACTTATTCGGCAATTCACAAGTGATATTGTGTGATGGGAGCAGCATTTACTTTGTAGTGTTTTGTAGTTAGTGGGACTAGTAATAGCTTTCAATGTGGGTCTCCAATTCACATCTTGACTGGAGGGAGTTTGCTCTTTTATGCCCCACCATTTTTCATCTTTGGATTCTTCTATAATTCATGGAACACAAATCAGAACTGAATAGTCATTTTCTTATGACTTATAGTACACAATAGATTGTTAAGTATCATACTCTTCCCAGATATAGCCCTGATAATAACCTCGCTGCATCTACTAGTGAGATTGGACTTTCCAAAAGCTGCTTAATTAAGCTCGAGTTTTGCCGGCATGGGACCTTTCTCCATCAGAGATTCTTTCAAACAATTAGGTTGGTGGACCAGCGGCCTTTTTATTGAATAAGCATAAGCAAAGCTATGAAATATGCTCTTTCTCAAACCCCATTGGCATTCGTGGATAAACGTGTTTCGAGGAGCATATCAAATCCAAATTGATAGGAAGACAAACCGATTAAACAAGAATCAAATAGTCCTCTATCTACTTGTCAGACCCACCAATAGGAAGGGGGAAGAAACATTCTAGCGATCTATGTCATTATTGCAAGTTTGCAACAGCTCCTTTTGCTTCAAACGAGGAATTGGCTTCAAGAATTCCATGATATTATAAGGATTATAGATGGTCCATCCATAGTAGTAAATGAAATATGAGGCTCACGCACAACGCAAAATATAAATTAGTACAAGGGTTACCATTGCAAAATTGGAGATTGGAGGCCTTATTTATAATACATGGTTCCCAATATCAGGCTGAAGATATAAATTAGTCACTGTTTCCCAATGGAAAATTGGAGATTTGGAGGCCTTATTCATACAATATTTTATAAAATGACTGCAGGGAGAAACCAACCCCCATCGCAGACCCCTGGCCCCGAAACTAGATATGCAAAGAAGTAAGATAGCTTTTGGAAGCATTACTTCTGCCATACTGCATATCCGTGGCCACAAGCCGCCAATGTCCACTCTCTGCCAGTTGGGCACCATGATCCATCCCCAATCTTCATGCACAAATTCTCCCCAATGATTGCAGAGTAGAGATTTGGCTTTGCCTCCAGAATTCTAATAGATGATCGGCTGTGAATGTCTTGACGCTTTCGAATGTCCATCTGCAGACATGTTTGAGAAGCTAAGGAGAAATTTTGCTCATAGAGGAAAATTCAATTAAGGTTGCGGTTGAATGTGAGGATTTAAAATCAATGGATTAAGAACAATTGTTAGTATAAATTGCTTGATATACAAGACATGACAATTTGAGCTTTGAAGATTTCTCAAACAAAAACACTTGTGATATTATGGAAAATGACTTCTTACATCTAATTATTTTAAATCCACATATTAATAAAGTTGAAATCCATCCATAAATTTCATTAATGGAAAAAAAAATATTAAAAAAAATTGCTATTTCATACTCTATTCAAGTCATTTAAACTCATATTTGAAATCCAAATCATTCTCTTTAAATACCTCTATTCAAACAAAGCATAAGTTAAAACAGTTACACAGCATACCAATTTCACGATTTTGTCATGAATGGAGTCGCCCCAATCATAAAAATGGTCATAAAAGACTGATGGTATCCCTGGATGAGTGAGAATATATGCATAGCCCTGCAGAAAATAATGGAGTCATGTGCAACATTCAAGAATTAGATAAAAAAATTCATGAGAAATAATCAAAGCTTTCTTTGACTTGGTGAAATTGATGGAGAGTGTGTGATAATATATTACTTTGAAGTTTCAACTAGAAGGCAAAAACATTATTTTCTGATCGTATTTCCCACTAAAAAAAGTTTCATTGTCAGAAAACCGTAGTAAGATATTCCACTATAAGTCATCCTCAATTTCAGAAGTCATTAATAGAAAAGAAATTTTAGTATCCTAATCACTCTGTGATGCCCTTCCGGTATAAGTTGAAATACCAGTCAGCTGGCAGCCAACCGTTTAGGACATTGACAGACAGACGTCATGAAATTCACTTAGGCAATCTATATTCCTACATGTGGGACATTATCCTTACCATAACTCTGAGCTGAGTCCAACAGGATTTTAGTGTCTCCATTATTTTCTGCTTTATATGTTGCACAGATAAAGGATAAGCTTTTCAAATTAAACATTTCAAAAGTATTTAGAGGGAAAACCCACAACTAGTTTCACGATGCTGTGAATAGAAAAGGCACCAATATATGCCCATAATAGTAGGAATAGATTCGGCATTTCTCATTGAGCTGCCAGACTAAGAAACATTTTCTTTCATTTTTCCTTTTTTCTTTTTTCAATTGGTAAGATTTGAAGCTAAGATATACACCAACCACATGACGATGACAGAGGTAAGAAACCATCTTTGCATGAAATATGAAGTGAAGATTGAGGCACAATTGTAAACTGTTACTACTTCAAATCAAATCCACAAGTTCCCTAATTGTCAGACACTCCAGAAAGGGGTTAACACTAAACAATTTATCTGGAAAACCTATGCACCATCCAAATATTTGGTACTGATCGACAGAGAAAATTAGAAACCATGTGACATGTACAACCACATACTTTCTCTCAACTCAACTCATTTAAGCCTTAGATGCAATACCTTTCCAATTAGACAAAATTACAACTTTTTAAGACTAAGTTAATAGAAACAAACTCCGGGACGCCAAAAAATATAATAATAATAAAATAAAATAAAATAAATTGATAAGTTACATGTAGACAACAAGTTCACATACCTCCAAAATGTGATTTGAGGGGAAGGGCCAATGAGCCTGCAAGAGTAAAAGATTAGGTTGAGTGGATGCCATACTTTCTATTAGTAAACATAAGATTAATATCTAAAAACATTAAAACTGGTAACATAACGTCACAATTATATTTCACAAAAACATAATCATAGATTCTGTTGGTGATAATTCAGAGTCAGAATGACCCCACAAATGTTAAGTACAAATATGACCTATTATCTAGAAATCTGAGCTCACTTGGGACTTTGTTGACCAGCAAGGCAGCAACCTTTTTTTTTCTTGGGTAAACAACAGAACCTAATGGTATGTCTGGAATGGAGGGAGATGGAAGGTGAGAACTGGAGAGGAGAGGGGGGGCCATTCAACATAGGGTAAGTAATGAACTCAACTCAGTTACCAACTGATTCTACTTTAAGTATAAAAAAATCAACTTATATTATAAATGCTCAACTCAACTGTCAACTAAACAAATTTTTTAATCACAACTATTTATGGTAAGCTATCTCGGAGCCTAACCTGAACACTTCTTGCGTATACTCTACAATAACTTGATCTAAGAATAGCAGGTCATATGAAATATCAACAGAAAGACAGAAATCATAATAACAAAATGATGCACCCCATGCATGGACTGTGCAAAAAAAAAGAAGCAATTGCAATAACTGCCTACAATCATCTAAGAACAATCGCAGCCCTATTGCATCAATAGCAAAGAACATCAAGTACCTGGGTTGAGCCTGTATCATGGTTATCTAAGAATGTGACAGTTCTTGAAGGCCACAATCCCAATACACCTGGTGGTTTCCCTAGAGGATCACGTAGACGCCAAAGTTGTCCCTTAACAGCTTCCTACAAAGAAAACACAAATAAATATCTTTTCTAACATCAATGTACAAGACCTCAATGGAAAATGTAGTTTGTGCTGTAATTTACTAATATTACACATATAGGTTAGCCCAAACATACTGAACATAGCAGAGAGCATATGCCTTAATCATTCCAGTAAACTAACACGTTGAATGGATACTTCCAAGCACCCCCCACGCCTACCATATTTCTTTGACAGTACAATTACTGAGTACGTAACAATTTCAAAATACCTGAAGAATTCCCTTTGTTGTGAAGTCAAATGCAGTTGAAAGCTGTCCTGTGCCATCAATCCAATTGATTATCCGCTGTCTATGGCTATCTGCAGGTAGAGTTTGCGAATGAATGGAAGCATCAAAGAAGCACCAATGGAATTATAATGAAGGCAGTATATAATATTGACGGATGAAGTTACAACAACAATGTAACATCTCTCTAGCTGGAAAATAAAGCAAGCCAAGTGCATGTTTAAACAGGGACAAGCAAGCCTTTATAAATTAATATTTATATTTCTGATGCAGAACAAAATATACGGTTTAAATTTTTGTTGGTTATTAATTTTTATTTTTTGTAATTTTCAGAACATTCTAGAATAGGGCTTTATTTACTTGTTTTCGAGAGTTTTTAGGAGACTAAAATTGAGTCCTTCTATGATTAGCTTAACAATATTTTTTTGGGGTGATTTTTCTTTATTTTTTTAGCCTAATTTTGTGTCTACCATGAATTAATGTTCCTTCAGGGCTTCCTAACCTCTCTAGGTTTCTTGTAATGTTTTCCTATATAAATTAGTAATTGAGACTTTGATTTATAAAAAACGTCAAAGAGGTTTTCTCTTCTTCTACTTTTTAGTGTATTCTAGAGCTCTCCTTGTGGAGTCAAGAGTTTATTCTTAAGACAGACATGTTCTACTTCTTGTAGTGACCCGCTACATCAATTAGTATCAGATCCTTATCCCTTTCCTAGTCTGGTGGCTAACGGATGAGACGATAACAGTTCCAATGACGGAGATCAAGAAGGAGAAGTCTTTACAAGGGATAAATTCCTTTAGATTCAATGTAGCACCCAACAAACAAGTACTATGTGGCGCGCAGCAAGCACTTTGAGAGATGTTTTCTCTTTTTCTATTTTCTGGCAGATTCCAGAGATTTCCTTGTGGATTCAAGGATTTATTTTTGAGACATGTGTGTTTTGTTTCTTGTGTCAATTATAGTCCTATGTCATTGTTACAGAATATGATCCAATTCTTTTGTATATCTCTTAAAGCTAAATTACTACTTCTTTAATAAAATACTAAATGGTTTCGCTGAACCGAAAAAGAATCAATAATCTAAATTATTACTCTAGCAAAGCAGCCCAACAGGCATGCTTTTTGACATTTGAATAAAAAAAATTAATAAAAACCAACAGTGCCTCAAGTCCATCTTCAAATGCACATAAGAAAATACATGTTGAATAAAGAGCATTAAGACAATGATTTGTATTATGTCGAAATAGTGGAAACCAAAATTCATCAGCCTCCAAAGCCAAAAATAACTAGTACATCTCTGCCAGAAGTCATAGATAAATTATTACATGCAAAAGTCAGGGTATGCGATCAACCTCAAGAGTTTCATTCTTATTTTCCATTTTTCTGATTTCTTGTTCCACAACAACTTCTAAGTTCTAGACAAATCATATATCTATCAATTTAGAGTTCAGCTTACTTTCTTAATAACTATGCAATCAATGTTTTGGTCCATGACCATGACAAACATAAATGAAGTATTATACCTTGGTTGTAGTCCAAGCCATGACCATTATAGTTGCAAGAATCCCAGTACTCCCCAACAGAAAATAATGGTTTAGCTCCTTCAATATATTCTTTCACATATTTTGCTGAATAACTAAATTAAAACATAGAGGAGACATGAACAATGAGAAGTGAGTAAATCCGATAGAGAACAAAATTGATTTCAAAGTGTGGGATAATAGTTACCCTTTTGCAAAATCAAAACGAAAATCCTGAAAACCAACACTATTTCGTAGCCACTGGAGCCATGCAGTAATATCATTTCGAACAAATTGTTGGCTATGATCAATATTTGGAAACCCATGGAAGTTGTCCCCGGTGCTTCGATTACCCTGGAACAAAACAGTATTCAAACACACCAAAAAATATATATATGAGGCATCACGCCAAATTGAAAAATATTAGCTATGTAAGTATCATTACCAATCCACCAGTACAAGATGTGACAGCATGTTCATCCCATGGTAAAGGAATTCCATCATAACGGTTATACATTCCCCCATGCCCTTGTGTAGTTCCACAACGATGATTGATAACTATGTCAGCCATCGCTCTAACTTTGTATTGCTTCATTTTTTGGAGTAAAGTTCTCAACTGGTGCTCAGACCCATATGAAGAATTGAGGGAATAAAGGTTCTGTGGAACATAACCTGTAATTGAGAGGAAAACGACAAAAAAGAAAAGAAAAAAAGAACTAGTTAAGTATGAGGATTAAAAAAAAAACAATTCCAATGTTTAATAAATTAATTTCTCCAACCTTCAGGTGCGAAGGAATGAGTTGCTGGTGGCAGCCACGCTGAAGTAAATCCACATTTTGCAATATCAGGAACTTTCGTTTCTAAATTTCTCCACCAATCATATTTATGAGACTCCCAGTTAAATGCCTGCAAAACATGTTTTTCTGTCACCATCTACATGCTTCAATGTATTTAGCAGGTTTAAGCACTGAAAAACTGAGAACTGGTATGATATGATTGATGTAATCAAACCTTACATATTTTAGAAATAAAGCTACAACAGCTTCAGTATTAGACAGAAGACAAATCCCATTTAGAAAAATTCAATTGGTTTATCTTATACAAATTACAGATTTTATGCTCAGGATATAGTCTGGTTATAATGACCCCAGCAATGGCTTTCTGTTCTATGGAGACAATAAGAAACAATATCCTTGTCAACCTCACCTGCAAAAGGATTTCTCTTCCACTGCGTACAACTGCACCTGCAAATGAATTCAAAAGGTATAGTTTGAAATTATTAAAAAGATCCATATCTTCTCCTTCAAAAAATAAATCTTCTAAAATAACAGTTATTATGACACCCCTTGACTCAAACTCATGTTTCACTGCACCGCCAACAATACAAATCTGAGAAACAAAGATAACCAAGCCCCTCATTTTGCTATCTCCAATTCCTCCTTCAGGATTTGAACATTAAAGCTCTCATTTCTTGACTTAATTAATAATTTAACTCAAGATTATATTCCTTGGCTCTCCCAGTCCTATATTCCTCTTTATATAAGTGAGTATGTGTGAGTGCATCAAAACACGTAAAAGTATCAAATATCTTCAACTCTTCTCATCTACCTCAATATTTATTTTCACCCACAAATCCATTTGTACTGGGTGAATATACTTCTCTATCTAACCAAATTCTAAGAATACACATAAAACAATTATGGAGCCTAAACTATGTCATTTCAGAGCTACATTTACAAAGCATTCACATCATGAAATACTAAATTCCATTCTCAATGAATGTCAATGCTAGAACACTATGTTATTACCACTACTGTTCACATTTAAAAAAAAAAGAAATGAAATGCATTTCCAAACGGAAAAAGAATTAACCCTTTTCTTTTTAAAGGCATACCAAGATCATTCTGCTGATTACTTTCATCAGAACCCTGCAATTCAACAAAAGATAAGATCAAAGAAAGAAATGCAACATGCTCCTTGTTAAGTGGTTTAAAGCTTCATATATGAAGAAACAATTTGTTAAAAGGTCTTCTGTGTTTATTGAGAGAGATTTGCATGACGCTTACATTGCTCAGGTAACCCATCACAACGACGCCGGATCACACAATATAAAGCACAAAGATATCCTGCATCCACAATAAAGTATTGATTAGCTTATATTCTTTGCTAAGCAATCTTTCAAACAATAATTTCATCCTAGAGGACATGGCATCAGCTACTCATAAACAATAAAACAGTGTCTCTCACTAGCTTCAAATGTGTTTATCACAAATAATTCGTTTATGTAATCACTAATATCACTACCTAAAACAAATCACGAAATATTACATGTTTTTTATTTACATAAGAAGCAAACAGTGATCAAATTGTTTATCCATGCCGTAACATTTTGCAAGCATTGTTATAGAAGAAAATATGCGAAACATAACAAATTAAGAAAGGCACATACCAAAGCTTGAGGTTGCGAATGCAGAGTAATAGCGTACTCGGGGAATAAATAGAGAGAAAAGTTGAAGATTCGGGCGAGACCACCGAATTAGAATCACGCAGGAAAAAGCGATGAGAGAAAGTCGAAATTCTATGCGATAAAAAACGATTGGTATTACGCAATGAAAAGCCAGCGGTTCGGAATTTCACAACTGGTACACATGAAAAGGGAATCGGCTTTTCGAAAGGGGATGTGAACGTTGCCGTTGCGATTTCCATTTATTGAAAGAGTGGAGGGAGAGGGAATGTTTCATATTTCTAAGGTGAGAAGTGTGAACTGCAACACTGGGGGACTCACTCGGGAGTTTCTGGGTGTTGCGAATTCCCGTGTGGATCGCGTGGGCGTGAAGATCAACGGTTTTGTGATACGCGGGAGTAGGATTAACCATTGTGAGTCTGCCGCGCACCGTGTGCCCAAAAGCTTGAGAATTAAGCAACTGCCAAGTGCGCGAGGGGAATGGGACTCAAGAAATTGATGTTGACGTGGAGGGTGCTAGTGTTTTACTTAGCCATGAGGTTATTATGATGTTTGTGTTGAATAAAATGAAAAATGATGAATAAGTTGTGGAGAATATTGTCTCTTTAACTTATCGCGGTTTTAGTTTTGAAAAGTTTAAATCGATTTTAGATTCTAACTTAAATGTTTGTTTTTAGTTATTGAAGTTTAAGGTGGTCGTTTTTAGTCATTAACAAACTTAAAATGATTACTTTTAATCCTTAATATGTCTAAAATAATGATGATGTATTGGTTTTTAGTTTAGTTACGTCATTGTTCCGTTAGAGAGGTTTATCGATTATTGATCGAAAAACTAAAAGCGAACACTTTAAATTGAAATAATTAAAATTGCTGGTGGCTAAAGTTTATAGTATTTTATATGTGGAGGGTTAGTTTAAAAGGTTCAAATATTTCCCACCAGCTCATGATCCTAGTTGTGCACCAGGAAGTCCTATAATTCTGAATGACTAATGTGAAAATTTTGAAACAGCTCCCCAAAATTTAGTCTTTTCCCAACCAACAAAAATCCCTTCAAACTTCTTAAACCATAAAAACAAAAATACAAAACCCCTATCCCATTAACTAGAAAATTAATCCCTTTATATTTCTCTTTGTATGAAGTATACACACAAAGAGATAGAGAGACTAAAATATTGTCTGGTTTCGTTAAAGGTCATGTCGAATTGAGATCATCCCCAACACCAACACCAACGTCATCGTCATCGACCAACAACACATCTTTGTCGACATCAATGACTCCTCGGTTCTACCATTGTTGAACAATAACAACACCTCTTTGCAACACCCGTCAATGTAAACCACTCCTTTCGACCAACCTTTAGCCACCAAAAACACCTTTCTTCTGCCGGTGTCTCCAATGATGATTTTATTTGTTTGAGGTTTAATGATGGTCGTTATTAAATTTAATCTCAAACATTATACACCATCGTTTTATCATGGTAATGTGTGAATTTCACCATGCAACTAAGCATCACATTAAAATATAAATCATAAAAAATAAAATAAAATAAAAACAATTTTAATGAGAATAACGGGAAGGGTAACAAAGTTGGTTCGAATTTGATCATTAAAGTGGTTATTAATTTATGAGGAAAAGCTCACATTATTAGAATTTCAGATTTCTAATCGATATTCTATATCCTCATAGAAATGGCATGCATGTCATTTACTGCATTATGTAAATTGCATGATTCGTGTCTTGTCTGCATGGTTAATTGTCTAATAACAAATTGGTTAAAATATTATTTTTATTCCTAAGAGTTTATATAAAAAAAAAAAAAAAATTATAAAATATTTGTAGGGATGGAATTAAGATTATAGGGAGTTGGCCCACTCAAACTATTAAAATTTTGGGATGTTATTGTAAATTGACATAGCTTTTAAATTGCAATGCCAATGCTTATCAATAATAATCCATAGATTTCACGCCTTATTCTTGATATCACCATACATATTTTATTTTTTTGATTAAAATAGTAGAGATATCACCATACACATGATTATGTTAATTTATACAATAATAAATTATTAATCTTTTTCAATACAATAATAATAAAATTTATGCAATATTGGTCTATCTACCTGTATTTCTTTTTCACATTCTACAAATTCTATGATCCAAACGTTAGTTTTATCATCAACCAAAAAAAAAAAAAAAAATGATCCAAACTTTAGTTTAACTCATTAATATTTTTTCATTCCAATCATTTTTTTTTTATTTAAAAAATAATTATCACGTTCAACTTAAAAATGGGAGTTTCTTTAATTTTCTTTTAAAAAATAATTATCACGTTTTGCCTCCACTGCGCTTATACCATTCAATCATTTCTTCTCCTAATTGTCATCCTAGGGTTTTATGAGGGTATAGAAGTCAGTATAGAACACAAAACATCGACATTGAAAAAAACCGTAATGGATATATCGACCAACTTTTCCAACCCCCACACAAACCACTGAAAATGGAAAGCCCAGATTCAAAAACCACAAGATCTCCTCCTCCACCACCACCACAAGAACCCGAACTCAAAAAGCTTAAAATGTCCACCACTGCCACCTCGGACGACGAAGATACCACCACCACATCCACCGTCAAAAAGGAAAGATACAAGCGCCGCAAAATCGCGATTTTCTTCGCCTACTGCGGCGTCGGCTACCAAGGAATGCAAAAGAACCCAGGTGCCAAAACCATCGAATCTGACCTCGAAGAAGCGCTGTACCTCTCCGGTGCGGTCCCCGAACACGACCGGAACAACCCAAAGCGTTACGACTGGGCTCGCTCGGCCCGGACCGATAAGGGAGTCAGCGCTGTGGGCCAGGTCGTCTCGGGTAGGTTCTACATCGACCCGCCAGGTTTCGTTGATCGGCTCAATTCGAATCTGTCCCCTCAGATTCGGATCTTTGGGTACAAGCGCGTGACGGGGTCGTTTAATGCCAAGAAGTTCTGCGATCGGAGGAGGTATGTGTATCTAATACCTGTGTTTGCGCTCGATCCCTCTGCTCATCCCGATAGGGAGACCGTTTTGGCTAGTTTAGGGTCTGGGAATGAGCTTGTTAAGTGTTTAGAATGCTCCGAGAGAGGCCGTAAGGTCGTAGGTGTAATGGGTAGGCGTAATTTTGAATTTAGAGCTGTGAGTCCTGAGTTAGGCATTTCGTCGAACAGTGGGGATGCTATAGTGGAATCTAAGGAAAATAGGGTTTCTTTTGAAAATGCTGACGATGATAAATCAAATTCTGAATCTGTAGAGGAACCTAAGGTTGTAAATCACAACGGAGCTTCTGAAATTGCACTTGAAACTGTAATTTCTGCCCAAAACGAGGGTACTGATGAGAAAGTTAATGGAGAAGAGAAGGGTGCAAAGGGAAGTGAGTTTTGTTACGGTGAGAGGGAGAAGGAGAGGTTTAATGCAATTTTGAAGCATTACGTGGGGACTCATAACTTCCATAACTTCACCACCAGAACGAAAGCTGAGGACCCTGCTGCTCAGCGCTTTATCATTTCATTTGAAGCAAAAACCGTGGTTACGGTTGAGGGTATTGAATTTGTCAGGTGTGAAGTTGTGGGGCAGAGCTTCATGCTTCATCAGATTCGGAAGATGATTGGGCTTGCGGTGGCGATCATGAGGAATTGTGCTCCGGAGTCACTGATAGAAACAGCATTCCAGAAGTAAGTGCTCCCTTTTTATTGCTTGCATTTTTGTTGGAAAATTTACAATGTGATTCTCATTACATCATATACTCAAAAAAAAAATGTAGGGATGTTAACATCAATGTGCCTACGGCTCCTGAGGTTGGTTTGTATTTGGAGGAGTGCTTCTTTACCTCGTATAACCAGAAATGGAAAGACAGTCATGAAGAGGTGTCGATGAAAGCATATGAAGAAGAGGCGGAAGAGTTCAAAATGAAGCACATCTACTCTCATATTGCCTCAACAGAGCATAAAGAGGGAGTTGTGGCTCTTTGGTTGCATTCTCTGAACCACCGTAATTATCCGGATTTACGTGTTGTCAACAATGAAGGCACCGCTAATGGGAAAAGTGCTGAAGTGGAGAACATGGCTGAGTGAATTGGTCCTAGAGGAAGTATAATTGAGTGCATTGCATCGTCTTTTATGCATGCCCTTGCTTACAATATTCATATACTAATTGATCACCATTAGAAACAATCACATGTGTTGGATGTTATGACCCAAAATGTGTTTTGCTTTCAGTTTATCATCTGAGGTAATCGGTTTAGGTCATATTAAAGATTTTTAAACTGATCTATTCATATTCCTACATAATTTTTTATGATTACAGACAAGCTTTGATAGGAGTACTACAAATGTTGGTGGTTCTTTTATGGCATATGGATCTCTGATGTACTTGGGAATTGATTAGTTTAATTGACTTGTTGGGAAAAGTTTGTGCAGTATCTTTGTCAGTTTATTTGTGGCTTTTTCATGAAGCATAATTTCTCATATTAGCTTTGTTTTAAGTCATTCTCCTAAGCTTTTGTCCATGTTATTTAAAGTGATATACCGTGACACTTTGTACACCATGAGATCTAAGGAATAAAATGGAGAGATTCTATAATTGGGATAAGGAACTCTAGAGGATCCCGATCCTATATTAGTAATAATACTTTGGAGAAAGAAGCAACCACGGCCTTGCACGGGCCACCAAAATTAGTGCTGAAAATTCGCATGTTCCTTTGGTATGTATAATCTCCACCCCACCCCCCTTTTCTTCTATGGTTGGATAATTAGAGGAGACTAATGCCACTTGTGCATTTTGAATATCATACTGCTTGGTAGTTGGTACTTCTGTTTATGATGATTAAGTATCCATGAATAAATGATTGATTTTAATTGGCTCCATTCCACTATTTTATAATCTCCTAAAAGAAACCCATATCCCAAATCAGAGAGAAAAGAGGAAGAAAAACAAAGAGAGGGAGTATAATTACAATTTTGCCCTATTATAATAAAATTTTAAGTACTATGAAAAAGAATAATTTCTTATATAGTGAGAGTATAATTGTAATTAACACGAAGTTATTATTTCTTTAATTTATTTTTTCCTCCCAACCAAACAAATGAAAGTTATATACCTTTTCTATACTCGCACTTTCTATCTTTATTTTTTATTTTTAATGTAGGAATGAAAGCTTTAAGTTGTATTGGAATCAAATTGTACAAAAGTAATAATGCAAGCTAATCCTCCAACCCCACTTGCTTAAAGTTTGAGGACAATGTCTCTGTAGCCAAAGCTGGTGAAACTTTGTTACAATTTTTTCTAATAAAAGAATTAAACACACATTATTTTTCTTTTTCCTTCTATTTTTTATTCTTATATATTTCATACTTATATTTTTCCATCTTTTCAACCAAAACATAGTGTTAGAGTGCGTTTGTTTTGAGGATTTGAGTGGATTGAAAAAATATGAGAGAAGAGGATGAGAGAAGAGTGTTTTCCCTTGTTTGGTATGATATAAAAGAGAGAAGATGGAAAATAATATAGGATTGTGTTCTCTCCTCGCCCACTAAATTTAATCCCTCTAAATTGAGAGAAGAAAGTTTAGGAAAAAATTGGGAAGAAGTCATTTTCAATTTTTTTTTTTTGGAGAAGAAAGTCATTTTCATTTAAGCTGTGTTTTTTCAACCTTCATTTTATTTTTACCCACACCGCATTCTCTAAGGCTTCGTTTGGGAGTTTAGAGGGGAATGGAATGGAATGGAATGAATAAATTATAAGGGAATGGAATAGAATGGAATGGAATGGAATGAATTTAATGAATGGAATGGAATGGAATGGAATAGAATGGAATGGAATGAAATGAAACTAAGTAATCTTGTTTGGATGTTTTAAAATAGAGGAATGGAATGGAATGGAATGTAAGTAACTTTGTTTGGGAGTAATATTAGAAGGAATGGAAATGAATCATTTTATAACAATATTACTATAATAGCCTTTATTTTTATAAAATGTAGGATTAATCTATAGAATAATACTATAGAATTACCACACCATATATGACACCTTGTGGTGTCACAATAATATTATAGAAATACCATGAAAGTTTATTTCTATTTTTCTGGCCCTTGCTAACAGAGAAAGAAACCAGTACAGGACAACAGGTGGTATAAAATCCGCTTAATTATAAACAAGTACAAAATCTAAGCAATATAAACTAAAATATAATCCCAATAAATGGAAATTCGAGATTCATTGTCCACAAAATAAACTTTTAAAAGAAAATTGACATTGTTAAAGGTCCATGCATGGTCATTTAGAAATACAATATTATAGAAATACTATGAAAACTGAGGAAAATACAGGGTCAAATCTATAAGGATAATTTAGGATTTTACAAAAATACTAAGGGCATTTTGGGACGTTTGGTGAAAAAATCATTAAACTTAAATCCATTCCCTCCTATTCCTCCCAATTTTGGGGGGAATGAAAATTTGGGATTTGAAGGGAATAGGGAGGAATGAGTGTTCCATTCCATTCCCCTCACTTAAACTTCCAAACAAGGGAATGGTCTTTCCATTCCATTCCATTCCCTCTTACTTAAACTTCCAAACAGGGGAAAGGAAAGAATATTCTTAAAATATTCTTATTTTTCCATTCCATTCCATTCCTTTCCCCCTCCCAAACGGAGTGTAATAAAACATACAAACCAACCAAAATAGGCCGTGAGAAAACATGTTGTAAATGTTACTTTTGGGAAGTAAAAGGCCCATATTGACTATTGAGGCAATCAAAAAGCAAGCAAACGATTTGCTCACCGCGAATTTGGAAATTCGTGGGAAATGGCGGTTGACTGGACTCAACTCCCGCGAGACATTGTGGAATCAATCTCCAAGAATCTCACGGTTTACACCGATTACCTCGGATTCCGAGCCGTCTGTCACACGTGGCGTATCTCGGTCCCAAAAATCCCTCATCACCTCCCTCCTCAACTCCCCTGGCTCATGCTTCCCCTGTCTCAATCTCTGTCCCACCAAACCCACCGCTCCTTCTTCGATCTCTCCCTCCTCAAAATCCACCTCCTCAAGCTTCCAGAAGCCTCCCACCGCAAGCGCCGCTGTGGCTCCTCCAACGGCTGGCTCGTGATTCTCGACGAAACCCCAACCATTCTTCTCCTAAACCCTCTCACACGTGCCAAGCTCAATCTACCTCCTCTCTCCACTTTCCCTAACGTCGTCACCTTCAACTACTCCAAAATCGGTAGGGAATACGCGCTCAGAGACTCGTTCGGCAATAACTACAGCCGTAACTTGACGGAAATGCGCGACTCTTTCATAAAAAAACTCGTCCTTTCATCGAGTCCTACACGAGATAACGATTTCATCGCGTTGGCGATTCTCAATCAGACCGGCGATTTAGCTTTTTGTAAGAACGGCGATCAGGCCTGGACTTTCATACACGAGGCGAGGTTTTTCAGCGAGGATGTGATATACTATAAGAACCAATTCTACGCGGTGGACAAGCACGGTAAGATCGCGGTGTGCGAGGTACGCGGTGAGGACTCGCCGAGGGTTTCGATTATCGAAATGCCGCCTCTAATCGGGGGCGATATTTATTATTTGGTGAATTCAGAAGACGAATTGTTATTGGTCACACGGTACTTGGATCTTCAATTCGATGACGCTGACCCTTACATCTTGAATGGATTCTACAAAACGGTGCGGTTTGGGGTTTTCAGAATGAATTGGAGTGGACTACGGTGGGAGAGGGTTGAAAACTTGGGTGATCGAATATTGTTTGTAGGAGATAATTCATCGTTTTCGTTGTCGGCTTCTGATTTTCGAGGATGTTCAGGGAATTGTATATATTACACGGATGATTATTGTGAATTCAATTATGATTGTGGTTTTCGAGATTATGATTTAGGCATCTTCAAGTTATGGGATGGAAGTATTGAGCCTTTGCCTTGTTATCACCCAAATTCGCTTTCTCAGTTACGCTGGCCTCCAATTTGGGTTACCCCCAATCCATGCTAACATTGGAGCTTCAAGGTGAGTGAGTCACTTCTTATTGTTTTATATGTCTATGTTATATGTAATTAATTGGATTTTTTGCTTATGATATGCAAAATTGGAAAGCAATTCATCTAAGTAATACATGCTGTTTGTGATGACCTTAATTGGGGTTGGTTAATTGAAGTATTAGAATGTTAATAGAGTTCTAGGAGTAGGGAGAGGAGGTTAGAGCTTACGTGTTGTCAACAATGATGACACCAGTGATGGGAAAAGTGCTGAAGTGGAGAACATGGCTGAGTGAATTGGTCCTAGAGGAAGTATAATTGAGTGCATCGTCTTTTACACATGTCCTTGTTTACAATGTTCATATACTAATTGATCACTAGTTGAAACAATCACATGTGTTGGATGTTATGACCCAAAATGTGTTTTGCTTTCAGTTCATCATCTGAGTGAATCGGTTTAGGTAATATTAAAGATTTTTAAACTGATCTATTCATATTCCTACATAATTTTTATGATTACAGACAAGTTTTGATAGGATTACTACAAATGTTGGTGGTTCTTTTATGGCATATGGATCTCTGATATACTTGGGAATTGATTGGTTTAAGTGACATACATGTTGGGACAAGTTTCTGCAGTATCTTTTTCAGTTTCTTCATTTGTGGCTTTTTTCATGAAGCAGAAGTTTACTCACAGTAGCTTGATACTGCCATCTTTCATGCTTCAATTCATCCAGTAAGTAGATATTGGAGCAGGATAAAGAAAGAAAAAAAAAAAACTCAGATTTAATTTGGTAATTTCTTCAAATTACAACCTGAAAATAATAAAAGCAAAATTCGTTACACATGCAATTGACCATCAATTACTAGATACAAACCAAATTGGCCGTGACTAAACATGTTGCAAATCACCTGGACAACGCTGGAGAGGGTCAACATTCTCATCTTTAGATTGGATCCAGCTCTAATAGGTGGGCCGCAGTCAACCGTAGGCTATCATATCATGAATGATTTTGTTTGGGAAGCAAAAGGCCCATATTGAGGCAACCGATTCCTTTAATACCTTGAAATTCATTACAGATTAGGATTTCTTCACTTAAATCCATCTTTTATTTTTTAATTCTTTGTTCAACTTGTCATATACATGGGCAGTTCCTAGCCTTTTTATTTATTTGGGTTGGATTGATCGACCTGTTGCAATTTTGTTTATATGAGGCTTGATTCACAGTCATATTTTTTTGTCTTCTATTATTGTTATAGGACTTTTGCTACATTAGGAAGTGGATTGTAATGCAGCAAAGGATGCATTTGTAGTTTCAAACTATAACCATTAAAGATGGAGGGGTTCCTCTTCGTGCAGCAGTCATTACAAGAAAGTGTTTTTAATTCTGTATCATTAGTTTACTTCGATGCAAGTCCTTTCACCGTCAACTCTTTGCTTTCTACCTCATTATTCATGTATAGTTGAAATGATCTCTTTTGCTTTTGTACTAGTGCCAAATTGCCAATATGGTATTTTGAAAATATCAAGCTATAAAACTATGCCAAGTTGCTTTTGTATTTTGCTTACTACATACGGTTGTAGTTGGAGACGGGGTTTTTACGTAGGAATAACATTTTTTTTTTGGTTGGGAAAATAAGGTTCGGTGACAATGTTTGGTTAATTGAATATTCAAATGCAACAATTGATTATTTCTTAAATAATGTTAGTTCGAAATGTTATTAATAATATTGATAATATATTACAGTAAGTGAAAACAACTCGTTACTATCAATGTTATTATTATTATGTTTAGCAAATAAAAAGGTTATTATTATTATTATTATTATTATTAATGTTTTGACACAAATTATTTTATTTTTATTTGCAAGAGAGAGAGGGGTTGGAGGATACAAAAAAAAAAAGGCATCCAAATTCGTTTAGAGAAAAAAATTGGAATTCGAATGTTGAATATCTAGATTCGGTTTTAGCCAATAATAATAATAAAGAAATTTGAAACCGGGACTTCAAGATATATATTCCTTATATTTATAATTTGTTCTATTGTAGCTCTAAAAGCATAATTTATTTTTCCATTAACATTAATTTACTATTCCTTTCCTTTATAAATTTCTAAAAAAATCTCAATTAGAGAAATAGAGAGAGGGAGCACAATCACAACTTTTTACCCCTATTGTAATGATAATAATAATTTCTTATATAATAGTAATTAACACAATTATTATTTCTTTGATTCATATTTTCCTTTCAACCGAACAAAGAAAAGTTATATATATATTATTCTCTCATTTTCTGACCAACACACATAAACGAAAACAATATTGTTTTATTTTTAGGTTTATATCATTCTTATATTTTTCATCATTCCAACCTAGCCTTCAAGTATGTTTGGTTTGAATACTTTAGGAAGGACGAAAAAAAAAATGAGAGGAAAATGGTGAGAGAAGAGTCTTTCCTCTTGTTTGCTATGAAAGAAAAGAGAGATGATGAAAAACGGGATTGTTTTCTCTCCTCCCTCCAAATTTAGAGGAGAAAGATAATTAGTGGAAAATTTTGGGAATAAGTCATTTTCATTAAGCTGTGTTTTTTCAACCTTCGTTTACCCACACGGCATTCTTTGTACAATTTGACAAAACAAAGAAAAAAAAAAGCCCTAAACTGTAAACTCTCCTAAAACATACAAACCACCAAAAAAGAAAGAAAGAAAAGCAACGACAGGGACATTCACATCGTTCTTCAACACGAACACCAATAAGGCCTATCATGCAATAGACCTCATGGAATACATTGACACCAGAGAGTCCGTCGAGGGCGCAGTATAGACTCTACGATAATCACTCTCTAACCCGTAGTCCATCATCGGACGGTACTCCAGCTCCTCATCATGATCATATACAAATTCTGGTATCTCAAATTCAATCTCGTTCCTCCTCACGTGGTACCACAGAAACTCCAACCTGTTCACGTATTTAAGCTTCCAGTACAACCTGTTTGCACACAAAAATCATAATCACAAAAAGGGTTTTCCACGCTTAAGACTTTCCGACACCAGTATAAAAAAAAAAAAGACTTTCCGACACCAACCTTGATAATAAAAAACCACTAAAAACCAAAGCGCGTGGATATGGAAGTATATATATCCAGTTATCCACATAATTATCAATTTATCATGCACCCCTTTCTACTTTGAAATTCGAAATTTCGAATTCATTGATAGAACCGTGCAAGAACGCGCTTCGTAGTGGAGTGAAGGATAGAATGAATAATGATTCAAAGCGCATGCAAAATTTCAAAGGCTTTTTTTTAACAGGATAGCTTTTTGTCAGCAACAAAAGGCTAAAATGGGCCAGATGGGTTATTATCATGACTTTAGAAAAGAATCTTTTATCTTACCCTCCAGTGAAAATAAAACGACCAAAGGTAGCAAGGAAGAGCCGGGACTGTATTCCTGGGTGTACAAAGTAAACAGTCTCCAGATGATCTCTAACGTTGATCGGAATAGCTTCGTAGATTGATCGTAGGGTTGAGATTCCAGGGAAATTTTCAGTTCTTTCCACTCCCGTGTGCACGTACACCACAGAGAACGGTGTGTCTCTTAAGTTTGCGAAAATTTTCTCCTCCAAATACTTATTCAACACCTCAGTACTCACAAGCCGAGCTGATCATAAAACATTATAACCAAAAATAATAATTATATATAATTGATACAAAGATGAAAGAACACCACAACGAGGCTCTTGGTTGTTAATTAATTACCTGGGAAGAGCTTTCCAATTATGCGAAGGAGCTTACAGCCACGTTTATCTCGACCTTGGATCTTGAAAACTTGGAGTTTATCGATAAGACGTTCTTGTTCAGATGGAGAGAGTGTTAAAGGAGGAGAAGTCATAGTGGAAGGTTCAGAGCTACACAGGTTAAAGCTAAGTTGGCGGTGGCTTTGGTTTTGAAAGGGAATGTGAGTTGACATTTTATAGAATACTTACTTTTTATTTATATATATTTTTAAAGCAAGAGTATATATGGAATGAGAGTTTATATGAGGGAAAAAGAGTGGCATTAGCTTATATAACCAAATAGAGTTGAGAAGCTATAATGGTATGAAAGGAGGTCTCAGGAGCATATTCTCAAGCATCTACCGTTTTGGATTGAGATGACTCTGTCTCAACTCGGTGGTATCACTGATTCACTGAGACGAGTGGGCCCACTTTCATTATATTTGGAATCTTGAATATCGATCTGGACCGTTTGATATTATTTCCAGTAGGATTCAACGTTGATTGAAGTCTTTAATTACCCATCTAAATTTATTTCAAATCTTTGAGATTTAAATTAAATGTTTCCAAAATTAAAGATTTTTATATGAAAATAAAATTATCCGGAATTATAAGATTTAAATGTAACTATTTGAAACTATAAGGTTTAAATTAATAAAACTTATCTCAAGTTATGGTCCATGAGGTTTAAAATAAAAATTACTTGAAATTTTCATAATAATAAATCGTTGGGATTATTATAATGTGAGCTTATTCACAACTTTATATCATTTATGAGTTTTTTTTTTCTTTAACAATTTTTTTCTTTAACAATTTTTTACTTTAACAATTTTTCTTTAAAATTACACTTTTTATCTATCTTTGATCAAATAATATGTTATCAACATGTTTCTTTTAAAGAGTGTATCAATAGTTCTTGAACATTTCTAATTTAAATTAATCTATAGTAAGGATTAATAATAAATCATCATAGTTCTTTATAATATTAAAGATTAGATTTAACAAATCATGAATTTAGCTTAATATATTGAAGTAAAATAACATTATTTTGAATGAAATGATATTTAGAAAGTATATATATTTTGTCTTTTATTTTTTTTTTTTAAGAAATTCTAATTTAAACGCACACACACGTATATTTTAAAAATTCTGGGAATCGAACCCACACCCTCATAGAGGGGTGGGACTTTTTGAGGAGGGAGATTACCACTGAGCCGAATACCCAAGTGACTATTTATATTTTGTCTTAAATAAAAAGAAATCAATTAAAAATCTAGGATAAGGAAAATCAAAATTCTTACTATGGCTTGATATGAAAAAGTGATATTGTGAGATGAAAGATATGCGATGGATCCAGATCATTCTAGTCATGTTTTATTCTAATCTATTATTTAAATTGATTAGAAAGTTAAGAATTGGATCAAGATTGTGAGCAGTGAACAATTATAGAAAGATTCAAAGATATAATTTGAGGGCCCTATGCTAATACACCAAAAAATAAATTCTTTACATGCTTATGTGTATATATTGCTTTGGGGTCCATCACTGACTATGACTTAATTTAAATCGATTTCTAAGATGACTAGAAGTACTGATGATCACTACTAGCTAGCGCCTTAGCAATCTCTTATTTCTAACCTAACCAAACTTTTTATTTCATTGAAAATGAGTTTGAACACTGAATTAGTCTAATTAGTGACTTGAAAAAGGATTTATATTTTTTCTTAATTGATAAACGAAGCGTATGCTGGTTTGTTTGGTAAAGAAGTCAATGACAGACACTAAGCAAGTTAGAGAAATGATTTGTGAACAGGATGGGCATACCGCATACGCATTAATTTTCAGCCAGAAAGGTACAGAATCTTTTTTCCACGAAAAGAGACATAGATGATAGCAGTAGAACCTCCAAAAGATAGACTATTCAAAAGTGAAGTAAAAAAAAAAAGTGGGGTTGTTTGAACAAAACTAAAACTTGTATAGTGTCCTATTCAATCGAGGAAAGGGGCGAGAAGGTTCAGTAAAAGCAATTATTGAGAGAGAAGAAAAAAAATGATGGACTATGCTTTCGTTAAAAGAATGACCATACTGTCTTTTTTTTGATAAAAGAATGACCATACTGTCAAGGTTGATCCAACAAAGCAACTATATTGATTGGTCCATTAAGGTCATGGAGAAGCTTTGCTAAATAGAAAAGACAGTGCATGGATCATTTCCTGTTTCATATGCTTAAACAGAGATATGATTCCCGTATTTCCATTTTCCACTCTGTTGTGTAGGTCACGTCAAAATGGTGGGAAGGACCTGGCCCACTGGAGAAAACATTGCTCATAAAACAAATGTAATAAATGCTCACCGGCGGTGGAGGATTAAATTTTTATGAAGTAAACGATAAGATAGTTTAATTATATGTGACGTGACTTGTTCATTTACAAGGAAACAAACTGAAACTGGACCAGTATTCAGTTCAAGCAATTTCTTGAAAAAAAACAAAAAGGAGCTTGAGGAAAAGGTCAAATGCAATAGGAGTTAAAAAAATACGGTTAGAATCGGATGGATTTGATAAGAGAAGGTCAAGATTTACAGGGATAAAGAGGAAGGAACCAATTAGGAAAAAGAAAAAATAAAGAAAGGAGTCGGTACAAAATATTTCTGTTTACATTGAAGTGGATGGCGATAAAACTATGAAAAATAATTTAGCATTTGGGGGCATTCCGAGAATCGAACTCGGGACCTCTCGCACCCAAAGCGAGAATCATACCACTAGACCAAATGCCCTCGTATATTTCTTCAATGATTTGAAATCGATCTGACTATCTATCTGATTTGGGTAATCATATCCTGTGGTGCCGCGAAAACCATGAGCTGATGAGGGCAAGAAACGACTAAAGGAGCGAATCTGGCTATCTGAGCATGTCTTGGGGGAACAAAAATACCCTGTGACTGCTCCTATTCCAATTTCCAAAGCATAATCATTTGATCGGAAGTGTGTATATATATATAGATATATATGATAAAACTTAAGTCAAGTAAATTAAGTTTCTAATTTTATTAATATCAATATACTTTTTGTGGTAGCGGAAAATTATCTAACATATTTCATACAAAAATGATAGTTTTTTTTTAAATTGAAATATTAACTTTTTAAATAAGTCATTTTGATTTGGTTGAGATATCAACGGTTTAAAAATATGAAAATTCATCATGTTTATTGTAACAATACCAAGAAAAGTGTTACCTTATAACCAATTTCACCTCTAATATTCCTAATATGAGACTCAATACACATCCACACAACTGACACAACACATTTATCTGAATTTAAGTCATCACATTTATGTTTAAGAATGGTAAGTTGAGGTCAAGAGCGTTATTGCTCAGTGCCATTGCATGCTATTCTTCAAATCCTTCTCCCTTATGTTGGGTTAAGTTTGGTGTGGTTGCAAGGTAGGTGTGCTACAAAGAGCAAAAAGGTGAGAATGGGGTTTGATCGGTGGCTGGTTCAAGGCCGAGATGGCAGTTTTATGGTTGATTTGGTGTTTTTGGGGATTATGATGCTTAAGGATGACAGAGGTTTGGATGCTTAAATAACCTTCTACTTAACTCTTTAAGTTAAAAGACGAAATTGAAAGACCAAAATAAAATTAAGTAACTTGATATGTATTTATAATTATTTTCTTAAAACTTGTGTGTTTGATAGGAAGATTATTTTTGCCAAACATAAAGAGTAATTTTATAAAATATTAACTCATGCACTCATTTTCGATCGTTCCTTCTTTGCATGTGTCTGTCAGTGTGTGAGATGAATCCAATGCAGTTCTCTCAGTTTATCGGTTAAGTTTTATGATTCAAAGTGCAAATCAGTCTGTGACAGGCCCGGCACAGTGTGCCAAGATCCATGATTTATTGGAGGTGATGGCATCATGTTTTACTTTCATGGACACGAGGACAAGGAGTACTGCTTAGTGTCTCATTCGGACATTTACATTTAAAGCCCATTTCATAGGCAAGAGAAGCAAGAAGGGAAGAGATTTCACTTGGGTCCAGTCCGTATAGGAATCTTGTTTAGGCCTCACCACCTCTACATCGGTGCACAAAAGGTCGCCAAGTGGGAAGATTCAGTTTACAACATGCTAATTGAGTTGGGTCGAAATCGGATCATGGTACCAACTGGAAAGGCCCACACATGGTTCATGGTGGTCATTGGAGAAGGACTTGAAAATTCAAAGGCAAGCAAAGAATAATAAGGTGACAGCTGAAGTGTAAGGACTGTTTGAAATAACTGCACATGTTGCACTTGTTCCAATTATCATGGAAGAATCAAAGGTGCATGGATATGATGTGACAGAGGATGATTTCTTTGCGCATTTGGAGCTCAATTTCAAGTTTGACTAGCTGAGCAAGAGGTGGTAGATGAAGTTTTGAGACAGACATACACACCAAATTTCCGAAGCGGAGTTAAAATGATTGGCCATGCCAATCATGGGATGGGAGGGGGAGAGAAGTAGTTTGCGTCTTCTCATATATTTGCTACAGATTGTGCAGTTTCTAGTAACCATCTTTTTTTTTTTATAATACAAAAAAAAGGGACTAATAGGTGCGGTCATTGTCCCGACCCACTTGAACCCGAATTTGACATAGCGTGGGACACATCTGGGCAATAATGGGGCTTACCACTTACTCGAACCCACAACTCTCAAACTTGCAGGTGTGATGGGTCACGAAGGTTTCCTACCATTAAGTCACTTCCCCAGAAGGGGGTGATGGGATTTGAACCTCTGCCCACATAATCAGCATCTAAGGTACTAACCATTGAGCCAAGGGGTTGATTACCAACTAGTAACCAATTAAAAGCAAAGGTAAGTGAAGGTGGATGAATGATTGAATGTTCAATGTGGAAGTGCTTATGGAGGAAAGGAATGGTCATTTTAAATGAAAATGCTGCTGTTTTTTTTCATGGCGACGGAGAGAGAGGAGCACAAGAGCAACAAAAGAGTATACTTTAGAGCCTTCCTCTGTCCAGGAGGTAACCTGTTTATTTATGTCCCATCCGAAGGACATTTCATGTCATATTTGTTAAGTGATATGACCAGTCACCCAACACAATTATTCTTGGATCAATTGCACAATGCATTTGTGTCACTTCATTCACACGAGGATGTAAACTCATACCAACCGAGTCTTATGCCATCTAATTGCCAGCTTATTCCTTTTCCACCATATAGTCCATCAAGGGCACTGGTAAAGAAAAGAAAAATTTATACTTTTTTAAATCATTGGCCATGGAGACATGGACTGGTAGCTAGCATCTTCTAATCAAATCCAATTAAAATGTAATCAAAGTAAAAAAAAAAAAAAAATTGAATTGATGTACATGTATATATAGCCAATCAATAATTATGCTCTAGAGACAAAAGTTTCATGCATTTCAGTGATTGTTACGCAAGAGTCATGCTGCAATTTGTAAATCATGTAAATACGAAGAGTATCACCAATAATCGCCACAAGAGCACAGTCCATTGTCAAAGTGGTGAAATCGCTTTGAATCTCGTATTATGAGAGTACGCTTCTCGACTAGTGATATGAACTTTGCAGTGCTGTGACAGTCACCACAAATTCTAAGATTCTTTGTTATAATTAACGGCATGCCTTTATTGGTCACCAAAAGCCCAAATGCAATGGCTAGCTTCTCACTGTGTTTATTGATCATATCCTCTTTAACCTCCTCTTCAACATCATGCAGAATAAATTCAGTTTTAGACACAAATCAAGCCTTTCGAATCTTTCCAATCAGTTCTTCCAACTTTGCATATATCTTTTCCCACTCAGGGTGAGATCGATCACCAACCACAAAGTGATGGATTTTGTTTCCATGTTCAATAAAACTGCATCCAGAGTTTCTGATGACACCTCTATCTTTCATCAAAGTCCTCACCTTTGAAGCATCTCTCCATAGACCAGCAGCGCAGTATATATTTGAAAGCATGATATAGTTTCTGGGGTCTGATGGGTCTAAAGCAATCAGTCGCTCTGCAACTTCTTTCCCGAGCTCAAAGTTACCATAAACCCGGCAAGCACCAATGAGGGCTCCCCAGACACCAGAATTAGGCTCCATTGGCATGTGTATAATCAGCTCATAAGCATCATTTAGAAGACCAGAGCGACCAAGAAGATCAACCATGCATGAGTAGTGATCCAACCGGGGTTCAATTCCATATACTTCAGACATGATCTTGAAGTAATACTTTCCCTCCTTGACAAACCCTGAATGGCTACAAGCATTTAACAGATGCGTGAAGGTAACATGATCAGGCTCCAAACCTTCCTTAATCATGCTTTCAAAGATCTCCATTGCTTTTCTTCCAAACCCATGCACAGCATAGCCAGCAAGCATCGCTGTCCAAGCTACTCTGTCCGGATTAATCATCTCCCCGAAAACCTTGCACGATGCATTTAACCTCCCCAACTTTGCATACAAATTCAAAAGCACAGTCGCAATTCTTCCATTCGCATTGAGACCACAACAGAAGATTAAACCATGAACACCCTCTGCTAGTTTTCCTACACCTAAATCTTCACAAGCCTGAAGCAAGACCACAATAGTACCTTCATCAGGCTCAACCCCAGCCATTCTCATTAAATTAAAACAACCCACCGCTTCATCCGCATACCCATTATGTTTATAAATCATAACCATCGAATTCCACGAAACGATATTCCTAATAGGCATTGCCTCAAATAATCGACAAGCCGTGTATAAATACCCGGACTTCCCATACATATTAACAAGAGAGTTACCAACCTTAGTTTCCAACAACATCCCCAATTTCAGTGCATACCCATGAGTATACTTGCCTACATCTAGAGCTCCAATATCACTACAGGCTGAGATTACAGATATAAGTGTGACCTCGTTAGGTTTCATTCCCATCTCAAACTTCATCCTAAAAAGTGCACTTAGGCACTTACTAATACACCCCCTCTGCGAAAACCCAGAAATTAAAGAATTCCAGGAGACCACATCCTTATTCGGCATTTCATCAAACAACTTCTGCGCATCTTCTGCAACGCCAAATTTAGAGTACGCAGAAACCAACTGATCACCAATAAATCCATCGCTATAATTTACAGATTTGAATACGCGGGCATGAATTGCCCGGCAGTAGGAAATAGAAGAGCAAGACTTTAGAGCAAAAATGAGAGCGGAAACAAGTGGTTCTTGATTTGTATATGTGCAGAATTGGAGAGAAGACTGAGGGAAATGGGAGTTGTGGAGTTTTATGTGGGTGAAGAGTTTGTATAGAACCAAATGGTAGTGATGAACGTAGGAGAGAGGTGCTGTGAGGCGCATTGCCCATCATTCAAATCAATAATTTGGAGACAAAAGAATATTGCTGAGAACGTTACGATGCTTCGTTAACACAGAACCGACATAGTGTAAACTGTAAAGTGAGAACTCGATTCCCACATCGCAAATATATAAAGAAGCGGAGGCAGACAAGGACTATATAATAAGATGGGTGTGAGAAATGTTAAGTATCTTTGCGCTTGGGGCAATGACGCAGCTAGTGAGGTTCTAACCGAGGCGCGTCTATTGCTGGTTGAAAACTATTTCCAAACCCCCTCCTAGGCCTGGGTCAAGCCCAGGCCTTCGAGAATTTCTGGAAGGGCTCCCTACGGGGTAAAGCCCTAAAATGTAGTTCAAATGATTATTTGTATCATGATCCAATCGTTGTTACCAAGTCACCTGGGCTTTTTCTCTAGAAAACTAAGCCCAATGAACCTGATAATTTACCCAATAAAGCCAAATGAGTCTTTCTAAAAATTTTGACTGTAATTCGGTTTAGAAACTGTACCCATGTTTATTGGGCTAAGGATTTGAGTTGAAACCTATAAAATTAAAAGCCATTATGAGTTAGTAATATTCAGAATTTTTAAAAATATGTTGTAAAATTACAGAATGATTATGATTATTATTATTTTTTTTTTTAAAAGAAAAATTTAGGTACAGTTCCTTAGATCCTCAGGTACATTAAGTTATTTGTTTAAGTACATTAAGTTATTTGTTTAATTATATTCTAATATAATAATATACTTATGTTATCTTAATATAATATTAAATTATGGATGAAGTTTATCTCTAAATTAATTTGAAAGAATCTTCTTTCAACATAATATGTGGTGACTTATGGAATAGGATCCTCTCCATAATATGTGGTGACTTATGGAATAGCTATCTAAGTGTATTATTAGCGGTCACATGTAAAATTTAATATATAAAAGAGTGTCAAATTCCATTTTAATATATCATAAATGATTAAGTTGAATTGTATTAAAAAAAAACTAATTTTGTATTTATTTTGATTATATTTTGTTAAAACTTAATGGATACTAATTTTATTGTTCATGTATTTAGTTTTGAATTTGATTATATTATTTATTGTTGAGTGATTAAAGCGTTTGGGTTCATGTTTTGGCTCTCTAAAGAAAAATTCTTATATATGTAAATGGTTTAAACTAATAGTAGAAATTACCAAATTTTTTCAAAAGCATCCCGATTGCCCCAAAGAGCAAAGAAATTCCCAAATGCCTAATTTATGGTCTTAAATGAACTAAAACATGGATTTAGACTTTTTATGTCTAAAACAATGCTACCAAGACAAAAAAAATTTCATAATTATTTAAATGATATAGTGTGATTATTACAACATCACTCTATTTTATAACAATTACAATTTATCATCTTGGTGAAACTTATAATTTTTGCAAAAATGTATAAACAATTAAATTCTGTTTCTACTTTGAGTCAAATTAGTCATTTTCGATAGGGAAGCCAGCGGGTAAGATGCTATTATGATCACGCCCAAGTAAAAAAGCTACTCTGATCAACCCTTCCTACCCAATATTTTTTATCAAAAAAAAAAATTAGACATTTTCGATAAGCTCAAATTTTCGTAGGTGTTTTTTTGTATTTTATTTTATTTTTTTAAATTAATCATTTTCTGTCGTGCCTAAAAGGTTACATCATACATGTGATTTTTGACATTTCCCACCCAGTAAGCAAAATACTATAAATAAAAAGGATTGTCCGTGTCAGCGATCTTAAGCCACCCAGTGACGCTTATATACGGGAGGTCGAGACATGATCCAATGGATAAAAACATGATCCACTAAAAAAAACCGGATTAAACGAAGACCCACAAAACTCAGTAACCAGCGTCCAAACAGTGCCTTTCATATCCAAGTCTATATGATCACTGATCAGATAAAGCCTTCCGTACCTTATTCAGTAATACACTCGAGTACACACTATAACAACCCCGTAAAGTCTCTTCAGATATCTATTACCAAATGTACTGTAAAGATACGTTTCAGACGAAGAAGCCCAAGTGCATGTCAACGTTTGCAGCGACAGACAGAGAAAAATGAAAGCGAGTGTTAATACAGGACATACCAGTTCATACAGTTGCAGAGATGTCAGGCACGAGAAACAGAGTTTTTCTGTTTAGAGAGAGAGAGTGAGAGTGAGAGGAGGAGTAGAGGCGTGTAATTATGAACATAGCCTGTGAAAAATATTAAATAAGCATTTTAAAGACTTTTGCACTGTAATTGGCCATTCCTTTCAAAATGGCAGAAAAAGCCAAGTTTGCGTAACCGTTACATCCCACGCGTCCAACCCTCTTCTTTAAAAGCTTCGGTCAGAATTAATCTTGCTTTTCCCTCTTTTATTTTTATTTATTTATTATTTTTTTTGGACTTAATCACATAATTATAATCTTATCTTGGAAATCATCTTTTTTTTAGTAACTATCATTAACATATCTCACTGGTCTCTCAGACTTTTCAACCTTGCTTTTCTCGATTTCCGGCCACCTTGGAAAATGTCACCGGTGGCGAGAAACAAGAGCTGGAATAATGGGGTGGAGGGTATGAAATATCCTGCTCCACTTGCTTCCCATGATGAAGTTGTCAAGGACGCTATGGTCTTCTGGGACACTCTCAGGCGCTTCCATTTTATGATGACAACCAAATTTATGTTAGTCTTTTTTTTCTTTGAATATTATTTTCCACATTGATTATAATATTAGATAGCACAGTATATGATGTTTTTTCGTGGGATCTATGTCGAATAAAAAAAACCTTTTATTTATTTTAATTTAAGGTTTGTGTTGTACTTGTATTTCATGTTTGATTCTTGTGTTTGTGTTGTTTTAATCCTCCTTTTTGTTTCGTTGTAATATTTTAAGGATTCCTGTGATTGGTGGGAAGGAGCTAGATTTGCATATTCTTTATGTAGAGGTTACAAACAGGGGTGGCTATGAGAAGGTTTGGCTTTGATTATAAAATCCTTTATTTGTACTCTTACCATAGAATAGATTAGATACGTTATGAATTTGTGCTTATAGTGGAAAATCAAAATATACATGATGTGTAGGTTGTTGCAGAGAAGAAATGGAGGGAAGTGGGTAATATTTTCAGGTTCTCTGCAACAACAACAAGCGCTTCTTTTGTATTGAGGAAACACTACTTTAGTCTTCTTTACCATTATGAACAAGTTTACTTCTTTAAGCTACAGGGTCCTGTGTTTACTCCAACAGGTACTTTATTATCTATTTTTTTTGTTCCTTGATCTTGTAATTGGACACTGATTATTGCTTCTTAATACTGCAGTTTCGTTTCCTGCTAGCAATCCTTCGTGGAAATCTGAATTGGCTCTCGTGGAATATTCCCCAAAAATCACCACTGATGAACCGGTTATTGAAGGTATATATATATTTTTTGCCTTTTTTATTTTCTCGTATTTACTTGGATAATAATGCAAGCTAGTCTTTCCAATTTATTTTTTAATTTCACTTTACGAAAGTATTGGAGGATAAAGTGAGTATCAACTACACCACACATATGTAGGTGTTTGTTTTAATTTCTCTGCCACAAAATGTTGTGTTTAATACTTTAATTTATGTGCAAGTCAATGAATCTTTTGAGCTACCAAGTGGATTGCTATCATATGGTGGGCTATTTAGATTATGATATGTTTGATGTTCTTGTAAATTTAAAGTGATTTCTGATTAGTCTCCCTTTTTCATGGGGTCCCACTGCTACTATCTTATACCAACGAAAATATGTGGTGGTTGTCTTGTAAACGTTTAAAACTAGTTTGCCTGCCCAAAAGAGCAGTTGATGAGTCCAAATCTTTCAACTTTATAGCTCAATTTTTAGGTGTTTGATGATTAAATGCTATTGTTTTATAACAAAATAACTAAAATGATTTTATTTCAACGTGACTGTTCCAAGTAATCAATTGGTAAATATGAATTTGTTTTACCATGAACAGTTATGGGAAATCACAGTATAAGTGTGTATCTGAATTGAGCTTCTTTTTATTTTGAATGGATTAGATATGCTTATCACACCTAATTTTGCCACCACCTTGTACAGGCTCTTCATGCTTCTCAGCTACTGGAACAATTGAAGGGAAATTCGATTGTGGTTATTTGGTGTCTGTGAAATTGGGCTCTGAGATTCTTAAGGGAGTACTTTACCATCCGGAGCAGCCAGATTTGTCTACCTCAATTCCCGACTCTAACAGTGCCATTGTACCATACACCCCCAAAAGTCGCCATATTGTTCGAAGGAGGAGAAGAAGTAGAAGAAAAGGAGACCCCAACTATCCAAAACCCAATAGGAGTGGCTATAACTTCTTCTTTGCTGAGAAGCATTACAAGCTCAAATCTTTGTACCCAAACAGAGAAAGGGAGTTCACAAAGATGATTGGCGAGTCATGGAGCAACCTCAGCTCAGAAGAAAGGATGGTAATCACAAAGACACAATACAAACCATTTTATGGGTTGTTTATCATTTACATCTTCTGGTAGAATGAATATCTTAAATATAACATCAGGATTTGTTTGGAATTTGAAAAGTACAAAATCAGTAAGTTGTTTAAAAGATAGGAGTTTCTTCTTAAGATTATCTGTAGTTTTCCTTTTGAGATCAACAAGAGTACTTAGATTTGAATTGATTGTTAACAGTATTGTTGTTTCCTTATAGGTTTACCAGAACATTGGGTTGAAAGACAAAGAACGATACAAGAGAGAATTGAAAGAGTACAAAGAGAAACT
Organism: Fagus sylvatica; assembly: GCA_907173295.1. NCBI lineage: Eukaryota > Viridiplantae > Streptophyta > Magnoliopsida > Fagales > Fagaceae > Fagus > Fagus sylvatica. Next base: position 35,567,804 of record OU015764.1, on the reverse strand, counting down.
TAGTCAGACCACGGAACTTGGAAGTTGAGAGAGCGCCAACAAAAGCAAAAGAATTTTAACTCAACTTTTTGAGTTGTACTATATTTACATGCGGATGTGGTAGACTGTTGGGCAACTGCAATTCTTGCATAGTTGCATGCATATTGATATTACTTTGTTAGGTGTTCTAACTCTTAGTATTTCAGCTAATATATACCAAGCGGCAGGTTACCATTAATTAAGCTCCTACCCAACTCATTTTTATGCCTCTTTACTAATGATTTTATGGACATTAAATAGGCATAGCCTTTAGGAGCATGAATGTCCTTACATGTGCATGTGAAGAGTGTTACGAACATTGAAAAGCATTCTTGGACTTCATGGCTCCCTGCCATATAAAGTTTGATATAGTTCTGTACCAAAAGGACTAGTGGTGTAGGACTATACAGTATGGCTACACGGAAAATTATTGTGGCTATAAAAAATAAAATTAGTATTAGTTTTAGCATAGTTATTCTAGAAATTATAAGTGTATTAAAGGCACAAGATAAAGTTTTAAAAAAACATGTATTATAAATCATAATAATTAAATATTTAATATGAGCATTTGAATGTTTGAGGGTTGTTTAGCAAACAAGCCATGTTCAAGAAAATTATTTTGTTCATAAATAAGCTCATAAACTTAGGGCTTGAGGATAAACAAGTCAAGCCTAGGCTTTACTTAAGCTTGTTAATTAGGCTTGAGAAAAAACTTATTTTGGCTTGACTCAACTCATTTATACCCTTATATCTTATATCTATGTAGAAATTATTACTATTAACAATTTTATGATATTTGAATGCAATTTATTCAGACTTTTATTTATTTATTTACATCAATAAAAACTTGACTTGAGCTTGTGCCCAGCTTGATGTCTTGACTAATAAAGTGAGCCAAGCCAGCCTCAAGTTACTTGAATTTTTGACAACCTCGAGTTTGAACATTATAAATGAGCTTGAGACACTCATTTTGACGTTGAACATGATTTTCTCCGTCAAGTTGAGTTTGAATATTGTAAGTGAGCTCGAGAGATGCTTGAGACAAAGCTTGAACAACCTAACATTGTCAAGCATAGTTTGAACATTCAATATTTGACTTATCTTGATTCGGTTTGACTCGATTACAACCTTAACTATTCACATGTTTATGATAATGAAGGTAGTTCGAGGAAAATGAATGCAAAACTAGATGGTGTGAATCTAATGTCAATGCTTCTCTATGTTGCATAACGATCTTCTTTGAGTTTGACACCACTATCAAAATATAAGTTAACTAGTCGCAAACCCGTGTTATGCACAGGAAAGCTATTAAATATGATATATTAAAAAATATTGACAAAGTATTAAATCATTTAAATTTTTGACTCATTCAAATATACTCGATTATGTATATCAATACCCAACAATAAAGCATTAAATCATTTCAATGCGAATGATATAAATAGCACAACAGTTTATTTTAGAGCATATAAAAAAGATTAACAACGATTTCAATGAGTTAACAATAGAAATTACAAATATAAAATATGTAAAAAAAAATTGAGACATAATAGGAGAATTTTCTATATAATAATAATAATAATAACAAAACTGAAGAAAGAAGAAAGAAAATAGAGAAATTTGGGAGCAAAACATTGCCAAAGAGAATATGACGTCCATGTAACCTTTAAAGGAAACCAAAGCATGTTAGAAATAAAAATTCCAACTTTTCATAAATGTGCACTAAACCATCAGTGTGCAATGTGCTAAACCCTTGGAGGACCATAATACTCTTAGATTACTGAATAATCACTTGAAATTCACTTGGCTAATTGATATTTATGGATCTGATTGAAAGTTTAGATGCCAATAATATCAAATTGATATAGTTGACAGTGTTGGGATATTCTTTAAATGGGTTGTTGTTATCATTTAGAGAGACACATCCTCATTTGTAGAGATTCCACACTATGGGACTATATATATATAGAGAGAGGTTTTGGTGATGCCACCAAATGTCGCCATATTATAATTCATGTTGTTACTCACCCAGCAAATCTTCTTCTCCATCGTACCTTATCCCTAAATCTTCCCACAACTTATTCAAAGTAAATAAATCATACTATCCATAAACCAAGATTTATCATTCAATACTAAGAAGAACCAAAACAATATATATATATATATATATATATATATATATATATATATATATATATAGCCAAATATATATAGCAAAAGCAAAAAAAAAAAAAAATCACCTAAGAGTTTATCACGGTCATCAGTTGAGCGCAGCTTGTTTTTTACTTTTGTATGTTTAGAGAGAGAGAGCTCCTTGATATCATGTGCAGTACTATCTTTCTAGAATTAAAAGGGCCTCTAAGACATTAGCCATTGAAGATGCCTTAGGCAATCTTTGGGTAAAGAAGCTCTCCTTATTGGCAGCGGCGGCTTCTCCAATTGCGACAGTATGTAAATTTCCTCAATCAACTTCGACCTCACCGACATAACAGTGTAGGTGCCTTTTTTAGAGGTTATTTTGGAAAAAAAATTGGAAATCCCGACTGAAACTTCTTTCTTTGGAATCTCTGTTAGGTCACCCAAACAAAAAACTTTCGTTGACAAAATTTAGAATCCTATAATGTGTCCAAATTCCGTCTAATATTCCTTACCCAAACACACGGTAAGAGTTTTTAGAATCCTATATCACAGCTTCATTCAGCAACCTGAGAGAGAAGCAAGAGGAGACGGAGGCAAGCACCGCCGTTGACAGTAGCTATGGCAGCGTGGAGCGAGGAAAGAAAGAGAGAGGGTGATTGAAGAGGAAGTTCTCTGCGTCTGTGACTCTGTTCTCTGAGTAAAAGCTTGTTCAGATACTTTTTAATAGTCGAGTTTTGTAGAGAGTTTTGGTGCATAATTTTGGGATAAAGTTAATAAAATTAAATAAATAAATAAAATAATAATGATATGTAAAATTGTGAGGGTTCAAAAGCTTACGTGTCAAAATTGTAGAAAGTCAACAAAAAGTAAAAAAAAACTTCGGTTTTACATTATAGTATAGATATTCCTTTGGAATAACTACTATAATACAATGCATCAAACATATCCTGACTTGAGGGAAGGGGATTGCCTTATTATTTTCATTTTATTTTTTGTAACTCACAAGTCTTTTAATCAAATTATAAGGGCATGATTGGTGGGCAGTAATGACTCTTGTAATGGAATGATTATTTACGCGGAATAGTCATTCAGCTATTTGGTTGCATTTTTATTATAGAGAATACATATTCCTTAAATTGAGGAATAATTATTGCTCTCTAAAAAGCCTTTAATAATTATTCCTTAATGCACATAGCTTTAAAAATTAATAATTTTACAAAAACACAATTAATCTATGCACATAATACTTATAAAAATAAAAATCCTCAAATATTCAATTTCTCTGTCACTCTAATACCTAAATACATCAACATTTTCATTATAATTTAGAACCTTTAAATTTATACCCCTCATATACTTACTTAAAAAGAAAATAGTTTTCTTTTTTGGTCTGCCATCATGCCCAAACTGCTTGGCTGCAATTTAACCAAGTTTGGCTTGGGCTACTGAGCTTTAGGGACTAAGCCATCCTTTTGGAATTTTGATAGGAAGCCTACTTTCAAGCTTGAAAACCGACTCTCAGATCGTAACATTGAGCATTTCATTTCCGCGTGGCCCAATTTGACCGCCTCTATAGGCTATATGCCATCAGTTACAACTCTCGCTTTTGTAGATTAGCCTCCCTCCACAATGGAGTATTGAATAATTTTCCTTAGTGCAAAGAGGACATAAGATTCTTTGCTATTTCCACTACAACAAACTCACTTGTAACGTATTTCCACAAGCTTGCTGAAGAAAAATCATCTTCAGTGCAACCTACGATCCTACACTTCCTAATCCTTCCATAAAGTTGAAAATAACTCTTTATCGAGGACCCCTTCTACAAAGGAAAAACTAAAAAGAATTGTAAATGTTTGGGTGAGTTACAATCAAGCATTATCTACGTCTCCATTCCAGAAGGAGTGTTTTTATTTCAAATGCTATCAGCCTGTCACTTACATATTAATCATTCCTTGCATGTAATAGCTGAACAAATTAATCATCCTTAAGCAATGTTTAATTACATGATTAGTTTTTCTGTCAACTGAAAAAGAAATGGGTCAAACAGCTTATCTATATTTGGATCTGATGAGTATTAGCATCATTGGCTACATCTGTAGAAAAACATCAACAAAGAAGGTCCAGAACCTGTACATCAAAATAGATGAAGCAACATGATTGATTTTTCACGAGTACTTGTTAAGACCATGAAAGAATCGGTGTTTTCTCCCCTTTGAGTGCCTTCGAGAATCCTTTGACATGATGTAGGGGATGAAGTGTACCTACATTGGCACAGCACATCACCATTTACTTACACAAGCACACAAGCATAATATGTTGTATAATAAATAATAATATTAGGCAACAAGTCCATGAATATACTACTGTAGAGTGTAGAAGCACTTATAAGGAACGTATTTCATTTTGATTACAATACAGAGATAAAGGGAATTTGGATGTTCCACAAAATCTAACTACCTCCACCTGTTATTAAGGCATTTGAATGCAGAGATAAAGGGAGCAATTATTGAAAATAAGAGCTATCATCGCAGCTGATTGCCTGATAAGATTTTATGTTCTCATTGGAGCAATAAAGTTCAAACTTTACCAACACTTCTAGGAGGGCTGTCAATTTCCAAAATGGCTCCATCAAAAAATGCAGATTCCTATTTTCTAGTTCAGATGGATATGTAAAGATGAAAACAATAATTTTGTAAGACAACCAGCCAATGACACCTACCCAAATGGCACTATCACCTCTCACAAGTGCGAGTGGAGGGTGAGGCCAAGAGTTCAAAATCTATTAGGTGCTTGTAATGACAACTAGATGCACCCGTAGTATATGAAAACATCAAAATGGAGTAGAAATCCATGGAAACGTACATATAGGTAGGTAAATCGAAGAAATGTACTGCGCACAAACTTTTCATAGAAGTTCAGAGGCATAGAACTAAACCTGAGAATTATTACGTATGCCATAATCTTGAAGCACAGAGTTGTCATCAAGTAGCTTCTCCTTATTGTATGATAGGCAAAAATTCGCCCACACATGCTTCCTGCACATAGATAATGGGCAAGCACATAGTACCGCCATTTTTGTTCAATTATACATCTTAAACAAAATATTTGACAAAATAACACTGTTTGAAAAATATTTGTGTGGAATTATTTAAAACAAACGCTATTTTCTTAATTTTTTTTCCTCAGATGAGATAAGTTTCATGCCGGTATTAAAGAGATGTACACATCAACTTAGCCACATCAGCCTGTTCATCAATTTGAACCACTTGTTTAGGTTTTCCATATGGAAAATATAACAAAAATGCTTCCTATAATGGCTAATTTTAGTCTTAATGCAATACAGTTTATTCATCGAAATAAAAAGAAGAAGCTAAATTTAGCATTTCTCTGTAGATTTTCTTTTCTTCATTTTTCTACCCCAGAAGCACTCATCAAATATAAGAAAAAAAGGTTATGAGGCTGCTCTAAATACAAAATTTGACAACTAATAAAAATTCCTTATGATATTTGCAAAATTCCATTATTTATGTTCCTAAGGATCAATTGGGCTATTGGGTCTTGTTGTTTCAAATCATACTAAGAAACGAGCAATCAGTATTGTGACAATTAGAACCTTGGAAGTTACCATGAAATGTGACGATGACCCATCTTGGATTGCTCCGTCTCGTTCACTTTCTTCTTGATTGCAAGCTTCAAATCTTTGACCGTTGCCGAATTCATCACCGCCAAATCTTCAACACACATAGAAAATATCATCATCAGTCAAGTGCTTGTGAAAATGCCAAGCACAGAGAGAGAGAGAGAGAGAGAGAGTACCAAAGGAAGTGTCGTCCAATTTGAGGACCGATATCCGCATTGCGCTTCCCAATTCGAGGCTGATGAGCGTGTCCACGTCCGATAAGGTTGGGTTCTTGGGCACATCGGCGAGTATAGGATCGTGGAGTAGAGCTGCAAGCGTTGAGTTTAGCCTTGCCTTCTTCACGTAATCTCCCACGTTTTCTTCCCCTTTCGTACTAGATTCCATCATCACCATTCACCCACGTGTGTCTATCTTTCTCTCTTTCACTTTGAAATCTCAATTCATTAACAAAGCAAGCAGGGTACTAGAGTGGGAGTGCGAGGACAATTCCTCAACGACAAGATTTAACCAAGTCAGCAACGGATGGATCTGGGCATGACTGCATTCCTCCTTTATCATTTCAAGCTTTCAGCTTACTTTGGGCCCAATGAAAGAGTATCAATAGGCCCACCACTATAGGCCGAATGCTAGCCAGGCTTGAGGTTCTACGGTGTTGATATACTAATTGTGATTTACAAGCCCATAGGTTTCAATTATTATCACAATAAAATAAAATAAATGATTACTCCATAGATCAAAACCATTCTATTTTACTTACTTGGGGGAAATTATATAATTAGACTCAGAGTGTATATCCAATTTCAGATTCGATTTATTTTAATTTTTTTTTAAAATTGTGATTAAAGTTCAATTTAGAGCTCATGCATATCTTTGTTATTTTGGACAATAATATAACCGAAAATTGTTCATAAAACTTTGGGATTCATTTAAGTAACCAACTGTCTTTTTCAAATATAAAATAGGTCAAATTTCAAATTACACCATTTAAGTTTGGTCAAAGTTCAATTCAGTCCTCTAAGTTTTGACCGTTTCAATTTAGTCCTCTAAGTTTGGTTTGGTTTCAATGTAGTCCTCTAAGTTTTGACCGTTTTAATTTAGTCCTCTAAGTTTGTTTTTGTTTCAATTTAGTCCTCTAAGTTTGATTTTGTTTCAAAAACTTAAAAACAAAAACAAATAAAAATTATTTATAAAAAAAATTCGTGAAAAGAATAAAAAGTTAAAGGACTTAATTGAAACAAAATCAAACTTAGAGAACTAAATTAAAATGGTCAAAACTTAGAGGACCAAATTGAACTTTGACCAAACTTAGAGGACTAAATTGAAATGGTCAAAACTTAGAGGACTAAATTGAACTTTAACCAAACTTAGAGGGTGTAATTTGAAATTTAGCCTTTAAAATATTCATGTTGTAAAAGTCTTATGTGTTATAATTACCTTAATTACCTTAGTACTATATTGATAAAGGTTTTGAATTTGTTGCCCTCTCTCTCTCTCTAAGGCTATACAATATACAATATAGACTTACTTTAAACATGTGTTTCACATTGACTTATGAGCATATATATGTAGGTAGTCTTAATTGTAAACGATATATGAATTGATCATTGTGCGGATGAACACTTAAATTTTATACTATCTCATCTTCTGATTTATTTATCTTGTTTTTACTATTTCCTTTTATCTTACAGCACTTCATTTTTACTCTCACTTTTAAGCAATTTTTTTTCTCTCTAAATGGAGTTTCCTCTCTATTCAATGATGGTCAAATTGATTTATGAATAAACTTGAGACGAAACACACCAGGCAGGAGAAAGAAGATTTTTCTTATCAAACAACTTGGTCTGGGTTGGGAGGATATTTCGGCAAGCTTCCAGATAAAGTTTCGGATCCTTGAACCTTGGCAGGCCACACCCCATCCAGAATCTACCCAGCAGATGATGATTCACATTGCAAGAGGGACCAATGCATTTTTGACTAAACACACCTCTCCTATTTCCAGCCCAATGAGTTTATCGAGGCCTTCTTGAAAAAGGAATCTGAATTTTCTCCGCATCTGATGGCAAAAAAATCTGATCAAATAATTCCAGCATTGCTCATAAATCAGCAACCGTTGAGACCAACACCCGGGGAGCACTTAAAATCTTAGAACGGAGAGCCCATCCAAGACCTTCCAAATCTTGATTTCTCAATACTCTCCACATCAACTAGATTGTTTGGCTCCACAAATACTTCGAATGAGGGATGGATTGCCCTTATTAGGATAATATTTGGCTTTTAGGACACGGCTCATCAAAGATTTGGAAATTGCATAACCTCCATCCCTGCTGCCAACATAGCCGAATTGAACAAACTAACTCCTTGAATCCCATACCCCCTCTATCTTTGCATGAATAGTGTTGTTTGCTGACCAGTGGACTTTCCGTTCCATTCCCCTTTGGCCCCACCAATTTTCAGGCCATGGAGGATTTTCTGAAATCCCAATGGTAGTTTGAACAGCTCATAGCGTAGATGGGGATGGCTTGGATCACTGCCTTAATAAGATTTCCTTTCCTGCCTGAAATATTTCTCCTTCCACCCTTGGATAAACTGAATGTCTCTTCTTTGCCCTCCCAATAACCGAGGCAGTCAACTTCTCAAGGTTGTGGCAGTGGTGCAAACAGCTGCAGAATTATGTCTCGGCTATCTTGAGTCGTATTGTGGCTAAAAACAGACAGTCTTGCTACTGTTAACTTTCTGGCCTGAAGCATCTTCATAAACCGTGAGTAAATGTAACAAAGCTTGAAGAAGTGGTTGCAAAAAAGTCTCCGCAAAAAATAGATTGACTGCCAGCAATTTATTAAACATCTCCTTCCGCCTTCCGAGAAAGACAAACCTGCCAACAAGAACAAAGGGAGATTGGATACCCTCAGCCCTCTAGCAATAAAACTTTTTGCTTCTTCACCAATATTGAATACAAAGAGGAGACACACATCAACAAGGAAACACCTTGAAAACTTTGAGTAAAATAGCCAGATAATCCCATTTCACCCTATCATACGCCTTGCTCATATCAAGTTTAGCTCCATCTGTCCCATCTTCCCCCCTCTCTTGTTTTTAAGTGGATAAAAGAGACTATAATATTATCTCATTCTACCAGGGACAAATCCTTTGGCACAGAAATAATAGCACATATTTTTCTTCTATTGACAAGGACTTTTGAAATAATCTTGTAGAGCACATTACAAAGACTGTTCGGAAGTGGGTCATATTTACAGGAGCTTTAAATTTCGAAAGACATATTGTAAAATTAATACCCCTAAGAGCCTACCCAAATTAAGACAATCAAGCACAGCATTGCACACCCACAATATTCAACTTTTGAAAAAAGAGAGCAGTACTGGTCCAGGGGCTTTTGAAGGTTGGAAAAGAGCACTTCTGACTTCCTCACAGGAAAAAGGTGAGAGCAGAGAAGCATTCATTTCTGGTGTTACCCTTGCATTTACCAATTGTGTGACCTCATTAATAGTCGTAGGATTAGAAGATGAGAATAAGTTTTGAAAGTACTCCACTGCAATAGATTCCATAACATCAGGGTCCGTTTGCCAAACATCATTGTTATCTCGTAAGCCATGCACTGTGTTGGTTTTTTTTCCGTTGGGAGGCACACTCATGGAAATACTGAGTATTAGAGTCCCCCTTGAACCACGCAATCTTGATCTTCTCCAGAAGATTTCTTCCTTTCTCATGAGGGAGCTAAATTCCTTCTGCACTAAATTAACTTCTCTGGCATTATAACATTCTGGACTTTGACTTTCGAGCTCTTGGAGTTGGCGTTTCTTGCTTTCTATGTTCCTTGGGGTTGGTCTTAATTGTGATTGGCTCCATTGCAGGAGTTTCGGCCTGCATTGTTTAATCTTCTGGGCCAAACAAAACATTGGGGTCCCCGAGTGAGAGGAGCTCCAAGCTTCAGCAATGACCCCTTCACAATCCTCTTCACGCACCCATGTATGGTCAAACCGAAATAACCTATTCTTCTTCTTTCTCATTTGCGGCATGCAAGGAACCAGCTCCAACAGCAGCCCCATGTGGTCAGAATGGACAACAGAAACATGTCTTACCGTAGCTTCAGGGAATAACCTCCGCCATTCCTGGGATGCCACCCCACGATCAAGTCTGACCCGAACTAATTCATCATCCTCCCTGTTATTAGACCACGTAAACTCAGGCCCTACAAACCCCAAATCCGTGAGTGAACAATCAGAAAAAGCTTCTCTAAACCCCACCATCTGCCTGAAGCTGCGCTCTTCACGACCAAACTTCTCTTCAAGAGCCACAATTTCATTAAAGTCCCCAAGAACCAGCCATGGTTTATCACTGAGGCAATGCAAATAACGTAACAGAGACCACGACCGGTTTCGAAGCGCAGTTTCTGGGTGTCCGTAAAAGCCCGTGAATCGCCAAGCCACACTATCTTCTTGGAATACATGGGCGTCAATGTGATGTGGAGAATAACTCTGAATGTGAATTGTTATACTTGCATCCCAAAGAAGTGCTAAACCCCCACCAAACCTCCTCCTATCAACTCTAAAACAACCACGCATGCCAAGTTTAACACATAAGAATTCCAACTTTCACAACCGTGTTTCCATGAGAAACACTATCGGCTCAGCAACTGTCGCTTGGTTCCCAAGCCCGCGACAGTTGAGACTTAAAGCTTTCATTGAGGCTGGTGGGGCTGTCCCACAGCCGCCACCAATAATGGGTCGTTGTTAAACCACCCCCGAACCTTTTTGCTCTTTTTCTTTAGAATATCTCTCAGATGACACAAACTGCGTTTTCTGGAAACAATCCGACATGGTGCTTGCAAGGAAGACTTTGGTGGTCCAGGATTCGTGCACGTTTCTTCCATTGCCTCCAAGTTTTGGTCCCAATCATGCTTTGGGCAGGGCCCCAGCACCTTTTTTCCTTTATCATTAAGAGGTATGGCACTTTGATGGGATAGGTTAGTAATGGTTTGACCCACAATTAAAATGGCCTCCATATTATCCTCCTCACAGCTGGCAACATGTAGTTTCGTTGGTATCTGTTGAACCCATCCTTAAATGCTCCCCTGAACCTTGGAACCTGATTGCATACCAACCTGCTCCAACAAATCTCTACTTTTTCTTCTTCCGAAGCACCAGTGAGTTTGAAGCTCTATGATCCTCCTCTTTTTGTGCTGAATCTTAAAAAGCTCATTGTTGTCCACATTACTTTCTAAGTCCTCACCCATTCCCTCAATTCCCATGTTCTCCATCACATCCCTGCTACCCGCTGTGCCAGCAGGTCCGTAATTTGTGGCACAGAGCTTTCCTCCTCACCTCTCCCTCCAATTTCCCGAGATGGAGATGGCCTCGTCTTCAAATGCTGGTACTTGGCCAAAGGGCTATAACAGTATGCAAAAGAGAGAGTGTTAGAGATTGTATAGGTTAGGCGAAGAGACAGAGAGAGAATTCTGTGTATGTAGGTTGCATGTCAGCCTCAGTATATATTTCTTATAAACGTATATACCTGGAGCTTCATCTCTTCTATTAAACACCGAGAAACAGATTGTCTTCTATATCCTGTCATCCCCCCCGGAAGCCCACAAGTTTCTAACCGTGTGAAGGCTCGCCATTAAAGGGTCTTGGAAATAACATAAACTTAGTTCTGTTTTTTACTGTTGTATCTTCCCAGTTCTCAATCTTAGATTACTCTTCTCTGAGATAACCGATCCTTCTGCTTCTCAGGTTCTTCAATATCCAGTAGTGAGATAACCCAAAGCCCCACATTTTGAAAACCTCTTAGATGGCATAGACTTCTACTGCTTGCACAGGCAGGCTCGCCTAAGAAGTAGATATATGAATTGATCTTGTGTGGATGAACTTAAATTTTATACTATCTCATCTTCTGATTTATTTATCTTGTTTTTACACCTTTTATCTTACCGCTTCATTTTTACTCTCACTTTTAAGTTTTTTCTCTCTAAATGGACCTCTCTATGGGTGGTCCGTATACTTTTACTGGAGTCGCCATTGGAATGGGAGCTTGAGATTTTGGGTTTTGGTAGATCACTTGCTTGCTTGCTTTCTTTTTCTCTTTGTGTGTGTGTTTGGTATGTGTATTCTTGTTTCGTTTTCGACCATACAAAGAAGTGAAACACCAAAGGTTTTGCTTCTCTCCCACTTTATGGATGCTTTTGACTTTCCCGTATAGTCTTGTTTCCTTTGTCCGCGTACTTCTCACAAATGAGATATCGCTCGAGACTCTGAATTACTCTCACACAAACACAATGACACAATGGAGTTACATACAATGGAGATTGGACAAAAAAAACCCAAAAAAAAAGAATTGATGAAGAAATTGGGACTGGGTAATACAGTAATATACAGGGAAATGGCCTCGTCTTCAAACTGGTACTGGCCAAAGGGCTAACATTGCAAAAGAGAGAGTGAGAGATTGTATAGGTTAGGCGAAGAGACAGAGAGAGAATTCTGTGTATGTCAAAGTATATATATATACCTGGGGAGGAAGTCAGGTTTCTTGTGCTCGCCCTTGGAATGTTAATGGAGATGAGCTATGCTTTTTCTCAGGCCTATGGACACAGCTGTGGATGGGTGGTCCGTATACTTTTACTGCGCAAGAGCTTGATGTTCCCTTGCTTGCTTTCTTTTTCTCTTTGTGTGTGTGTTTGGTATGTGTATTCTTGTTTCGTTTTCGAATACAAAGGGTCCAACTCTACTATGGGCGTTGGCCTCTTGCAGCCTTGTATGGGCTTAAATGACATGGAAGTTTGGTTCTGGGCCATCTAAGGTCACTAGAAGTACTTTGGGGCGCTAGAAGTTTGGTTCTGGGCCATCTAAGGCTTCTATAAGACTATAACAACCTATGGAGGGCGAAAGTCTGTTAATTATTGAAAGGCAAACTTAAATATTTCAATATGTAGCGCTCTTTCTTGTTATATAACTGTAATTTCACCACTATAAATGTGTTCACTCTTTGCTTTCAGTTTGCCAAATTGTTGTAAAAGATCAGCCTAGATGAAGATTTATTATATGACTGTCTAAAATATAAAGCCGCATGCAATTGGAAATTAGTAAACTATGTGACAATGCAACAAACTTGTAATGTATTACATTTCTGTTTTATCAGGGACCATAAATCTTTTCCTAAATCCAACAATTCTTATAAGGAAGCCTTGCCAATTCCTTCACAGGCCGAAGAGGTGCTATCACAAGTTTTCCAAATTGAAGGAAGCCTGTTTGATATTTCTGGCAAATTTCGGACATTCACGTCAAGAGGCAGCATGCGGTATTCAATATCAAGTTCCCTGAAAACTTTGATCATCTCTTCAACCAGAAGGGCTCTCCTGATCCATCTCTCCTTTATGTCCTGATAATTAATTCTGTGTGTAAGCCACACTGACATCATCAGTTTGTTCATGTCTATCACTTCCCTCATTATCACCATTGGAGCTGGCTGCCAGTGCTCATTGTTGCTTTCAATATACCTGCAATTTTAGCAGCCACAAGGCCCACAACAACAGAGAATTACTTGAAGAAGTACTTTTATTTTTCGGTGCGGCAAAACATATGGGTTAACGAAAAATGTAGGTCTTATCATAGTTGCACATACACCTGAATGGCCATGTCAAATAATGAAAGCCATCCATTACATAGTGGTTGATGGTACCACTAATGAAAGCAAAGTGAAGGACTAAGGAAAGCATAGTGGTTGATGGTACCACTAATTTTGTGCTGATTCTATATCTCTAGGAATTAAGTTCCACTAGGGAAAAATGAAAATTAATAAGGAAAGAAAGAAGATGCATGATCATACATACCCTGTTATTCTTTCCTTCATGACGGCGACCTTTTCTATTGGGGTGGCAATGTGGATACAGAAATCAATTGCATCTCCCATGTCTGGACTACGGTGATAGTTACTAATGGGCTTAGTAGCTAGAATACTGTTAGGGTATATAATCTTTTGGTTATCAAATTTCAAAAAAACTGTAGTTAGTATGTTCATCTCCTCGACTACCATCTGTAACCCAAAGAAACATAACTTAGAACACAAATGACAGATATATGCATGCTTATATGAAAGTGCATCATCTTATTAAGATTCCTTTCTTACCTGGACTCCGTCCACTTCACAACGATCACCAACATCAAATGGGTGCATTATAAATAAGAAGATGATTGCTTCAAATACTGTTCTGCAGGTATTCCCAAACATAAACACCACCAAAAGAAGCTGTGAACTTATGAGGACAAGGAAGTGGGTAATTCGAACTCCAAGTATAATAAGCCATATTATCAATATAATGATAGCTACAAGGATGTTCAACAAATTATGGAGTTCGTCCACAGCTGTTTTTGTATCATTGAGAGACAACGCAAGTGCCCTTCTCTCTCTAAATGCATTAACCTAAAACAAAAAGTGAAATGTATTTTATTCAATGAGGTTTCATTGTAATTAAATGAGAACAAAAGGAAAATAATTAAGTATCTTTTACATTGAGAACCATAGCCAGAGGCCAAGAAACATAAAGAAAGTAGTCATACCATCCAGTCCTTAAGGAAGGACTTGCTGATTCCCTGGTTCTCAGCTGCTACTCCAAACAGACGCATTGTCTTCAAAGCTTCTTCTTTACCCATAAAGTGCCACACATCCTCGAGGCAAATGTGTCTTATATAGAGATTCGCATTGTATAACAATCAGGACAAAATGGAATGTAAATAATTAAGAAACAGAAAATAAGACAAGAACTACTTCAACTTCATTCCATAATAGTTTAAAAGAAAGAAAGGGAAAGCATTAGCATTTTATAGCCTATGATGGAAGAAAAGAAACTGTGAAAGAATGTAACCACTTACTGTGACCCTGGCTTGGCCACATTCTGAAATATCCTCTTGGCTGCCTCTTTTGCCTGGCATTCACTTCTAATCTGCAACAAAGCTTCATCCTCAATATTTGAATTCTGTAACTGCTCATCCAGAGTGGATAAAGCCCCATGCCGGATAATATTAACCATCTTCCTCATATTCCAAGCTGATATATTCTTCTGATTCAGCTTGTGCAGGTGATCAACAGAGATCTCCTCATCTTGCCTTTTAGACATTGACCTTGAAAATCTAGAATTCTTCCCAACCGTGGGACTTTTTTGTAGTCTACCACTTCCTATCACTCTCCTACTCCTCGGAGGCAGAGTTGCCCCATGTTCACCAGGCACAGTAACCCCAACTTTCTCAAGCTCCTGATGCCCAGCCATAGCTCCCTCTTCTAGTGGATCATATTCATGCCTTTTAAACAACGGTGGACTAGAGAGCGTTTTGATCACATACTGATTAAACAAAGCCTCTTGGATTCGTTCGAAGAATGTGTTTACATGAAAGGTTGAAGCCAGGACCTTAACAAGCAGAGTTTTCAGGAGCCATATTATGGTACCCACAAGAAAACAAACAAAAACCTTATTTACATGAGGCAAAATCTTGCTCCTGGTCTTCTTCTCAACCTTATCATCGAAAATACTATGCCACACAAGCAAAACCAAACCCAGCCAGAGGCAATTCTGAACAGATTTTCTTAACCCATAAACAAAATACAAAACCCGTTTTCGCAAAAGAAAATTGCGTTCTATAAAGAACACAACCACCCGAATTCCCCAACCTGAGACTAAACGTCCACAGATTAATGCTAAAACCATTATTTCCCACTTCCATAATGGAAGATCCCACACTATCTGCCTCTTTAAAATTGGGAACCAAAGGGTACAAACTAAGGCCGCAATAATCAAAATAAGACTCACATATTGAAGCAATGTCAGTGTGCTGAATTTCCTTCTCTTATATTCTTGTGGGATGTCATCAATATCATCGTCCTCACAATCTTGTTCTTTTTCAGGCATTCTTCCAGAGTTCACCACTCTCTCTGAACTTGGACATGATTCCTCTGGCGGGTCTATCAACCTAGACTTGGTCATGCTCATCACTGACTTCCATGAATCTCGCCGAAATGAAACGTTTGAACTACACCTTACAAACTCTTCACCCAAATTTAAGTAACGTTGGCCATTTTCTTGGTTCGGCAACTCTTTATTTCTTCGTCGTAGAGATTCATTTCTTGGAGACATGAATTTCGCCGGAGAACCCTGAAAGTTGTTGCTGCTTGGACTTCCACTATTAATCTTTTGGCTACTATCACTACTACTATCATTAAGCTTGACTACTACTTCTCCTCCTCTTTGATTTTGAGCCATTTGATAGTTTTTTTCTTCGTGGAAGTGGTGGTGCTATTGTTGTTTAGCAGAAGAAGAGCTTGGTTTCAAGGGCTTTCTGAAAGGTTCCAAAAAGAGAATTCGACCTACTTTCAAAAGCACAAAAGGAAACAGTACGCCAGCCTGGAACAATTGTTGATTCAAAGCACCTTCTCAGATGTAATTCTACAGGGACTTAAAGCAAAAGGCGAGTCCACTAAAGAGTAAAGACCCACCAATACCGAATAATCTAGATGCTTGCATGGACGGCAGTAACTAGCCTGAGGTGTCTGCAAAGTTGCTCACCCTATATGAGTCGTACTCTGTTTTCATTGTCTATATCTTATCTCACGTGCATGAACTTTTATCGTAATAAAGCTTTAAGCAATATCACAAAAAAAGTCACTTCCGTATTTTTATACTTATATTTCATACTTCAACTTTTATGTATCTTTTGCAAAACAAATATAGATTAATGAACTGATTACTACATTGAGTAACTGTACAGGCATTTATCTGGTCAAATGGAGAAAATACAAAGTAAAAGGAACTCAGCAAATAAGATTATCACATCATTACATGTATTATAAACAGCCTTCGCGCTTGCCACTTTAATCGATGCTCTGTACAGAAGCATATACTATTCTAGATGATTTTCCCCTTCTGCCGGTCCATTCTCTCATCTGCAACCTGTTCCAACATCATAAAAGTTCATAAGACCCAAAGTGGAAGAGAAAAAAAAAAAAGGACAAGTAACTTTCCCATACCCTATTCGCCATGTGCTGCAAAATTTGTACAATTTCTGAGAATTCTGGTCTCAAAGATGGATCTTGCTGCCAACATCTCTCAAGCAATTCCACAAGCTTTGGAGAAGTATGCCTTGGAATTGTAGGCCTCAGACCCTGAAATTCATTTCACCAATCTCTTTATTAATGCTCAGAGCTGAAATGTGCTTTTAATAACTTCCACTAGTCTGCAAAGCCCAGCAACCTTCTTTGTCTTTCTTTTTTATTCTGTCAAAATATAAGAAATACCCTAATCTACACCTACTTCGTCTATACAAGCAGGTGTCTTGGTCCAGATGTGATTTGCCAGGCATACACATTCTTCAGAATGGACCAAAGCCCTCCTTGTAGCCATGGGGTTCAGGTAGTTGTGTCACCCAAAAAATAAAAACAAAAAAGACCCCAGAGACAAAGACAAAAACAGAAGATCTTGTTGGGGCAGAAGAAGGCTAACAAGATTTTATTTACAATGTCAAAACATTTAATGGAAGCATACCTTTTGGACCACACCAACTGCTGCTTGTAATGGGGTCAACTGCTCATATGGGAGCTGGCATTTCAGTCAGAAAACAAGATGATTGATATGAAATCTGTACAACCATAAATTTTTAAAAGATATAGCAAAGTAATTATCTGAAGGGAGCTATATTTTTGGTATTCATTATCACTACCAAAAAAGTGGCACATTACCTTTCCTGTAAGCATTTCCCACAGTAGAATTCCAAAGCTGAAAACATCAACTTTGTGATCATATGGTTTGTGTTCAATAACCTTCCATGCATCAACAACAAAAAACAAGTCAAACAGTTGGGAAGCTACCAAAGGCACAAGATCATCAACATCATTTAAACCATGCAACATTATCTATTTCTGTGATATAAACAACCAAACCTTTTGTTGTGGCCCCAGGGGAGAGAGAGAGTAAACAAACCCATAAAAGGGTTGACAAATTCATGTATCGACTTTCAACAGTATAAAAGCTATGAAGAGATTTGACACTCAATAAAACTATATCCCTCTCTCTCTCTCTATATATATAAAGCCCTTGATTCTTTTTTATTTTTTATTTTAAATCTTTCTTCCCTGTTTGACAACATGTTTGGGTTTTGTGCAATTAAAAAGATGATATTATCTAGCATACCATATTCCTATTTGTATTAAAGGAATTCCAGAAGGAAAAAAGGGTAATTAAATGGTCTATTTTCCTTTGTTTCAGTACTTAGAAACGAAACTGTAGGGCATAAGAACTAGAAAATTATGTCTAGCTAGAAACTCAATATCCTCTGTTCAACTTGGAATCAAGTAAAACGGTTAAAAAGCATAGAGTACATTATACATATCTACAGAAACAGACCTCTGGAGCCATCCAACGGTATGTTCCAGTTTCTGCAGTCATAACTCCAGATTGAGCTTGCATCCTAGCAATGCCAAAATCAGCAACCTTGACAGCCTGGTAGACAAATTTATTGAAGTTTAGTAGATAATAAACTTAGATTAACCTTAAAGCTATGTTTACAGCCATGAAACAATCTAACAAAGCTCCTATCCAGAAGACGCAATAAATCAAGGACAAGAATGCATGTAGCTGCCCTCTAGTCTTGAGGCATAAAAAGAAGGGAATATTAATCTAAAAGAAATACATGGGCTGATAAAAATGCATGACAATCAGTGCATTTTTATCAAATTTCATCCATTAATACCTAATAAGATCTTATTCTTGTAAATTACATCATTCAAGTAAACTATAAATAGAACTCTGCCTTTTGAGTCCTTATTTAACTGAAATTAAAGCCTCCACATCTTAAAATACTACCTGCAATCATGTGCCACATCAACTACGACTCACTACTCAAAATTTTGAGTCAAGGAGCAATTCCCCATCACGGGTAATAGAGAAAATAATTAATCAAAAAGCAATTCACAGTTAAATCAGTCATTGTTACTTTGGAAGACATAGCTGTCATTTAATTTAAGCGAACTAGTCAAATAGGGTTAAAAAATCCTTTTGACATGATTTTTTAACCATGTCATCATCAACCCATCACCAGCTATGATGGTTATGAAGCAGAGGACCAGTATGCAACAATATTTCTAGACCATGACAGTGATCAGTGAGTAATCCATGACTGTATGAAACTCCATGGGAGGTAAGAAGTACTCCTTAATATACAATTACAACAAAAAACATATAGATCTAAAAGGCAATAACATAAAAATGTAAATCTCTTACCCCATTTCCATTTATCAAAAGATTGGCAGCTTTCAGGTCCCGATGGATTATATTATTGTGGTGCAGGTAGTTCATTCCTTTGGAAACATCAGTTGCTACTCTGATTAAGGATGGGAGTGTGAAAACACCCTTTTGTTTATGCAGAAAGTCATACATGCTCCCACCAGACATGTACTCTGAGAAAGAAACAATCAAGCTCAGGAAGGAAAAAATATAAAAACAAATAACAAAGGAAAATTTCAATAATAATTTACCAATTGTGTATTTTTAATCAAAATTCTATAACTAATGAATACAATCAGAGCACCGCACTACATATGCCGTAAAAAAGTAAAATTACCCATGACAATACACAGGCTTGGAGGTCTTGTACATGCCCCGATGAATTGGATAACATTCTTGTGTTGGATATTCCTGCGAGTTTTTTTTTTTTTTATTAAAAAAAAAAAAGTGCTGAAAGAGTGAAAAAAGAAAACTACATATCTGAGACTATGCAATGAATAACAGCTGTTCTTTTAATAAAGATTTCCCAAAATATTGGCTCGGTCATTTAGCACAATAAAAGTAAATGACATTGTATAAAGGCATAACATAGTCTAATTCTTGTTTTTTTTTTTTTTTTTTTTGGTAAGTTATACATGCACTTAGTGGGTCTTGAACCCACAACCAACTAATTAATATGGGAGAAGGAAGTGCCAATTGAACTATAGCTCATTGGCATGCTTGTTTTCTTCATTAATTGAAATTATATTTCTTAAGAAGTAAACTAAATACTATGAAAAGTATTGCCAAAAATTCAGTCCCATTGTGCATTTTAAAGCAAAACTAAATGATGCAAAAAATATGTTGAATCACATCCAGCAATGTATTGCTTGCCAATAATGACATAAATCTCTCTCTCTCTCTCAGAGACACACACGTGTTTTGGACAAGGCCTCCAGTACCACAATTAAGAGGCTTTACGACCTATACCCTAACTGGCATCTTTGATAGGAGATTTCAATCTGGACCATCCACATTTCAACAACTAAATGTGGTGCAACTTTTTTTTTTTTGATTAGTACTAAATGTGGTGCAACTATATAATAATGATTGAAAGAATAATATTTAAAAACTTCCTGGCCTTAACTAGTTTACCTGAACAACCACTACATTACTGGGAATGTTTTCACCTGAACAACAGTTACTTGATTATATTATTACCAGGCAAAATGATTAGATTATTACCAGTAAATTGAGGAGTGTGCTCATTATAGTAACAAAAGAACACCATTCGAGAATGCCTTCCTGATAAATATATATAAAACAAAATAGAGGAAAAAAGGAGAAGATGGTGATGATAGTAGTGCTTGTGTAAGTTACAAGATATAAAATACAAACCTCATCATACAGATTTCTTGAGAAAATTCCCTCTGCATAATTTCATTCATATGCTCAGCCCTAAGAACTTTAATTGCCACATCTTGATTACAAAAAGTACCTTTATACCTGCATCAATCCAATAATTTTTTATTGATAAATTACACATGTACCAGTTTTGGCCAGGGCTCATTTGTGCATCAATCCAATCATACTATTAAATAAATAATCATAAACAAACAGATCATAGCTAGAAAGGAAGAAAATACTCACAAATCACAAAATGATACAGATGAAATTTTCGTTTCATATATCAACAGGCTTGGTTCAATTTCCCAGGCGTTAATTACATCAGAGGGTAAATTTACATAATTAGAGATAAACTTGATCTGAGTTTGGTCTTGCTTCCCAGAAGCAGGAATGCTGTGGCATGTCAACGAAGGGTCCTTCTGCAGTGCATTCCAAGATATCAGATCTAATTAGATGTGGTAAGCGGGAAATGGCATGCAAGTTCATAACTTCAGTATCACTCAAGTTGCATAGGTTAACAAGGTATGAGGAAATGATCAAATATCCAGACATGAAAGGACTCCATACATTCCTATTATTTTATATATCAGGAGAGAAAAACTGGAAATGACATAGAAAAACAGCACAGTACAGATATGAAGCTTTTAATCCTAACCAAATTTAAACCAAAGTATGATGCTTAAACTTTTCATGATACAAATTGTTTTTGTCCTAACATAGATAAGTTAAGTAATTATGGATGCTAGCTTTGACTAGTAATTATAAAATTCAAGAGACCCTAGATAGAAGGCGAGTATCCAGAAACCCTTCATCAAGGATTTTATTAATTAATGCAAAGTAAAACCAAGCCCTCTTATGACTGAATAGTAGAACCACATTGTTATTTATCATTTTCATATGTTTCACAATTTATCAACCCTTCTGAAGTAACTTTCATTCATTTCATTCCAACATTAACCAATAAGAAACGCTCTCACTAAAGGACTGGCATAACAAATAAATAAAAAATGGATTCTTAGAGATCATGGGTTTAACTCAAACATGTCATGGTTGCTTAATGCCACGGAAAATTCTTAAATTTAAAATGTTGATTTTGTTGGCCTCTGGTATCAATACTTGTAAAAATTTCATCCTAAATAAACAGAAAACCTATTAAGGCAAATAAAACTGCAGTTATCTGGAATTGACTCTTTGGATCATAAAAGAAATTTAAGTAGCTAGCAAAAATGAATGATGATATAAGTCTTTTAGTAAATTATAGTAGTAACCATCAGTGAGAAACTAACTTCACACCAATTCTGACATTTATGTTCTTGATATCTTTCAACAAGAAGTTGCTAGCGCTTTCATGATTCCAACTGTTCATCAGAAATTGAAATCAAACTTCTAGTAGCTGAAAGATAATCAGAATTTAGTTTTTAAAAATTGGCAATTCCTCCCAGTTTTATCGTAGGGACCTCTTAATCTTCTTATATAATGTAAGACAGAAAAAGAAAGGTACAAAAGGATTGGTACTTGGACAATAAAGGCATGTGACAGCTACCAGGTTGTAACACATAATGATGAGTTCCCTATAAATCCGTCTCTCTTTTTTTCAGTATATTACTACTGTCCTACCATATTATACTACCCATAATGTATATAAAGGTGAACTGAGCATTAAGCATGAACATTCCCTATAAACACTTCAATAGGAGACAAAAGAAGCCAGCACTTGCCTGCAGAAATAATTTTATTCTAGAATTTTATGTCAACCAGTAAAACTGAATCAGACAATAAATAAATTCAATTTTAATGCCTTTAAAAACACAATTTTGGTTTTATTTCTTCATTTATTTCTTTATATTTTTTTTATGTTTGGGGGGGAGGGAAAACGGAAGAGGGGAACACACCCATTTTTAAACATGAATCTGAAAATATAGTCAATAAATAAACTGTTCCAACAAGTAGCCTGTAGAGGGGATACCTCAATTGTTTGCATTTTCTTTACCAGCCTATTGCTAAGCTCCTCGGTCTCCTAAAAATATCAAACATGCCCATTAGTCAATCTGCTCACAAGGAATTAAAGAAGAGAAAGATAATTACAGAACATGAATATAGTTCTTGAATACATTTAAGATAAACACATGACTGTAACTTGAGAGCTAATAATCACACTCCATTATGACTGATAAATGATGGCATATGAAAAAAATATTTTGCTTCATTCAATTGAAAAGTCACTAATAAGCATTTAAGCAATGAGTATTTTCATTGATTCCATGAAAAAAAAAAAAAAAGAATAGTCTTTACAAGGACTACTAATTAATTGATTAATTGCATACACAATCAAGAAAATGAGAGAAATGAATACCTCGAGTGCCCAACCCTTAACAACGAAAACATCCAGAGAGTACCCATCTATAGTGGAAAAAGCATGTGCTTCTTGAATGTTCAACCCAATCTCAGACAGTAAGGAACTCAACTGAAATACACCATAAAAAGTATAAATAGTAACTAAAAAGAGAATACAACACGGATGATTCCGAGAAATGGTTTGGACTATATAAAACTCCACATGCTCCCATGAGAGAAAGAGAGAGAGAGAGGTCAGCTACCTGACTGAAAATTTTGGGCTTGTCATATGTTGAAATTGTAACTTCATGCATTGCCCTACAGAATTCACAAGTACTATAATGTTAGTTGACTAAGAACCTACAAAAGTGTCCAGCAATCAGTGAAAACATTTATTTCTAGTGAAAAAAATCCTTAGAACATCTCATCCTAGAAAGCAACATTAACTCATTAAGTTGAATATAGATGAGAGGAAAATTATACAAGACAAATATATACATACAAAAACAGAAAGTATAAATAGCAGGATGCATATTGCAAAGTCTAATAAATGCTCAAAGCAAAGTCACAAACCAGCTTGAGTTAAATGGGTAATTTTTCCCAACTAGGAGAGAATATTTTGATGAAGCCACAGATCCTCCTCAAACTTTACCGTCAGGATCCGGGAATTTCAGTGGCATGATTGGAAATTTTCCCAATTCTTCTCCTTTACTTTCAAGAAGAGACTTAATTGTTAACATCAAACCTGAAATTATTCAGTTTCTTGAATCATCTACTATAATATATCTATAAAATCCAGCCAAACCTAATGTATTCATGTCTTTATTACAACTCATATCTGTAAAGGATCCATGTCAGTCTTGAATATAATAAAAAAATCACAATACTAATCTGAGAAAAAAACTAGAATGCATGAAAAGTACATTAATTGGCCACAAAATATTATGTTAAGCACAATTATAGAAAAAACTGACAATCAGGAGAACCATTCAGAATTATTTACCGGGAAGAAAGAGGATTACTATTCACACCATCATGCCTCTCTTGAACATGTAAGTTGTTGACTTCAAGACTAAGTTCAACATCAGGCGCCAAACCAAACGCAGGTGGTGGATGAACACTGAAAAAAGTAAGAGACAATATGGGGGGATTAACACTTCATGAATTCAACCCTATGGGGTAGACAAGTAATAGGACGAGCCATACTATGCAGCTAAGAAAGAGTAAGTTGCGTGTTTGACTCCCCATGACAACGGATCCCTTTGAAGCCACTCCAAGGCCATTGAGCCTGGTTATTACCTGACTTATGTGGGATAGGGGAACTACACATGCTCATGAGATTGGTCGGGATGAAGCCTCAGACACCCACGACATCAAAAAAAAAAAATTAAAAAAAAAAACACTTGATAAATTCTCACTAAAGAAATAAAAGGAGGCCATTTTAACCATACCGCCGTTTGCTGGGATAATCAGAACATTGAGCATCATCCACTTCTTTTTTAAAATTTGAATGCCAAGAATAACTACAATTTCCACCCGAGGCAGAATTAACCTGCATATTATGAAAATCCATTTGAACAATGAAAAAAACACACATAGCCAATTAGTAGCAATTAGCAAAGACAAATTCTATTAAAATTTATAAGATACCTCCACAAGACGAACTTCAATTGCATGTCTAATAACAGGATCACGTGCCATATTCAGTAATCTTTTGTGCATAAGAACATCGTGTGCCCTTTCAGCTTTCACATCCACTGCATACCTATCATGCTAATGACTACCAATTATATTCATAAACACGATCATAAGCCACAATTATATGTTAACACTATTCTAATTAAGTCAAACAAAAAATGGAAACTAAGAAAGCAATTCTAACAAGAAGAATGAAAGAGAGAGAAAAAAACGTAACCGAGCAGGGAGGCGATCAAAATGAGCCCAGAGTTCATCTTCAAAAGCAGGAAGATTGCTCTCTTCGAAATCCAAGTCCTTGAGTCGATGAAGGACTTCATTGTACTTATCTATCTTCTGCTTCTTCTCTCTAATGAACCTACTCGGAGTCCTCGCAAAATTCAAGCCTCCGCTAGTCGAGCTCTCCGTATCTACCATGATCACCGTTTCGGAACCAAATTCAACCAATACGCGCCGTTTTGGAACTAGAAATAGTAGCAATGAAATGAATGAATCGGTTATAGGTACCGTTACAGTTCACGACACAAGCGAGAAGGAAAAGGACGGAGAAAATTTTAGAGAGAAATTAACAAGAAATGAACAATGGCTTGTCAAAGTTCGAACTGTGAAATGGCTTCTCTGACTCTCTCGGTCTTAATTAATTAACGTAATTACTTTTAAAGGAACTAACTTAGTGCGCCAGTAACGCAATACGTCGTTGCTTTCAATGGCATTAGAAAAGCATTATCGCCTTGCTTATATCACCACCTTTAATTTAAGTTAATAATTGAAATTAATCTAGTAATAATAAATAAATATATGTAAAGAATCTAATAAGATTCTTTGCTATCACTTCTTTTTTTTATATTTTCAAAAAATAATCTTATTATTTTCTCAAAGAACATAATTCTATTTATAAAAAGTGATTTAATAATTTGAAATGACCAAAGAAAAAGACACTTTCACATCTAATTTTTCGATACTTCCAAAAAACAAATTATATTACCTAATTAAAAGTAATTTAATAAAAATTGAAAATAACGAACATATAAAAGTAAATCAATAATTCAAAATCACCCAAAAAACACACATTTTCCTATTTTATTAAAATTTCCTAATTTCTTTTATAAGAAAAATCAAAGTTTCAATCTACTCTCCACTTATTCTAATAATTAAATTATAAAAAACATCAATAAAAAAATTATTATAAAAAACAAATTAAGGATAAATTAGATAAGATTGAGAAATAGAGTCTTTGAACGTGCATAACCTGTCCAAGCCAAATTCTTATTGAAAACTGCAAAAGATGACTAATATAATTCAATGATAAAGGCCAAAAATTATTTCTTTAAACTTGTTTACCGAACAGGTAGTTTCCGATTATAAAACATTTTAGATTACAACTACTACCTAGCTGTTTTTCATTTCTTTTTCTTGATTTTTTTTGCCTATTATTCCTATATTAATAATCAAACTTCTAAAAAACAATTACTTACAAAATTTAAACGTGAAAATCTACCGGCTAAATCAAATTATCGAAAATATATTATCCTATAAAATTATAAATGGATTATTTAAATAAAATAGTATCTACTATTAAATAAATATAGATTTTAAAAAATATTACGTCAAAGTGCATTAAAAGAAAAAAAGAAAAAAATATAACTCAATCAACCAATTTGTTTTGACAAAATAGGGTTTCTGACAAATAAAAATAGTTGATTTGTAAACTTTGTACATGATTAATGCATCCAATAAATTTGGAACATTTGAATATGAAAAGAATAAAGAGGAGAATGCCATAAAAAAAAATAAAATAAATAAAGACAAGAAACATTAGGGTAAATCTGGTAGAATATAATTTATTGGTGAACTTAAACGAAATTAATTTTTTTTTAAATAGTATTTATGGGCTATTATATATTTAAAGGGTAAAACTCAGGTACAGTTCCTTAGGTCAAGTATATTATGTTCCTAGTTAAATTCAAATACATTAAATTTAAATATTCTTGAAAAAAATAACATTATTTGTGTTTCATTGGTTAATGCAACCATGTGTTGGAATTCAATTGGGAAACCTAATGTACATAATCTAAGGAATTATACTTAAATTTTACCCATATTTAAACATTATTAGTCTTTTTCACGAAAAGTAAGCGCATCTATACTTTTTCCCCCAATAACAAATAATTGTATCACCCCAATACGACAATAATTTTTATTTTTTATTTGAATAAGAAAGACAATACTTTATCCTTGTGACATCCGTTGATAGAATGACCCCTCTATTAAACACTAACCTTTAAATATATTCATTTTTTATATCAATGGATTGTGACTAATAAGAATAAATTATGCGTCAATGAGATTTTATTAATTTTGTGCTCTACTAAGTGCTAATATAATTATGGGAGGAGCCCTAAATATCTATGTCAACTTGTTCATACTATCGAATAATCATGTTTATTCAACACCACAAAAAAGTTGGAAGTTAAATAATTTTTTTCGTTTTACTATTTGTTTAGAGGCATTTGTACACAGGGACGGATCCACCTACCTTGTGACAGGTCCACCTTCAAATTATCTATGTCAGCTATTCTCAAAAAAAAATTATCTATGTCAGCTTGTTCATACTATTGAATAATCATATTTATTTAGCACCACAAAAAAGTTAGAAGTTAAACAATTTTTTTCGTTTTACTATTTGTTTAGAGGCATTTGTACACAGGGACGGATCCACCTACCTTGTGACAGGTCCACCTTCAAATTATCTATGTCAGCTTGTTCATACTATTGAATAATCATATTTATTTAGCACCACAAAAAAGTTAGAAGTTAAACAATTTTTTTCGTTTTACTATTTGTTTAGAGGCATTTGTACACAGGGACGGATCCACCTATCTTGTGACGAGTCCACCTTCAAATTAAAAAATATATATTACTATGTGTATATATATCAAAAAAATATGGATTTTATAGAGTGCCTACTCTTAATCTCGTTCTAAACAACAAAAATATCAAAATTACTAAACAACAAAAACCCTAACTAACAAAAAAAAAAAAAAACCCAAAAAGTGCCCACTCTATATTGAATTTTTGGCTCCACCCCTGTTTGTACATATACAAAGGTGGTTAAGGAACCGACCCCACACGTGTTTACATGGTTTGTTTTGGGCCTAATGGAAAGGTCTATGTGTTTCTTGACGACCCAAAAAGCCGAAGCAATTATATATCATGAAGCAAATGAATTATGCATTCACTTATGTGCTACTACTTGTATTATTTTGTGTGACTAGCATGAAAGTGTTATATAGTAGTAGCCTTGGATCATAGTCTCCCTTAAGCATGTGTACTCTCAGTGAAGCTACCAATCTCACGAGCTTGTACCCTTGGCCTTCCCATGTAGAACCTTTCCCTCAAGATGGCCTGCCCTGTAGGGATGGCAATTTTGCTCCGATCCGACCCGACCCGCACCGCCCCGCCCCGACCCGTGCGGGTATTCCCCGACCCGTAGAGGCAACGGGGCGGTTACGGGTTGCATAAATTGCCCCGATACCCGGGTCGGGGCGGTTACGGATTTCACTTGACCCGCCCCGACCCGCCCCGAGTATATTTACAAAATTACCCCTCTAGGGTTTTCATATATAAACCCCTTTTTCTTTAGCTGCCTCCCTCTCATTTCTCATTTTTTTTTCTGCCTTTCTAAGCTGCCGCCCACCACTGCCTCCAGCCTTCCTCACACAGCCCCCTTCCTCACACAGCCCCTCACGCCGGAATTGGTTCTTACGGTGAGCTTGGTGTTCTTACGTTCCCGGTTTCAACAAAACCTCTCGGTCTCGGTCCTTGCTCTGATCTCGGTTCCTCACACAGCCCCACCACTGCGTCTTCATCGTTTCATTGTTGTACAATTTAAGCTGCCGGCTTCCACTGCCTCTTGAGTCTTGATTCTAGTCCTTTACCAAGTAAGCACATGGATCAAACTCACTATCTTAAGTGTATTCAAAGATGTCTATTCAAAGATCAAACTCTGTTTTGTTCCCAAGCTATATATCATTTTGTTGCCTAAAATACATGGAATCCATGTAAGATTTTTGCATGTGGTGGTTAATAAATAAAGGCTTTTACTTCATATTTGGTTCTCATTTTGTTTTTCCTGCTTTATTGAATCAGGTGCGATTTGTTCCTTGCTTGTGATATCTTCTTGTTCCCTCCATTATTAGCAGTATTTGTACACTAACCAAGTAAGTAACACTCTTGATTCAGCAAGTCTAAATTCTGACTTTGTTGTATGGATAAAAATATATTTTTTTTATCTGTGAATTTTTCTTTGTGGGTGTGATTTTGTTACATAATTAATTTTACAAAGTAAAAGAAATTACTTTTGTATCTTTTTCTAGATTTGGGTTTCTCTTGTTCCTAACTTCCTATGGTCTTCAATGAACAATTTTCCTATTGCAGAAACGCAGCCAGGATTTCTGTTTTGATTTTTATTTTTTCTTGAGAAGGATTATATGCATTATTGCAGAAAGTAGTTCACTATATAGTTTGTATTAAGATATCTTTAAGAAAGCAAGTTTAGAGTTTTTGATGAGCACTTAAGATAGTGAGTTACTTGGTTTAGTGAAACTGACTTAGCTTTTTGATGAACCATTAAGTTAAGAACCTAAAAAAGTTGCAATTTTCTTTATTTCTATGGGTTCTTCGTGGGGCTGCTTATTGTTTTGATTCCAATGACAATAGAGCAAGGACCTAAAATAGATTCTATGCTTGTATATATTTGATTCAATAGTCAATGAAAAATGTGTGATGGTTTTTCCATTGAAACCATGATAGATTGAGTCATAAATAACTCTATTTTTAATGATGGATTGATAAATTTCTTTCTATCTTTGATTCATAATTTATTTTCTTGTTTATATTCTTAATTTATTGTATATTATATTTTCAAGATTACATAATTGTTTAATGACCTTGTAATTTTTTTTTAAGGGATAACAAATGTCTACACAAATGTCTACACAGTCTTCATCCAAAGACTGTGGAAGCATTGATGTGTGCTCAAAATTGGTTATGGGCTGGAATCAAAGGTAATTAAACTAGTAGTTTATCCATTCAATGATTTATGTTGTATTTGTATTTTTTTTTTCTTCTAACTATTTGATTGAATTGATTTTGTTTGTAGGCACGTCATCTACAAAAGAAGAAGATATGGACATTCAAAACATCCTTGATGATTATGATGATGAAGATGAAAGTGGTGTCACTAGGGTGGAAGAAAGCGGGAATTCTTAAAGAATTGGATGTGCTTTTTGTATTTATTATGACTTTTTATTTTTATTTTATTGATGGTATGTATTATGTATTAAGTTTGTGTGGTAAACAATTGGTGTGAAATGGCTTGTGTTAGACTTTTGGTTTTGATGATTTAGTTTGTATTAAGTTTTAATGCTTGGATGTTTAAGACATAGACATTGTTTTATTGTCTTGTATTTGGTTTTGATTAATGGTTTGTATTAAGTATTAATACTTGGATGTTTAAGACATAAATATTGTTTTGTTGTCTTGATATAATATTTGGTTTTATATTATGATATTTCTTTGCTATAGATTTAGTTTGAATGAGATAATATTGATTTGTAATATTAGGTTTCCATGTGAATCAGGTATATTGATTTAGTTTGAATCAGGTTTCCATGTGATTGTGTCGTGTCGGGTCGGGTCGGGTTCCTATAGATTGTGGTCGGGTCGGTTCGGGTTAGTGCAGGATGACCCGATCCTCGGGGCGGGGCGGGGCGATGCGGGGCGGGCGGTTCGGGAGCGGGGCATGATAAGTTGCCCCGACCACCGGGGCGGGGCGGGGTCGGGTATTAGTACTAAATATCGGGGCGGGTTCGGGTCACCCATGATCCGGTCCCGATCCGCCCCGTTGCCATCCCTACTGCCCTGTAAAATAATTCATTGCATTTTACTTTCGTTTGGCCGTTGGTTGCTATTTTTTCAACCATGTCTGTTTTATGGCCCAAGTCAATCGCTTGGGGCCCATGCTTTAACAATGGTCTAAAAGTTCAAAATGGTATAGGGTAAAACTTGTGATCGATCGGAACATGATAGGAAGAAATTTTATTAGTACTTTTTAGTATTAAAAAGGTTTTTTTTTTTTTTTTTCATATATGGATTAACAACAATTTATGGTCGAAAGAACCAACTTTGGTAACAAATGTGAACTTCATGAATGAAAATGACAAATAAGCAAGTTTAAAGATGAAAATGAAAATTGACACATACTTAAAAGGGTGTAATTTGGATTTTTACCAAAAAAAATTGGTCTAGACTGTGTGTATGGAAAATCATTATTACTGTGTTTTATGGTTCCTATTAATTAAAATTTTAAACTGTTTAAATGTAAAAGACAATTTTCTCTAGCTAGAATTTCATCAATAAAAGTTTTTTCTTAAAATAATACTAAATACTAAGTACTTTATTTCATTTGAAAGTTGAAACTTTGCTACGTAAATTCTAATGAATTCATACAGATGGACATTTCAATTCTCGTTATCTCTTATAAAAAATATCTTCTAAATTAACGACTAAACCAGTATTAATTCATATCAGAAAATAAAATTATTGATATAATGTTTTATTTGATATATTTTATTTAATTGTATTTATTATTCCATGAACAAAGGCAGATCTAGAAATTCAATCTAGGTTAGGCAACTTTAATTTAGATTTCAAACTTTAATAAACATAATAATAATAAAAAAATGTCAAAAACCGATATACATTGTTTATATAAACAAAAAATAACAAATAATAAGTTCATTATAGCCTTCTACAATTGATTTCGACATACTTTCATATTTTGAAACCGTTGCATGATTACTTTATTATCAATGCTACGAAAAATGTATTTTCTCTATGTATTTAGTCAAGTTGTCATTCATCCGACTTTCTTTTGAAGTATTTCTCCATTACTATTTCTAAAATATTAAAAGAAAAGAAATGTTCATAAAATAAACTAACACATCATAAAATATAAAATTGACATTTTTTAAGTTTTTCCTTTTGTTTTTCTACACTAATAAAACTAACAAACACTCAAATAGTAACAAAACAAAAACCTTCTAACTTACTAAATATAAAACACAATCAATCATATTAAAAAAAAAAAAAAAATCAGTCACAGTAACACAAATACATTGATGTTGTTGTTGTTGTGATTTTATTTTTGGGCTAATTTTTGTTGATATTATTTGTTTTTTTTTTTTGTGTAGTAATTTACCGAGAATTTTTTTTTTTGAGGATGGCATTTTATCAATCTATTTTTTTTATATATATAAATATACTATTAAATAAATTTTTTTTTTTTAAATTTGAGGGTGGGCACGTGCCCACCCTGGTCAGTCATTAGATCCGCGCATGCTTCATGCATGCATGGCACGAGCAATATTAGGTAGGCAGGAAAAGTTTGAACTTTGAACTAAAACTCTCTTTTGCATAATTAATGGCACTAATAATGGAGATAGGTACACTGAAGTTACTGTGCGTCGGTAACTAAACGAAACGATAGCTAAAGGACAAAAATAGTCACGTAAATCAGATGAGATTTCTCAAATGGTATTTAAGATGAGTACGTTCAAAGAGATTGAGATAGGGAGTTATAGCCTTATGGGAAGAGATTCCTTTATTAATGTTGTAGGCTTTGTAGCTGTGGCTGTGCTACCTCTGGAATTTGTCCAGAATTACCGAGTTGGTTCCCTTATTAATGGGGACCTGTAGCTTTGGTTGACTTCAGAGAAAGAGAATATTGTGGTGAGATACGTGGGGTGCCATTCAATGCTTTGGTCCTCCTATTGGGTTTTGGCAGTCTATGGTTTTTATTACACCCTGCAAATTAAACCCTTTTTTTTTTCTCTCTCTATTGCTTTCTCCATAAATTCGATCCGGGACATTCCCATTTTTTTTTATTTTTACAACTCTCCCTTCATCACATCCTTTGTCTTCTTCTTCTTTCGCTTTGCTATATATGTTCCACCAACAGGCAAAGGAGCTACTGTGAGGCATAAGCAAAGAATGACTAGTATATCTTATATGTTTTGTTCTTGAAATAGTTACTGTGATATTGGCCCGGTTCACTCAGAACTAAGTATGCATGAAGACAAAAAGCTTAAGCTATATATAGTCGTGCCTGTGTCTTTGATTGAGCCGCGCCAATATCATAGTACTCTTTCATGATTTCTTTTACCTATTTCTGAGTTGGAAGCATCAATAATTCAAAAGCAATCGAATCTTATTGAGGTTTGTATTTTTCTCACTTATATTTTGGGCTCTCTCTCTCTCTCTCACACATTTAAAAGCAATCATCTTATAGAGGTTTGTATTTTTCTCACATATTTTATGGGTTCTCTCTCTCTCTCTCTCTATATATATATATATATAAAAAAATTGGGAACTCTTGGCTTATGGACTAGGGTAATGGACCTTTGAAAGCAATATCAGGGGCATACTTTGCCTTAGCCATAGAGGGTTAAAAGGGTTATGTGCTTTGGAATCATGGAGTTCTTTCTTAAGACATTGCCCAACTAGTAATGATCCGTTCCAAGAAGCTGCTGCTTAATTTACTTTGGGCACTTGAATTGGCAACTAAGGAGAATTTTGCACGAATTGTTGTAGAGGGAGATGCAAAAGGCTTCTTTGATGCTCTAAATGATGATCCATGTAACGTGAACTAAACTATTGCTAGTACAATCGGTAACATTTTAGTTTTTAGAAAGTTTATTTTTATCTTATAATCTCTAGGTTAATATGGTTGCCCATTCCTTGACAAAACATGTTCCCTCCACCTCTTTTCCTTTGTTTTGTTGTTCTAACACCTCTCTTCCTAGACCTCTTTTGGAAGCTTGGAGGCTAGGCACTTTATCTTGTCCTTAATTAATTTTTCTAGTTGAGCAGAAAATAT
Source organism: Fagus sylvatica (assembly GCA_907173295.1). Lineage (NCBI taxonomy): Eukaryota > Viridiplantae > Streptophyta > Magnoliopsida > Fagales > Fagaceae > Fagus > Fagus sylvatica. The sequence continues at coordinate 35,534,378 of OU015764.1, read as the reverse complement.
ACATCTATATATATATATATATATATATATATATATATATATATATATATATATATATATATAATGCATAATAATTTATTGTATCTCAAAACCGGAGTGTCACATCAATATCAATAAGATAAATATGTATATATAAATATATATTATGGTGTTTAAAATATCAATTCATAAGATATATGTAGTATAATTGGAATACCCCTAACATTAGGATCTAAAAAAAAACAAAAACAAAATCTCTAAAGTTTTGAGTGTATATAACACTTAACCTCCTTAGTATTGTTTTATGTGTAACCCCTTAGAGGTTTTGAGTGTAATATAAAACCCCTATGTAGTACTGTTTTATGTTAATATAATATTAACACATGAGCAACTCATTATTTTCTTTAAAGAATGTTAATTTAATGGTATATACATACAACAATACCACAAAGGTATTAAGTGTTAAACTTAAGACTTAAGTTATTTTATGGGAAAACCACCGGGATTTGGTGTATTTTTTCCTTATATTGTTTCTTGATTCTGCACTATATTTATGGGTTAGGTTCAAGTTATACTGTGTAACTTTAAGCAACATTACACCACTAAAAAAAAATTATTAGATGTGAATTTTGATATATATTACCTATATGGTTTTTCCCCCCTTGAAAAGGAAGCTATTTTAATTTTTAAGGATAATTGACAAGGGGACAATTACAAGGGTAAAACTTAAAAATAAAAAATTTCAAGGGTAAACTGATTGAACACCATTTCGGTTGTCCAATGAAAAAATAATTTTAATTTTTTAAACATTTTTTTTAATATATAGGGATTGAACCGACGATCGAGATCAAAAATTAATTTACAACTCTTCATCTCAACTATTTAAAACTATTGTCATGCAATTGTGGGATCTCAATCCTCTTCAATTCTCAGCAAACAACAAAAATTTGGTTGAGAAGAGTAAATGTGCAAAGTGGGAGCGTTGGCCAATCTTCAATAAGAAACAGCAAATCAGATGGGAGTTAAGAGGAAGAGAATCTGTAGTCATTAATTTTCAAGGACGCCCTGCTATCACATTTGCAGTTAGACAAAGATTCCCTTCTTCAATACTCTCTCATCAGTCTCATGCATGCCCTCTGCCCCTCTCCATCATTACTACCACTGTTGCTACTTTCATATATACTAGCCCTTTTTTCATTTGGGTCCACATGCATTACCGTTCAAGCACTTTTCATTTTATTTATTTTTTTAATCATACCTCCACACTTCATGCAGCAACAACTGTAATGCATGTAAGTAAAATTGTTACTGATCCATATATTTTTTTTGATAAAGTTGTTACTGATCCATATATATTTGTGTTTGGCCTTACATTTTAATTGTTTGTTAGTTGTATTCATTTATTTAAGACCTAAAGTAAAAAGAGTCAAATTTCGAATGTGTTCCCGTGCTTTTTAGCTCCACTTCAATAGCGGTGCCACAAAGGGATGATCAGGGGGCATGACCCCAAAAGGGGTAATTATATTATATTCTAGAAGTATATTAAATGCATATTTCCTCCTTTCACAGAAGTCATGGGTCCCGCTAATTAAATTCATTATAAGACCCACCACTTCTGTGAAAGGAGGAAGTACGCATTTAATGTACTCCCGGAGTATTATATAATTTTCCCCCAAAAAGTTGAAAGTATCTCTTAACAAAGTTTGTTTACTACTTTACTTGACCTTGGTGGTTGAGCTACTGAAAGATCAAGGGCCAGGGTCCCTCAAATAAATTTCCTAAAAGATATAAGCTAGCTCGTAAAGGGAGTTTATTTTTTAGTATTTAGAACTCAAGAGTCAAGACCTTCAAAATATTTTTTAACCCTTCTCCTATAATAGCTCATAATGTAATCCACAATCTTATTCTATCTCTTAATTTTCCAGTCAATGAAAATATTAAAATGAAATAAAACAAGACTGGCGTGGTTTGGTTCTCTCGTGAGTCGTGACTCCTCAATTAATTAAGATGTTATAAAAAAAACCATATTTTTCTTATACATGCACTTTGCTTAGGCTGATTCCTTTTTTCTTTCCTATTTTTTTTCACACTTCATTTTTGCAAGTTCTGACCAGTGATAAAGCTCCACTACACATCTTTCACGCTCACTTCAAGTCATAACAAGAATATGTAAGTTTCTTCCCTAATTATTCTTTTTCTTTTCCCCCAAAATTTTTTTATCTCTTTATTGCTGAATTTTTAATTGATTTTTTTTTTTCTTTTGTTTAAGGAAAAAAATATATTTGAAGAATTTTTTGTTCAATTCTCATTCATGTTATTACTTAAGTATATTTATGCTAAATTCTTGATTAATTTAATTAATCTAATCTTATTAAATCAAAACCAGTATTACGACCAAGAACTAAGATTTGTTATTATTATTAATCCTTGTTGTAATTTTCTTTTAAAACTTAGGTATGACCAATTAACTTAAGAACTATTAATACAATCTTTAGAATGCAATACACCTTTGGATTTTAATCTTACTTAGTCGTAAATCCGTGCAAACGGAAAAAATACTAAATATTATATTTAAAGAAATAAAATTTATATCCAATTAAACTAAAAAACACTCAGAGATGAAAAATCCCAATACCTAATCTTGTCTCTTGCTATTTTCCCATAATTTCCTAGTCCAAAAAAATAAATAAAATAAAAGAGCAAAGCAATATATACTTATCCAAATTCAGGAGACTAAAAAACCAATTCACTTACTTTCTTTTTTCCACAATTTCACAGTAACCAAACACAAAAAGAAAGAAGAATAGCGGGTCATTTTACAATACCCACACATTTTTGTGTGGGTATGCTACCCACACATTTTTTGTGGGTATGCTACCCACTCAATTGTTATCATCAAATGTGATGTAGTTATCATTATATTTGACGTTATTACTATCTAATGTGATGTTGATACTATTTAATTTTTTTATATTAAATTTAAATAAATAAATAAAAATTTAGGGTATCAAGTAATTTGATGGTAAATAGCATCATATGTGAGGTTATTACCATCATATGTGACATTGGTACTATCAATGTGACATTTTATCTATTAGAAGTACTATACCCACAAAAAAAGGTGAGTATTGTACAATTACTCATATAAAGGATTCAAAGAAAAACACTTTCAACAAAATTAATCTCAAAATAATTTTACCCACATCAAAACTGAAACAATTAAATACAGATTGGTTGCTAAATATTAAACACAATTTAAGATGAATTTTAAATAAAAGTTTAACATAACTTTTAAATGAATTATATCATCAGTATAGTATTTTTTTTAAAAATAAATAAAGAATTTTATTCTAACAGTCATTCAACACATTATATTTCACAAGCAACAAAATCTGCATATCATATGGTAACCAAATTATATTTTAACTCTACTACCAACAATTGTTCAGCCAAAAAAATCTTCTTCTTCGGCCTTCAGCAGAGCAACCAATCCTTTAATTCTCTTAATCTAATTACCTATCATCTCCTTCACTCCCTCTCTTTCTCTAGTTCAATATTTAACATCTGATTTCGGATTCTCAATTGATAATTAATTGATCAATTAACAGAGAGGTACATGCTCATTGGGTGCCTTTTGTTCTTAAAAGTCGTACTACCGATAACAATAATAAGAAAGATGCAACAACCATAAAAGCTAGCACAACCAAGGGGTAGGGGCCTCCCCAGAACCTGCGTACTCTTGCCACATACATAAGTAAAGATAACCTAAGATCATCACTGTCTTGGCTTTTCTCATTGGTGCCAAGGTCAATCACTACTACTCCACCTATTTCTTTCACTGGCTGCCTAACTCTTCAATATTCCTTTAGATTTGACGTTGAAGATGAGTGCAATATGTAAAGTTAGAGGAGATAGGGAGAGGGGGAGAAAAGGTTGTGGAAAACAGTCGGGCACAAAATAGAAGCTAAAGCAAAATTAAAAATAAAAAATAAAATGAGGAATGATGTGGAAAATTATGAGGACTCAAAAGCTTATGTGTTAATATGTTATGAAGTCAACCAAAAGTAAAAAAAAAATTCTGTTTTACATTATAGTATAGATTGCTGAAACTTCAATATCTTAAGAGAGTCCTTGTGAGCACCCCAGCATTTATTGAAAAAATTATGAAAATATTGTACCCTAGAAATATGGGTTTCTTTTCTACGTCTAATTGTCTATGCTTATGAACTGGGAAAAAAAAAAAAAACTTTCAATTTTCAAGGGCAAAGCGGCAACTAAACGGTGGGTAAATACTGGGTAGTGATCAGCGCATACGTTTTTCATATGTTGATAGGTTCCTCTTGGGAGCAAAAGTGGAATAAGTGTATGAATTTCAAGAGGCACGCATTGACTGAGATTTGAGAATGACGTATTCTAGAATGGAGACTTTACCGCTTTGTTAACATTCAATAAAGACGGGCTTAGACGAGGTGAAAAACAAAAGAAAAAGAATCTTAGCGGTTTTATCTCTACCTGAAAGTGAAACGAAACAAATGAAAAAGAGTCACATCTTTTCTTAAATCTAAGATGGTGATTGCATCCTCTACTTAAAAGGGTTTTTCAGATTCCCATGTAGAAAATACATTTTTTTTATAAAAAAAATTAAGGTGTTTAGTTGAGATTTTAGTAAATGCAAAATGTATTCTAGGCAAAATGATTTTGTAAATTCTTATTTATAGAGCAGAAGTCATAATCCAAAAAAAATGAGGATTCTATTTTTGGCTATTAATTCTGATTTTGCTAAAGTAAGCGAGACCCACTTGATAGGAGTAATTAATGTTCCAACGATTCCATTTTTTGGCACCCTTTTTCCGTTAATTTTGTTTTCTTTTGTTCCTAGTATTTTCAACATCCTAGATTTTTTTTTAAAAAAAGTGAAAAATCACAACAAATTAACTGAAAAATCACAACAAACACAGATAAAAAAATACAATCGGCAACCCAACGAACTCACAAATCACAACACCACACAGTCGGCAACCCAACAAACCAACAAATCTCAACAAACTCCACACCGTCGACGAACCCAATAAACCCACAAAAAAACAAAAACAAAAAAAAAAGAGAGAAGAAAGAGAGTGAGACAAAAAAAAAAAAAAAAAGGAGAAGAAGAAAGAAGAAAAAAAGAGAGAGTGAGAAACAAGAAAGAGAAGAGAATGGGAAAGAGAGAGAGACGGACGGAGAAAGCAAGAATGAAAGAAGAAAAGAGAGAAACATAAATGCGAGGGGGGTACATGGATGTTGGGGAAAAAGAAGGAAAAAAAAAAATGGGGAGGGGGGTTTTACATGTATGGTGAGGAAGGAAATAGGATATTCTTTAGTTGAAATGAAACGGAAGAGATTCCATTTTACAGTCCAGATTAAATATTATAGCTCTAATCATATAGAGACCATCACGTCATTAAAATTTTAAATGACGTGACAGTTTTTACATTGTTGGATCCATGAAATACAATCTGAATCCATGAAATGAAGAAATTGAGAAATTTTTAAATAGAGATGATCCTAATATGTGGGGAAAAAGGGAGGAGGGGAAAAGAAAGAAAAAAAATTGGGTTAGGGAAAAAACATAAATTGGTTTTATTTGTTTATTCACTTTATTGGGTGCAAATTGTGAAAATTTGTTTAGAGGAAATCTATGATATATATATATATTTTTTCATAAATGATTTGTATACATCTCTATTGCACATACAATAATTTAAATCACAAACTGATACTTTATTTTTTGGATTATTTTTCATATTAATGTTAAGAATGAGATTTTTTTTTTTTGAGAATTTTTTTTTTTAATTTTGTATTGATAGTAAATGTATTTTTAGTCTTATATTGAGATATTTAAAAAAAAAATTGTTAATTACATAATTTTATCCTAATACTATATTACTTAATTGGAAAAATACATTATCCACTATAACCAAACGCAATTCCAGTTTGCATAATCATTTTTTAACGAAAGTTTCATTTTTTGAACAAACGTAATATTTCAACAAAATACATTCTGTCAAAATGCATTCTAGAATGGAATGCATTTTCAAAATAGAAAACTCTAAGGGTCCAAGGCGGCCCCCAATTATTATATCATACAACTTGTAGGGTCCCATATCTTTGCCTGATCAAATTGTTTCTAAAACCGTCTAAAATGTCTTATGAAATCGTTCAAAGCCACAATAAAATCGTGCCAAAACCACAATTCACCTAATGACATTTTGAAACTCTAATTCAATGAGAAGAAAATATCTTTGTAGGGCTGGCGTTTTAAAAACCTTTTTGGTATCTTACGCATCCTATGAGAATATTTACCCAATGAGAGAGAGAGGAGAATCAGGTTTTTTACACATAAGCTCGTCCCATTCGCCGGTCACGCGTAAAGTCCGCGGTCAGAATCAATTCGAACATACCATGCAAGCTGGCCCACCACATCAGAGTTTTAATTTCTTAATCAAACATTTCACATTCCAAAAACATATCAACCTGGACAATGGACATACCCTCCTCAGTCCTCTCACATACCAAATTTTAATTACCCTATTTTCTACATTCATAACACTTTGTTACTTTTACACTAAAACAGTAAAACTTTAACCCCACCTTAGCTAACTTTGCCCATATTCTATTTCGCTCAAAAGGTAACTCAATTATAGACCTCTTTTCGGCTTCCCCCCAATCCTTTTACCAAATAGCTAGTGGTGGTGGCGGTGGTGGCCCCCACTTCTCTACCTATATAATGGTATATATGTCGTTCAACTCTATCATATATTCTCTCAACCCCTAAACCATAATACCAATTCATTTTCTTTTATCTTTAACCTATTCCTAGCCATGGGTTCGAGCGCCAGGAGCCTCCAGGCTATATTGGGTGCACCAGGGGTTAGGGGTAAGAGGGTTTCCGTCTTATCAAAAGATGGGTTGACTGATTTCATGCAATCCATCGTTTTCAGCAAACAAGAAACCAAAGAACCCTTTTACGTTCTTGATTTATCTACAGTCACAGCTCTCATGGACAGGTGGACCAGGGCACTCCCTATGGTTCGACCCTACTACGCCGTCAAGTGCAACCCTGACCCGGCTTTACTCGGAATCATGGCCTCTCTCGGGTCAAGTTTTGACTGCGCGAGTAAGGCAGAGATTGAGTCCGTTTTGGCACTCGGAGTCTCTGCCGATCGGATCGTCTTCGCGAATCCTTGTAAAGCTGAGTCTCACATCAAATACGCAGCGAGCGTTGGCGTAAACCTCACGACTTTCGATTCGAGAGACGAAATCGAAAAGATCCGAAAATGGCACCCGAAATGTGCTTTACTGATTCGGATCAAAGCTCCGGATGACGGTGGAGCACGCTGCCCATTGGGTCCCAAATACGGCGCACTTCCCGAAGAAGTCGCGCCGCTCTTCCAAGCCGCTCAAGCTGCACGGCTCACCGTAACCGGCGTCTCTTTCCATATCGGAAGCGGAGCCACACATTCACGTGCCTACCAACGAGCCATAGCCGCGGCTAAAACGACTTTCGAGACGGCTACTCGGCTCGGCTTGCCACGTATGCGTGTGCTCAACATTGGAGGCGGCTTCACGGCTGACACGCAATTTAATGAAGCAGCTTCAGCTATAAAAGCCGCTTTGCAATCTTATTTCGGAAACGACTCGGGTTTAACAATCATTGCCGAACCAGGCCGGTTTTTCGCCGAATCAGCTTTCACGCTAGCCACCAACATTATCGGGAAGCGTATTAGGGGCGAGCTAAGAGAGTATTGGATCAACGACGGTATTTACGGGTCCATGAATTGTATACTGTACGACCATGCAACCATTACTTGTACGCCTCTCGCATGTACTTCAAATCGTGCGAACACCACGTGCAAAGGAGTTAGGACTTATAGTTCAACGGTTTTTGGGCCCACGTGCGATGCGCTTGACACCGTTTTGACAGGTCACCAGCTACCGGAACTACAGGTTAACGACTGGCTTGTGTTCCCCAATATGGGTGCGTATACGGCGGCTGCTGGGTCCAACTTCAATGGGTTCCACACGTCAGCTATTTTGACTTACCTTGCCTTCTCCAATACAAGCTAGTGACTTTCGTTTTTAGCAAAAAAAAGAAAAAGCTAGTGACTTTCGTATTGCTTTGTATTAGTGGCTAGAAAAGTAGAAATGGCTTATTCTCTTTTAATAATTGTCTCAATTCAAAGCCAATAAGTTTGAATCCTTCACTAAGACTTCGTTTAAGACTTCGTTTGTTTCTATTGCAAAATATTTTCAGATAAAAATGATTTCAGTGAAAATAAATTTTTTTTTCCGTGTTTGGTTGCATTCTGGAAAATGTTCTAGAAAATATTTTACAATGTTGTGTGAAAAATAGAGCAGAAGAGATGGGGGGTGAGGTGTGCGTTTTTTGAAAATGGTTTACGAAAAATAAATTCGTAAACCATTTTCCAAATTTTAACAAAGGATTTTTCGATCAACGGAAATTATTTTTCGTTTGGCCACCATTTTATAGCGAAACAAACATCCGCAAATCTGAAAATATTTTTCGGAAAATATTTTACAGCGAAACAAACGGAGCCTAATAAAAAGTTTTAATATTTGAAAACTTTTCAATATAAACTTTTTATATTGAAAAGTAAAAAATTAATTATATTATAAGATAGTTAAAAAATTGGAAGGAAACGCAATTATTTAGAGCATGGAATAAAACTTTTTACCTTACGCTAAACTTTTTTTTTTTTATAAGTACTTTATGCTAAACTTGTGTGGTAGTAATAGCTTCCGCACATATTGATGTCTTTAATAGTTTAATGTACTTCGAAAGAAAATTCAATTGCAACTTGCGGGAGTACTTTCATTGAACTATTGTAATTGCAACGGTTGGGATTTCTTTATTCAATTGGCTAAAAGATCAATCAAATTTTATCCGGCATCAATCATACTCAACTCAAACTCAATGGCATAACTTCATCGAAGAACAAAAGGCATCTAAGCTTGATGAGATCGTTAGTTGTATTAGATTGAATGTTTAAAATAAAATTTCAAATTGTACATATATATAAAATCTATTTAATGATTTAAATTGTATGATTCACATATAATGATTTAAGGATTACATGAAAGCTTCTCCCTTATGATAAGATGCATGAGATACTTTCTTCTTTGCGTCACTTATTTTGCTTAGACACAGCCAATGTGTTTAGAAGTATTGAGGGAGAGAAGAGTAGAATGTTAAGGAAAGAAGAAGAATAGAGAGGTTGAGAGTTGAGTGAAATGATTATCTCATCTCTTTATTTGGATGTTTTAAAAGTTATGTAAGAAATAAGGAGAATAGATACCCCTCCCAACTTGGGTTCCAAGGTTTTTTATTTATTTATTGAATTTGCTTAAACCACTAAATTGATTATAAGATATTAGCAATACATACTTAGTTTAAGTTGACTTATAATTAAGTTGAGACAATTTTTTTTCTTTGAAATTGTTAAGAAATTTTTAATTTTTAAGAAAAGTAGAAAGGGACTGTAGCTTTTGGGAGTTATAACATAGAGAGAAAGATAACGTGGATTCTCCGTCATGGCCACGTCACCAAGTCTCTTAAATAAAACTTATATGCATCTCACATAAGTACACCTATCTAATTTTGAAGGGGACGGCCCAGCATTTTGGAATAAATAGTATGTATTTGGTACGATGCACAAGATTTTTATTTATTTAAATTTTAAATTATAAATAAAAATTAAAAATTAAAAAGTAAAAAATTATTTACCATTTCATAACTTACCTTCGCAACTGAAGTTTCTCTTTATTTATCATTTATTCACCGTATTTTGCAAATTTATAGTTTATCACTTCTTCATCGTGTTTTGCAAACTCATGGATTATTTCAACAATTTCTTCAATTCCTATATTTTCAACATGGTACATTTTGGTTTTAACGTGTATTTATAAATAGTATCTTCATCTTAATCTTTATCTTCATCTTAATTTTTTCAGTGTATTTATAAATAGAAGAGATTAATCTTTATCTTTATCTTTATCTTTCATCTTAATCTTTTCTTAATCTTTATTTTTTTTTTTTTTTTTTTTTATCTTCATCTTAATTTTTTTAATCTTTATTTTCATCTTAATTTTTTTTATCTTTATCTTCATCTTAATTTTTTCTTAATCTTTATCTTCATCTTAATTTTTTTTTTTTTTTTAAATAAATAAGATTTTAGCCCATATCAAATTCTAAAGATTTCAACCGACAGAATCTATGCTAAAATGTCTTTACTTTTATATATATTATTAATTATTGATTATTGATTATTGATTTCCATCATATACGGGATTGGAACTAAACTTTGGCCTCTATAATAAACCCAGCCAGCTCATCCCGTTGGCCGTTGGTCATCTTGATCGGAGGGAGACACAAGCCGTGGTCTGTGATCAATAGCTGGAACCACACAGAATCGTGTAGAATTTGAGCGTGATCGAAATGGAAGCCCTATTCTCCTCCTCTGCAATTGCAACCATTCTTTCCTCCTCCTCTTCTTCTCCGCCGTCAATCTTCTCTCCCAAAAGAACCGACTCACCAAGACTCCTTCGCTTCCCAATGTCTTCCAAAAGTATCAAATCATTTCTCGTTTTTCATTCATTTCTTTCTTCTCTCAACTCTTTCTAACCCAAACGCTTCGTTTTGATTCAGAGGACGGTAACGGTAGCGATTCCGATCTCCAATCCGACTCCAAAGGCAAAAACTCCAGCATAGTCCCTCTCTTCCACAATCACACTCTCTCCAAGGTAATTCCTTTTTTTATTCATTTATCGCAATTTCAGAATTGGTAAATTAGGGTTTAGTTTGTTGGGAAATGAATAGAATGCAGCGATGGGATTGGTTTTGAGCGCGGCGTCTGTGAGGGGTTGGACAACCGGGTCGGGTATGGAGGGTCCATCTGTTCCTGCTGGAGCCGAGAGTGGTTCCGGTACGGAGAGAATCTCGACCTTCCCGTGGTCCCTCTTCACCAAATCGCCACGTAGGCGTATGCGCGTTGCTTTCACTTGCAACGTTTGTGGCCAGAGAACCACTCGTGCTATCAATCCACATGCTTACACTGACGGCACCGTTTTCGTTCAGGTACGTGGCTAAACCTATTTATATTTAGGTAAACCAATATATATATATATATATATATATATGATTAATTGTTTGCTTAAAAATAAAACAAAAAACTTGTTGGCAGTGCTGTGGATGTAATGTGTTTCATAAGCTGGTGGATAATTTGAACCTGTTTCACGAAATGAAGTGCTATGTGAACCCGGGATTCAATTATCGAGATTCGGAACGGAATGCGGGCTTCAATTACCTTGATATAGATGATGATGATCATAACGATGATTTAATGAGGTGAAATGATCATGAGAGTGGTGTAAATATTTATGTCATATATGTTCTTGGCAACTTATTTTCTGTCACATTCGTAAATATTTGATAGCTGTAATTAATAAGTCCACACTTGGATTCATCAATGGAATTTGATCAAATGTAAAGTATCATAACAATGTTGTTAATGTTTGTAATTACACTTAGTTGAATATTATTGATTGACTCCTATATGTTGTTTTTGAGGTCTCTTGGTTAAAGGGTAATCTGATACGATGATACCACTATTCTTGTTGTGTACATGATGCAGAGAACCAAGAACATGGAAATGCATTTGTTTTATTTATGTTGATTTGGTTGTTACTTGTTAGTGTTTACCTAGTCTTTTGTATTCAATTATAGTGGTCCACTTTATGTGCATATTATTTGCATAGTGAGTCCTAGGTTTGTGTTAGTTGGTTCATGGGTCTTATTATTTTGGAAGTGGAAGTTGTAGAACTTTGTATAAAGCCAACATTTGGCTTTCAAAATAATTATCTGATTATTCATAAATATATTTGTAGTCTTTAAGACTCTTGGGAGGATTAGGTTTTCTCGAAAAACCTATATCTAGAGGTTAGGATTTCCTCAATTAAATCCACATCTTTTCTTTTAATTATTTGTTTGCTCCAATTCTATTTCCATCCTTTATCCAAAAATTGTGAACATATCAATAATGATACAATCATACATGGTACTTGTAGAACATACAAGGGTAGCCCACTATTCTTGTTGTGTACATGATGCAAAGAACTAAGAACATGGAAATGCACTTGTTTTATTTATGTTGATTTGGTTGTTACTGTTAGTGTTTACCTAGTCTTTTGTATTCAGTTATAATGGTCCACTTTATGTGCATGTTATTTGCATAGTGGGTCCTAGGTTTGTGTTAGTTGGTTTATGGGTCCTATTATTTTGGTAGTGGAAGTTGTAGAACTTTGTATAAAGCCAACATTTGGCTTTCAAAATAATTATCTTATTATTCATAAATATATTTGTAGTCTTTAAGACTCTTGGGAGGTTAGATTTTCTCGAAAAACCTATATCTAAAGGTCAGGATTTCCTCAATTAAATCCACATCTTTTCTTTTAATTCTTTGTTTGCTCCAATTCTATTTTCATCATTTATCCAAAAATTGTGAACGTATCAATTAGTATCAGAGCCACCGTTCCTTTCCACCACTTCATGCCAAAAAGAAAACCCAAACACTTGTAAGCATATCATCCAAGCATGGAAGAACAATTGTTAGGGTGTATGGAGAAACTGAAAGAGATACGTTCTCTAGTCATTGATCAAACGAAAATGATCAAGGAGATGCAATTGAACTGTCAAGATTTACGTTTGGCTAGTCGTGGCTATGAATAGGGGAAGCCAACTGGGGAGGGTGCAGAGCAATGCAAGCTTGAAGATAAGAAGACCATAGGAGAGTTACAAAATCAAACCAAGTTAGCTTCCCACAATTTCAGCAAACAACAACATTGGGTTGAAGAAATTTTTACAAATCTCAAAAATTTACCACTTCCATGTTCACCTGATTACATTCCTTTACCACAATGCCTTAATAAGATTAGGTGCATCTCTTTCAAAAAAATTTGGATTATGCCCTTGAGGACAAGAGCCGACTTTAAGGGAGGAGGAATGATACGATCATACATGGTGCTTGTAGTACATACAAGGGTAGCCCACTATTCTTGTTGTGTACATGATGTAGAGAACCAAGAACATGAGAATGCATTTGTTTTATTTACGTTGATTTGGTTGTTACTTGTTAGTGTTTACCTAGTCTTTTGTATTTAGTTATAGTGGTCCACTTTATGTGCATGTTATTTGCATAGTGGGTCCTAGGTTTGTGTTAGTTGGTTTATAGGTCCTATTATTTTGGTAGTGGAAGTTGTAGAACTTTGTATAAAGCCAACATTTGGCTTTCAAAATAATTATCTGATTATTCATAAATATATTTGTAGTGTTTAAGACTCTTGGAAGGTTAGGTTTCCTCGAAAAACCTATATCTAGAGGTCAGGATTTCTTCAATTAAATCCACATATTTTCTTTTAATTCTTTGTTTGCTCCAATTCTATTTTCATCATTTATCCAAAAATTGTGAACGTATCATCATAATCTCTAGATAGCTTTTAAGATTGGAATTTGATATAGAGACATAAATTATAACTACCTTTTGTTTGAAAATATACTCGTTTATGTATACTCTTGAAGTCGCAGGCTTATCCTTGAGGTTACAGTTATGGTTTTGCTTTTGTTTTTGCTTTTTGCTGGGTTTAGATTGGTCCTTCTATACCAAAGTTTTCATTTAAACAACAATAAAACCCACAAATTAGGATATTAATTTGAAGAACGGCCTTGTATAAGATGAATAGGAGATGTAGATTCCATATATGAGGATTCATATTTATGTGAGTAGGAGATGTAGTATACGAGGTGTATTGAATAATTTCTCTGACAGTCTAGGAATGGAAAGTTTTTTAACATTTATTTTTCCTCTGGGAAAGCATTCTTCAAGTGTGAAACTGTCCAACTGAAAAAAGGGTGTAACACTAGGTTGACTTGGTTATTTGTTTGGAATCATGGTTTAGTCTGCCTATTTGTGGAGAAATGTGGATGAGAGATGTTAATCTAGGAAGCTAGACCTTGATTAGTTGTTGTGGATGTCCTGGATGTTTTACAGCAGTAGAACACTAGAAATGCTACCTGATTGATCGTGTGCTTAATCTTTATTTGGGAGTACAAGTTGACAGATATTTTTATCAAAGAAAACTGAGGTCCTTTATAAAAACTCTATTGGAACTATTAATAGCAATATATGATGCGAGGGTTGTTTGTTGTGAATTGGATGAATGACAAACTAGTGGACTGAGTTATCCATTTCATGATGGATGTTTATAAAATAGGTTTATGAGGGTATGGTAGAGGCGGAATAGTACTTAGTTAGTAGACACTTTGAAAGAAATGGAAGTAGATTTTTCTGCTACACTGTTGTATCTTTATCAAAACTAAACATTGAATGAATGGGTCTGCAAAATTGAAATTTGTGTACAATTGGAGCCTTTGAGAGTATGAATTGCTAGACAATTGTTCTTAACGTGTGGATGGAGGATTCGTGTCACAAGCAATTCTGTCAATATATTGTTGAGAAGTCTCCTTTGTTACTTGCTCTTTCAGTTTCTTACAATATGAATAACTTTCATACAAACTTGCTGCTTTGCTGAAGAATCATATATTTAGATATCACATAAATTTTAAATTATTGTGGTTTTACGGCCCTGTACTTTCATTTGTTTTGTTGTCAAGCGTGATATAGGGCAGATGATAATTGATATGCTCCTAAGGAAGACACATTACAGGAACAAGTTGTGCATCTATCATTTATAAAAATTAACAAACCTAAAAAGTGCGATTTTCGTCATTGGTTTAAAAGGTATAATGTGGTTAGAATGTCCCCATATTATTTGGATGATCATATGAAGTTTTGTTAGAAGTCCCTCCCAATCGTTGTCAATACTTTATCTTGTTTTTGTAGAGCTCTATTTTACTTGCCTTTCTCAATTAGGGTATTAAATTGCTAACCATTATTCAAAAGCCCAACCAATCAAAGTACAGGAGTAGGTGTATTTTTTTTTTCTTTTGGTGTGGGCGGAAGAGAAGGAAGAATTATTACCTTTATTTTTTTGAAAATGAGAGAAAAAGAGGCATAACAAAAAAAGCCTGGTCAGGAAGAAAGCAAAATTAGAAGCCATACGCTAAGCAATTGTCGTCTACAAATATTTATATTGATATCAAATTATCAAAATTATCAATGAAAGATTTATGAGTACGCTTGGATAATTTGCTTTTGTGGTCATCACCACTTGATAGGTTCGAATTTGCAGCGAGACCGCCACTTTCTTGTAACTAGATTGTCTTGGCAAAATAAAATCTGCGGCAGAAATGCCTACATGGGCCACACATTTTCATGGTTGCGAATCTTGCGATGGCAAGATACACTTTATCAATCAAGCATCTAATGGGCCCTAAATTGATGAGGACAGAAACAGTTGCTACTTGCTACACACATTTTCGAAGCACTGTAACGAAAATTACACTTTTTTTATCATTCAACTTATGGAATTCGGATTGGGGAACGGATTGTAGCCCAGTGGTCCAGCACTAGAGATCGAATCCACACCTCCCCCTTGCCAATTTACCAAAAAAAAAAAAAAAAAAAAAAACAACTTATGGAATACGGATTTAGTTGAAGGAAAAAGAATTCAGGATTAGTGAACATGTTTTATAGAGGGAAATATCTAAAACAGTACCTCTATCAAATGTTCCCACATGGCGACCATTATTCAAATGTAAAAACTCTATTTCTCGTACGATAAATTTCAAAATATTTTTTTATAACAATTAAAGTAATAGTAGTGGTTTTAATAAGAGTGATATGATTGAATTAAATAGTAGTAATGGTTCTAATAAAAATGATATTGTATTAATCACAATCTATCACATTGACAAAAACACAAACTCATAGAAATGCAAAATCTTATTTAGTGGTTGTTCTCCCATTTTCCACTTGCAAAACTTATCCTCTTTTACTAATTTGGCATACTTCTTAGTTCTGACAATCTCCGCCTCACATCAGAAAATCCAAGCCACGTCATAGGATAGTATCCAACCCAACCAATAGCAGCTATCCTCAGCAGATAACCGAGTTCTCCACCCATACAATCATACACATACATTATCCAACCACATATCCATCCACAAATTCATACCACACAAAAAAAACCTCATTTTCTCTCACCTATTAAAATCCATCCCTCCTCTCTTCTCCTTTTGATCCCCTCCAACTCTCAAGTTGCAACACAAACAAGACCAGAAAGTAAAAGAAAAAAAATCCTTATCCCATGGCTACTGTCACCTCTGCAGCTGTTGCCATCCCATCATTCACAGGCCTTAAGGCATCTGGTGCAACCAAAGTTTGTGCCACTGCTAAAGTCTCAGTCTCTCCAGTCCCAAGGCTTAGCATCAAGGCTTCACTCAAGGATGTGGGTGTTGCTGTTGCAGCCACTGCAGCAAGCGCAATCCTTGCTAGCAACGCCATGGCCCTTGAGATTTTGCTTGGTGGTGATGATGGGTCATTGGCTTTCGTTCCCAACAGCTTCAGCGTGGCCCCTGGAGAAAAGATAGTGTTCAAGAACAATGCTGGTTTCCCCCACAACGTTATCTTCGACGAGGACGAGGTTCCTGGTGGTGTAGATGCGACAAAAATCTCGATGAGTGATGAGGACCTTCTCAATGCCCCAGGAGAGACATACGCTGTGACCTTGACTGAAAAAGGCAGCTACACTTTCTACTGCTCCCCACACCAGGGAGCTGGGATGGTGGGAAAAGTCACCGTTAATTAAGTTTGCTTGTTTGAACACTCTGTAAGGATCATCTCATATTTCTCTCTTTTATTTTTTTTGGGAGTGTAGTAGAGCTTAATAATCAGTGTTGGGGAAGTGAGGGAATGAATGAATGTGGTGGACCAATATAATGCTTTGGTGCTTTTTCTTTTCTTCATTTTAAGTTGTAGATTTGTGGTGCAGGTCTACTATTAAGCATTTGCGTGATTTTGATTTTGTTTTTGATGCCTTAGAATGCAAGTAATTTTTCTCCCGGCTAGGGAGTCCCTCACAACTCTTTTCACTTGTTTAAGGTGAAAAGTGAAAAAACTTGTTGAGGTGAAAAGTTTTAACTGGTGACCCACAATACTAACTTCCTGCAACTTCAACAAGTTGTAAAAAGTTGTGGTGAAAACGCATTATCTTATTGTAAGAATTTAAAGTAAATGAAAGTATACAGATTTGCTGAAAAGGAGAGATTTGATGTGAATGATAATAAAGAATCTTAATTGGATGGTAAATAAATGATTCTATGAATTAAACAAATGTTGTAGATGGTATATTAGGTTCAAGTTCTATATGCCAGACTATTATAAAAAAAAAAAAAAGTTCACTCAGACTTCATAGGTTTCAAAGTTAAAAACCGGCACACAAATTCTCACAAGATCAAAATGGAAGGAAAATTTGCACTATTTCTCCAATTACACTCATTTGAAAGAAAAAAAAATTGTACACTGAGGAGAGATCATTTCCTCTACTATTCACTTTGCATTTGCAACCCAAAAGAGGAGAGGATCGTTTATCTTCAAACAAAAGAAAGAATTATTATTTTCTCTAATCAAATTACATCTAATGTAACTTTTGTCAGTGTTACACCACTTAATAACTTATATTATATGTATTTTTTGATAAATCCATCGGTAGATTTTATCTCCTTCTATCCTCTATGCTTACAAAACATCAAAAGAGTCAAGATCAATTCCTGTCTAATCTATAAAACGCTTAAAATATCAAAAAATTTATATTTTAATATTATACACAAATCATGAAGCTGTGGATCAAATAGCAAATAGCATCCGATTGACATGAAATTTGGTGCGCATGTTAAGGCCCAAGAGAACGTGTAACCAACGACTGTATCTTCAAAATATTAATCCAATAAAAAGTTATTAAGTTGTATAGTATTAACAAAAAGTTGTACCAAATGTAAAGTGATTGACACTTTCTCTTTTCCTCCATACAAATTGCTTTATCTGGATCTATAAAAAAATTCATTATTTTAAGAATTCTATTTCAATCAATTTACAACATCAGAATAATGAATTGAATGGTATACATGCCACAGATTACAATGCAACACAAATTGCATCCTCCACAATGTTGGAGACAGATTATAAATTCAATTCAACAAGGCTCCTGTGATCACTCAAAGCTTTTCTTTAAACCATTTATTACCTTCTTTTATGTCCACATATATGCACATCAAGCTATGAACCAAAATTTGTGAACCTATGTAGTTAAAGCATCAGGAAGTGTAGTACGGGATCCAAGCACCTTACCGCCAACATCTGGGAAAGTCTCTTGTCCAGGCAAGGGACCTACCTTCCCATTGGCATCTACCAGAACGGGGTATTTGAGGAGGTGCCCCTGCAATGGTGTAAAAGCCTCTGCCATGTACTTCCCCCAGTTATCTTCAGCAATCCTGTTCACACTCTTCACACAAGCCAAATTTTCAGGCTCCTTGAAGCAATCATCTAGCATCCCCAAATGTTCTGCCCACAGTGACATTCTATACCCATATATCTGCAACCGTATTGATCAATTTGGTCAGCTTACATAATACTTTTATTTACAACAAAAGCAACCATTAATAAGAAGTTTTACAAGATTGAATATTAGAAAACTATTCATGCTATGAGCATACAAATAGTGTGTCAATGTTGAACGGTCAATTAAACCAAGTTTTTTCTCTTCTTTTTCCCTATACATGCTATTGTATCATACCAATCATGCAACAGAAAGTACAATACAATACATCCGAGGTCTGAATGAAATGTACAAACCTGCCCATGTGGATGGCCCTTCTTCTTACCCCAAGTATGACGGGGTTGATATGCACCCATGGCTATCTCAGTGTCTCTTGAACCAGCCATAGATCGTTGATTAATATTGGCAGAACCTAATATCACATACTCGTCATCTACAATCATTCCCTTGGCGTGTACATAAATCATAAACCGTTGAAACTTTTGAGAGGCAGAAACCTGAAAGAAGGTCATGAAAAAACTCATTGTTACACAATCTTTTGCATAGTCTAGAACAATGTTATCATTATGTTCGATCATGAAATTCCATCAATGAATTGAGCTAATTCTCATCTATCATCATAAAATATACAATTTATAAACTTACAAATGTGCAACTTGTAAATGGCACTGTTTATTTGTGCTAGCTCAAAATCGAAGTCATACACTCACACATGCACATGCAGACAGACACACACACAGTTATGTCCCAATAGTTATAAATATATAAGCACAGAACACAGAGGAACTTTGTCTACGTTGGTCCTAAATTGTGAAACTAGTAGTCTACCTAGTTGCACCCTTCACAATTTTAGGTCCTAATAATCTTCAAGTTATAAATTGGTTTATTTAATTAAAACAATGGAAAAAAAGTTTCAAAGAGTACAATACCACATCTCCATTCTTGGATGATTGATTATGTGAACCTGACGCTTCTTTGGGCAGTTCTTCCCGATTACCAAGACAGTAGAAATTCAGGTAGTCTTGGGGATGTGAACTCTCCAGATGCATAGATTTCAACTCTCCTGCTATGATTTCATACATCATTTGCATTGTCTGCCCCTGAGGAAAGCAAAAGACCAAGATTACTAAAATAGTATGGCATTTCCCTCTTCTTTTTTCTTTTTTGATAAGTAAAAATGTAGTTTTTGATTTAATGTTTTGGACAACCATGCCAAGCTAGATAAGTGTGAGGAGAATAAGTGAATTGTGCAACTGCATTTCATTAGTACTCTTAAGAATAATAGTGTATCACTACCAATATGAAAGCACATTCAAAAAATCAAAAGAAATACCATCCTGGACATGAATTGACAATGTTTATTTAGCACATGATCCCATAAGGCGTACGAAATGTATTAACAACAAAGAAAGACAGTCTGATTTCCTTGTTAGCATCTCCTCACGCAAGTTTTGGCCAAATTCAAATTACCACCACTAGATGCCACAAGATTAATATTGTTAGCATCTCCCTTACCAAAATTTCCCCTTAACTTGCACAATACTTTCTAATTGTGTTGTTATTAATCTTCTTTGTAATTAATTAGTTAAAGAATTGTATACATTACCTGCCAAAAGAGAATTTCTTGTACAGAGGAAGATGAGGGGGCACCCTCGGGCCACATAGGTATGACAATGTAAACTGCAAATCTCTCCTTCGCTTGAATCTTACTAGCAATCTTTAATGCCAGCTCCATTGGAATTAAATTATCGGCACCTGATCAAACCCAAAAAAGAGTTACTTTGAAGAAGAGTTTGATGAATGGGAAACAAAGGAAACCATCAGAATGCATATGACTAGAACCTTAGGCAGATATGATCATTAAGTAAATAGTCATCACTGCTTAAATTTGATAAAGATAATATCAGCCAAAATCTTTGCGTAATTCGGGAAGCAGTTGTTGCATTTAGGATTCATAAATGCTATAATGTCAAATCACAACATGTAAGTTCTGTTAAGGAATTTTTTATAGAATGTAAAAGTACATTCAGTTGTGAAATCTAGTTGGATAGTACATAATGATATGCTTTGGACGAATGAATATTTCACACACACAACATGTGTTTACAACACAGAATGTTGACTTTGAGCATTGTATAGAGTATGATATAATATTCAACATACTAATTGTAGGAATGGGTTATAACCTGCTTCTTTGTAAGATGGCCATGCATATGATGATCCAAGAAAATATTGATTCTCAATATATATAAAATGTTGAGCAGATCTGATTGCCTGGATGTATGCTGTTTGGATGCTCTTGTCTATAACCAAATTTTTTGCACAAACAAGATTCTGCAACAGAAGTGAAAGCCAGAGAATTTCCCAATTATCAGAATATAAAAATCTGAAATTCAAAATTATCTAGGGTCAATAAATAAATCATCAGTGTAGCTGTTCAATTTCACTTAAAAATAGTAAACCTGAGCTTCAGCTTTATATACAGTTTTAGGAAATCCTTTCAAAGACCCTGAATCAATTGAGCGGAAAACCTGTCAATTTCAGAATAAAATAGCTAAGACTTTGTAGAACTAAATGAATATAATAAAATTATATAAGCTTCACTTTAGGAAGTGCAGAGTAGTTAACCTGGACATGCCAGTTTTCACGATCATCTTCGTTGGAAACCCATAACATAGGGTCATCGTTTGGAGTTGATTTGGAAGGACTAAGTATCCACGAGATGCGTTCTAACTTTATTAAGGAATCATCATGCCAATGAGATACCCTTTTGAAGCGCTGCCCCAACTCTGACCATTTTGTCGCTTTTCTCCAGCGCTGCTCAAAATTAGTGAGCACATCATATGCAGCAGGCCCTTCAATTTTGCAATGTAAATCATGCCATGGTTGCCTTGGACCCTTAGTTCCCGCCTGTTATTTGAACAGAAAGGAACCAGAAAGATCATCCAAACTGTAAGTTACCAAAAATAATTACACAGCTCCAAGATGTGGAATACAGAAATTATAAGGTGGCATTTTTTTAGCTGAATATACATAAAAATAACTCATCTATGGCACTGACATGTACAAAAGGTGTAAGACAGTGAGCACTGCAGGTAAGGAATGATGCAACAGATTTTCACAAAAATTTGTTCTCTTTATTAATTATCTGAGAATGTTTTTGCTGATTATCACAAGGAAATCCTAAAATAAACAATTCACATATAATGTACAAGGAAGAATACAAAAAGTCGCCTGCTATACTTAATAGACAATAAAAGTTCCAAGGATGCAAACACTCACAGAAAATGTTGGATTGTGATAATCCCCCTCATATACAGTGTCAAGATCACGAAACAGTCGATGCTCAGGAGTATCATAGCGCCCATCGCAAAGGTCTAGACCTCCTAAAAAAGAAGTTATCTTCCTGTTATTTCCAGATGCTTGTGTATCGACAATCACACATTTCTGATGATGCGTATAAAGGGTTCCAACGACCTGAAGACAGATGCCACAAGATTAATATTGTCAGCAATCTGTTCAATCATCAAGCTAAAAAATAAAATTCAGGCTTCCTTGTATAAGACAAATTAAGAAAGACAATGTCTTCCTTTACCCTTTTGGTTAGCTAAATTTGTATACAAAGGAAGAAACTTAAAAGGGACAAGCGAAGAATAGACTGCATGAACAAATGAACAATGATGTTTGTCTTATGGTGTTTGCTTCATGATAATTGTTTTTACTTATCAAGCAAAGACACCAATGACTCAATGAGTTTCCTTTTGGTGTAAACAGGACTCGAACCCAAGTCGCTAACTAAAACCCAAGCAGTTTTCTGTGATCAAATATTACAAAATATGAAAATACGGAAAGAATCTATATAGAGAAAGCAATAATTAATACTGAACCATGGTACATAAAAAACAAAAAAAAAGCATGCCTGTTGTTTGAAAATGCTAAGCTTACTGCTGGCATATCGAGGTGACAGCACACATGAAACCGAAGAGTGCTTGAAAAACTTACGAGTTTCTTCATCATGAGTTTGCATCACTCCTGCCTGCACATTAAACCATCCTTTTTTTACTTAATAAAAACTCATCACGATGTTATGTACGCAGTACACACTTCCAAAAAAATAAAAACAAAAATAAAAATACCGTGTTGATAAAGAATTTGCTGTGTGAAGTTTTATCATCCCAAACCAATAGCAAAACTCGCACACCTTCCTGAGACTTGTACTTGAGCAAATCCCCCAAATTCAAATTGCCGCCACTAGGCAATGGCTTGGATGGCTCTCTAACCAGTTTCACCTTGTGATAAATGGACCACCCAACTATGTATACCAAGTGGTGCGCCTCCAATATTGCGTGGCATATATCTTCCCAACACTTGTCGTGCTCAAATAAATTCCCGCCTTCTAATTCTATCTTCGGCAATAAAGAGTCCGGCACATGCGCGTCCTGGTACAGTGTAACTGAACCGCCTTTACGAACCGGGAAGTAACAGTTTCGGACGCCGAAATGATCCGGATCGGTCGCGATTCCGAACCGGTAAACTGGATTGTCCTCGCATTTGGTGAACTTCATTTCCATCCTGACTGCGGCGTCCGGCTTCGGCGGCTTACCTAAGGAACCGATTATCGGGAACCAGTCGTTGATGGCTTCGCCGGATAGGATTCGTTGAGCAGAGACGGAAGCGATTCCGATTAAATCGGCGCCGAAGACGTCGTTGTCCTTGACGTAGAATTCCACGTGGGAGACCGGGTGGGCCAATGAGATCTTAAAGTGCTCGTTCCACTCAGGGCTTTGGGTGTTGGATATCACGCGCGTGCGAGCCACGGTTGCTCCGGCGAGGCATACCGTTACGTAAGGGTCGCTGGTGATTATCTTCCGGTGCGGCTTGTGTTTCGCCTCCTCCTCCAGCTGCTGCTTAGTCTTGGAGAACGGTACGCGGCACGTGCCGAACGCCGAGAAGAATCTACTCACACGCTCCGAGACCATGTCCATGTTCGGCAAGCACCGAGCCTCGATGATTTTCAGATCGAGGTCACCGTGAAGGTACACCACCGCCTCTGATTTTCCGTCCTCCATTGAAGCAGCTTGATAATGTGACCGCGTACGCAAAGCACGGTTTCGCTATCACCGGAGGAACCGGACTGAGCTGGCTATTGTATTTTCCACGTTCAACATTTTTCTTTGGTTTCTCCGATGACGTCAACGGAGAAAACCGAAGGCGAAACGTGCATCTATGAGTATAGAAAGAATTGGCAACTGCGAAAAGTAGTGAATTTATTAAATTTCATTCTATATATAAAGGACCGAGTTTGCTTAGGATAACCCACTGCTGCGTGCCAACTTATACCAGATTATTCACATGTAATTTAATCACATGACATACTAAATGAGTAACGTAATTTCTTTAAATAATACATATAGATAGTTTTATAAGTTGACACGTTGAAGTTATAGTAACTTAATTACAAACCGATTTATAACCAAATCTTATTCATATATAAATGAACACGTGGAGAACGATTATTGTGTACAGCCTGTGGATCCAAGATTTTTTTTTTTTTTTTTCGAAATGGATATCCTCCTGGTCAACGATTTAATTTTTGAATCCTGTTAACGAGTGTTCTTAAGACAATGATTAATGAAGTATTTAATATTTATCACTTTATAGAAAGTAGTAAAATTTTAATATTAAAATAATATAAAAATAACTTTTAAGATATTTTAGTCTTTTTATTTATTATTTTAATATTAAAAATTCGTTATTTTTCATAAAGTATAAGTATTTAATACTTCTTAACCATTGTACTAAGGATATTGATTAACAAAATCCTTAATATATTATTATTAAGGAAAATTATGATAATTATTAAAAATTTATGTGGCGTAATATTATGAGGTCAACTAAAAATCAGAAAAACTTCGATTTTACATTATAATATAAATATAGATATAAATGAACACGTGGAGAACGGTTACTGTGTACAGCCTGTGGATCCAAGATTTTTTTCGAAATGGATATCCTCTTGGTCAAAGATTTAATTTTTTTTGGTTAAAAAATTTTACTATATTCAGTTATTTAATTAGTTATAGGACTACTAGGTCTTTTTTTTCATTGAATTTTCTCTGGAAATTGTAAACAAATGAAGAACCGTGGCGGCTTCCGTCGTTAATTTCCATGTGATTGGTCCACCTAGAAAATGAAATAATTTGAAATTTAATTGTAGAAGGTACGAAATGTTGCGACTAATCTTTGATGTAATGGGCAATTACAGATAAAAACAGAGAGGTTGGAGTCAATCTTAAAATGGCTTCCACGATGGCATATTCTATGGCGTGTAGTTTGGGAAAATGGGGTGAGTAGTAGTTAAGTGGCGGACAATACAACATGGAGGCAGTTGTGAATCACGTGGGGTAACGTTTTATTTTTCTGATAATCGTGAGGTAACGTTTTTTTATTACATTAGGTGTTCAACATTGCACCGTTTATATGGCTTAAATCTTCCCTTAATCAATGATTATTTTATACATTACACTCTTCTTTTTCTTTTCTTCTTTTTGCTAAATATCTTATAGATTAGACCTGTCGCATATTTATCTTCTTTCTCATTAGATGTAGTTTCTATTTATACTCTTACAGTATAGATTCACATAATTGAAGACTCCACCTTCTATGGAAGGGAAAGAAAGAAGACATATATGAAAGAGTAATGCTAGGGATGCAACTAATTTTACAACCAAATGCTTACAAACTGACATGACATCCTATGTGGACATACAATTAAAATACCAAATTACCAACTCAATATTAACATTTAATATTAATAAATCATTAATTGTTGATGTGTTACCTCCACAAAGGATGTCATATCAGTTTGTAAGCATTTGGTTGTAAAATTAGTTATATCCCTAGCATTACTCTATGAAATATAGGCTAATAATGGAGAAGTCAAATGGTAGAAAGATAGGTAGGTACATCCATATTGTATCTTCTCTTGCAATAGTCCAATAGCAGAAAAGTCATGCTCAACAAATATTCAAAGTTTACAAGTTGTTCACCAATCACACTCCACACTATAAATTTCATTGGGCCACAAGTCTATCCATTTTCATCGGATTATGCCACTTGCATATCCCTTTACTATTGTAAGGTACCCTACAATGAAAGCCAACCTTCATGCCACATGCATGTCCCTTTATTATTGTAGGGTACCCTACAGCCTACAATGAAAGCCAACCGTACCAAAAGGGGAAAGAAAAAAAAAATCAAACATAATTTTAGGGAGTAGGGATTATTTTGAATCTGTAGACCCTTTACTAGTGATTTAGTATTAATTTGAGTGACGTCTAATACTTACATGCTAATTCTGAAGAGACTTCATTATTCCTCCCATCCCCCTCTTTCTATCTCCCTGAAAAAAGTACTATTGAGTAGTCCTGCATGCATGGACTGGAATAGGAGCCCATATCAATATGAAGCTTTTAGAAGCACACTGCATCCAGTTCCACAAGGTATAGAGTTCCTACTTCCTAGTCCTACTCTTTAAAATATATTTTCGAAAGTCATGGATCAATTGTAAAATCACACAGAGATGGCAATAAACAGATGGGGCATTAAATTTTCACTATCATGTAGCTGTAACAGCCCCATCCATTACATTCCTATCAACAAGTATGCCCATCTCGTTTACCCTATTTTTTGAAGTCCGAATTTGGTACAAAGTGAAAAGGCATGTTGTATGTCCCAGAAATATGACCATACAATAATTGTTATCATTGATGTGCTTTTCAAAAACAGGCTCAGGCGTTGTTTCTTCAATGTCACCTTTGAGGGCAACTTTAATGGAAACTAAAATCTGTTGCCAAATGTTGAACAGACTCCCAACGGGAACTGCAAGCAAATGGTCTAAATAATTTACAGCTTTTCTCATGCTTACCAGGGCAAGATAATTGTTGCAACTAGAAACTTCGATATTTCTGCCCAATATGTGTAGGTATAAATGAAAGGCTTTTGGATGGTAGTAGGGGGGGGATGCTTCCAGTTTCTGAGCATTCACATTGTTCAAAACTAGACCCCTGCGTGGTTGCAATTGTTGCCTCTGTGACTTGATATGAGAGGAGCTGCCCTTATCGTCGTACTCTGAGCAAAGGCTATCATCTATACATATAAAAGTTATCTTAGAAATCGAGACCACAGGCGCAAAACATTAAGAATTCAAATTCTATATGAAAACATTTGAATTAATTAGCAAAATACAAGGCTAAAGAGCTCAAAATAACAAATATAACTTTTGGAAACTTATCTGAATTGTAAAAAAATTATTTGGAAACTGAAATGAAATTTGTGCTTTGCTAGCCCTATTTGCAGTTAAATAAATTTATGGGGGTGCTTTCATGCCCTTCTATGCAAGCTCATTAATGTAATTATATATGACAAAGTAATATATGATTCATATGAATCACAAACTATATACTGCTTTAGCATCATCCTATCATTCATTCTCTCATCACTAAGGCATAGTTTAAATTAGTCGGTGGCCAAATCTAAAGAGCATATGGCAGTCTACACATTTGTGTAAATCACATATAGATCCATTGATTAGACTAGCACATATACCAAAGATATTGCAATTTGTGTATTAGTGTAAAATCATAAAACATTAATTGATTAGACCAGCCAAATGCATAAAGAATGAATTGCAAGTTTGTGCTGTCAATAGAGGAGAGAGCACTCTGATAACCACTACAAAGCAAACTCTAATACGGATCTTTATGATAATGTAAAATCTCTTACCGAAGCAAATCCGATGCACATAATACTGAATCCAGGGAAATTGAAAGGTGCCTGATCAGACAGGAATAAAGCTGGAAGAACACTTAACCTTGTTAATTTTGATTGGCTTTTGGGCCTAATAAGATATTTAATTGAATCTCCAATCACCTGTTAGAGGAGAGAAAGCTAAGGGAGAAACAACATTGGCAAAGGAACATATGCCTGAAATACACCCTTGAGCCATTCCCTGAAACAGAAGGGAATGAAAAGAAATTAAGAATAATCATTCGTAACAAGCAGAACCAGTCCTAAAAAGATTTCATCCACTGTAAACAGGACCCATATTTAGTCCATCACAGAGCAGAATTTTTATTTTTTATTTTTTCAACTTGATCATTTAAAAAAATAAAAATAAAAAACCCAGTTCCACAATAAGAAAGACAATCCACATGCATTCTTTAACGAGATCAGCATAGTTGAAAATAGCCTGATGCCTGCCTACTGTGAAAATTATATCAATCAATCACTCTTAAAGAAACACACCTGTTCGCAGGACCCAACTTGTTTAGAAACAATGCTCCTCATCTGCACATTTTAAACTAATTTAGTGATCAATAGACCATATCCAAGCAAATGTTATGGATTGAACTAGACAATGAAGACACTCACACATGGCTGTGAGAAAACATACAATATGGAGAACATAGCAGCGACATAAGGTACCTATCAGTATTAAAAACGTTAGCCATATTGCCATACTACAACATAACATAAGTTAGCTAAAGCATATAAAAGACATAGTTTTAAAAATTAATCTCGGAACATAAAATGGAACACGGCAAATTCTCCAAAAATAAAGGAAAGAAACTTGTATTTCCCAGTAAAGTGGCAAAGAAATACCCAGAAGGACCACGCAATGCTGTAAAGAAACATCTGCATCCAAGACCATAAATTATTAAATTAGAACTTGACATATACAAACTATTGACAAAAGTACTCATTCTCGAGTCATTATGGAATGTGAGAAAAAGAGAATAACTACAGAGAGACAAAGTGCTTACATGCACACAGCTGAAAAAAAGTCCTATTGAAAGCAGCTTCTCCTCTCCTAGAGCAGGAACCAACATTGGCATGAGAAGCAACTGCACAAATGCTCCAATTTTTAGATTGAAATAAAAGGAGTTAATGCTATATCGGAAAACAAAACAATCTCCAGGCATACCTGTGATATGGTCCCGGTAATCCCAGATATGACCATTAAGTCGGCAAACTGATTCTTGTTAAAGTGAAAGCTAGCCTTTAAGTAATACTGCAAAGGGAACAATAAATTTCAATGCTACATCGTCTTATGTATAATCACAAGGTTCTCTTGCACAGAAATTTATTTGATTCTATGACCATTCGGAATTAACGTGTAAAAAACAATCACATGAAACAATAATGTGTGTCTAATTCAATGAATTAGAGAAGTACCATCACAGAAGCATGAAGGCCAACATCTGCAAGGTTGCTGAAAAACGCAACAATTGCAGCTTGGGAAAATGTCGAGCTGCAAATCGAGTACATTACATATAAGTATAATTATCTCAAACAAGATTATAAATAGCAAAACAAGGAGTTAATTGACGGACCTAATCTTGAGCAAGGAGAGCATATCCTCAAAAGAAGGCATTGTTTTGAAAACCTGCACGGTTTTCCTAGTTGAATCTCCATCTGATTTTGTAACATTGAGTTTTTCCTTTGAGAGTATTGGAGCAGAAAGAGTATTGTCTACGATTGAATCAGGGAGGAAAACCCTCATGTACACCGTTGCTAGCCCTGCCACCGTGGCCGCAACCTAATAACCACAACTCCGTTTAATATATACATACAACACATACTTTTCCTCAAATACTTTTTCTCAAACCCATTTTGGAAGAATTTTCCTTCATCCTAATACGTGTCAATTAAATAGACTATTTATATGTATTATTTGAAAAAATCACATGACTAATTTGACATGTGGATAGTCTGTTTACTTGCTACGTAGTTAGTTGAAGGAGGATTCCTCCAATCCAGGTGGGAGGAAAACTATTTCGAAAGGGAAATTAATTACATTGTTTTATAAGAGAACCTGGAAAGTAGAAGAAGTGGAGAGAAAACGAGTGGAGAGGGTTCCGCAAACGAATGCAGCGGATCCAATCCCTGATAAAATTCCGAATGATGATGCTCGTTGCGCCTCTGGAACATTATCTGCCTGAAAATTGAAAACGAATTCATATTATATAACTCAAATAACGTTGTGAAATTGAAACTTGATACACAAATCAAGATAAGTCATATCCCTTTACTAAGTTTAATTTACGGGCGAATCAATTCACCTTTCAAACTTTCAACTAACCCTCGCTGAAAAAAAATTGGTGAGCTGGTGGGAACTGGGAATAGGCGGCAACAGGCTTTTCTTCTATTGACTGGGCCTTAAAAAATTGAATGTGGGTAATCAGGCCGGGTCTAATAGAATCAACAATTGAACTTTGGTGGGTACGAATTGTTTCTTGAGGGCCATAAAAGTTAAGTTCAACATATAGTTGGGTGAGTCCAAAGCCCACAACAATTTTTTCGAGGTACAAACTACAAAGCGGTTTATGCATGACATTTCCCTCCCTTGAATAGAATGGGCTCTAAAATTGGGCCTAGACTTCTGTTTTTGAAGGTTTTATTGATATGTGAGATACCCCATTTTCTCATTTTTCAAATGTCTTAAAACTTTGTAAATTTGTAATATCTTTCAATTATCTAAAATTTTGTTGAGGTTATTACCATAACCATATTAACTCATATCTTTCAATTATCTAAATTGAGATAAGGATTTACCACGTAAGCAAGGGCAAGGCAGTGAACGCTTCCTTCACAAACCATTGCGGTGAGGGTCTTGAACACGTAGTACACATAGAAGAAATTCCTTTCTCTACTGTAGGCCAATACGGCTGTAACCAAATGTTATCATTAATTAGAATATCCTTGCATGTGACTTGGATTAAAATAGGAATCAGCATTAGTGGTCCTTATAGACTTGCAGTTGTCCTGCATAACTTCTGGCATATGACTTTTTTTTTTTTAATGAAAAAGTTCTGGCATGACATGCATCAGATATACGATACTATTGCCTTTTTTTTTGGCATATACAAATGGTATGGCATTCAATTAAAAAAAAAAAAGTGTTTCAAGTTCCAATTTCGTGGTGTGAAACTGGGAAAAAAAATGCGATATTTTTAATGGGCCCGGCGTCAGGAATATTGCTTTAGAAATTAGAAGTTAGCATCTTTCCGAGGCAAACGTTATAAGCCCAATCAATTGATGCAACAGCGATTGGAGACTTGGAGTGGCAAACAAAAGCATAAATATATTTAGGAAAAAAAGAAGATGAAGAATATATATAATTTTGGACAACTAGAAGATTCCCAAAAGAGAGAAACTTATCCAGCCAAATTCTGATATTGAGTGGGACCTGCATCTCTTTGCATCCGATTATTTGAAGACTTCTAAACTTTATTCTCCTACTATATATTTTTCTTTTAGAAAAAATAGTACTTTTTTCTGTTCTTTTTTCCTTTTTCTTTTTTGACTTCTTAATACGTATAAAACTCAACAAACAAAAGAGAGTTATAGATACCACTTTCAATGGTAGTGCCAAATCAAATTTTGAAATTAATATTAACAAGGATAGTTATTTAATTTTTGTAAAATTAAATTAAATATTACAAATCTAAAAGTATATTCAATATTTCATTATGGACAGAGTTTGGCTACAAACCAATTTATAGCCCTGGGCTACAAACCAGGTATGTGGCCAAATTAAAAAACAACATGTCACATTACTAGTTTAAGTGAATTTAACAGAAAAAATTAACCTTTAACAGCGTTAGGTCTCTCTCTCATCTCATCTTTCTCTCTCAATCACCCAAAAACTCACGATTGATTTTTCTCTCTCTTCTTCCAGCCCCTTTCTCTTTCTCTCTCTCTCTCTTCGTCTTCTACAGGCTTCCACCCCATTTTTCTCTCTTTCTCTTCTTCTTCCACCTCACTTCCGGCCTCTCTCTCTCGCTTCTTCTTCCACCTTGCTTTCTCTCTCTCTCCATACCCAAAACCCACACTGCCGATCCCTCTTCCACCGTCTCAATCAACGCCTCAGTTTCTCTGCCCCTATCTAAGGCTCTCTCTCATTCTCATGGATTTTTTATTTTATTTCTTTTTCAGATTTTTTTTTTTATAATTTTTTTCCAGATATGGGTTTGTTTGTTTTTCCTTTATGTTCCTTGTTGTTGCATGAGTTTTGGGTTGGATCTAAGCATGGCCAAATTAAGTGGTTCATGGATGGTCATGGTTTTTTGGTCTTGGCTAAAGGTAAGTTTTGGCTATGGGTTTTGATTGTGGGTGTTTGTGATTTGGAGTTTTGTTTGGTGTGGGTTTCTCACTCCTGAAGAACCACGTTAGCAGTGAAAAAGTGGGGTTTGGGTACCAGAGGTTCGACGAAGAGGAAAGAGTGAGAACGAAGGTGATGGTGCTGGAACAGAGGAGAGAGACCAGATTTGGGGGCAGAGAAGAGAGAAAACGGAGGAAAGAGAGAGGTAGAGTTAACGGGTTTGTGGGTCTGTTAACTAGCCATGTGCCTCTCACATGATCAGGACAGGTGTCCTTCTTAAAATGGTGACACGTAATCGGTTATAGCACTGGGCTACAAATTGGTTTGTAGCCAAACTCTATCATTTCATTATTTAAAATATTAAAATGATGTAATATTCTTTACAGTATTAGATTTATGAAATAGAATATGATTGTTTGTAACCAAATTCTATCATTTCATTATTTAAAATATTAAAATGATGTAATATTCTTTACGGTATTAGATTTATGAAATAGAATTTTAATCATAAAAGAAATGAAGAGAATTCTAATGTGATTGATGCACGTTAACAACATAATAATAATAATAAAATTAATTATTTTTTTTGTTTTATAATTAAAAATTGACACTTAGATCTATATAGTTTATGTACTCAAATTTATAGTATTCATAGAATCACTTATACAAATAAAGGCCCAAATGGTTAGAAAAAAGTAGGGTTTTTTTTTTTTTTTTTTTTTTGCTACAAGGTTAGAAAAAAGTAGTTAACGTGCGATGGCAACTCTTTTTTAAATTAAGCAGTCTCAATCATGCTTTAAGCCTTTAACTTATTATGGACGTAAAGCAAGATTTTTTTTTACTCTCAATCCATTTTCAGATAAATTAAAAGAATGCATGCATACCTAGTGGTATAATTGTGAGACTCATTGGAAGTGTAAGCAAAGTTTTCCGACCATACTTGTCAGAGAGATTTCCCACCAAAGGTGTCATCACGAGTGTTCCCAGCCCTATAATCTGCATAAATCACACATCCCTGTCTAGGTTATTACAAGTCACGATAGTTAGTGCTTGTTGATAAGCTTTCCTACCAAAGAACACAAACATAAGTAATGCTATTTGCACCCAAATTCTCATCAATTGTTAATTGTGATTGAAAAGACTGAATATCATGACTTTTTTTTCTCTCTTAAATATTGATTTTGGTTGCCACCAATCCAGGTTGAATGGCATGCGACTTTTACATTAACTATGAAAAGAAAAAACCTAAGTGCCCTTTTAGTCAAACAAATTCTTATTGGATCGACAATGATGTTAAACCTAAAAATCCTTCTTTTATTTTTGCAAATGAAGCAAAAAATTAAATTTACAATTATTACAGTGGCCATCCAGAAAATTACATACATATTCAAAATGGCCTATAGTTATATATTTACTCATTCCCTCACTTTCAAGCCGCAAGCCCCTGTTCCTGAGGAGTGAGTGGGAACTTTGGGCAGAGAAGGCCAAATAACTTTGTGTAATGTTGCTGTACGTACATGATTCTAAGAAAAATATGATCAGACAGGTCTGAAAAGATCATAAAAGACAACCCAGATTTTTGTTGAAATTGGAAGTATGCACAAAACGCATTTACTTCATGGGTGAGGAAACAATGTAATTGTGGGTCCTCGAGTTTGGGAGTTATATGACTTGAAATTGAAAAATCCAAAAGGCATTCCTCATGAAACTGAAAGGAAATTTCGTCTTAATGGGAATTTTGTGCTTCAAGTTTGAAATTTCTGCTTTTTGGCAAAACGAAAGGACATGTTGCATGGGCAACCTTAAGCTTCTAGTGACTCAGGAGACAGAGAGGGACCCGTTTGGTAAACTGATTAAATAGACAATCACAATTCACACCATAGAATTAGTCATAGAATTAGTCAGAGCAAATGCTTCGGACATTTAATGCCAAGAAAAAAGAAATAGTTTTTTTCTACTCGTGATTCAAGAAAGAGGCAATGAACCAATGGTCATGATGGATGGATGCAGAACTTAATTAGAAGAAAGTAAGAAAAATAAAAAGCAAATTAATAAAGTTATACAACAAATACCCCCTGTTGAAATCCGGAGAGGTAAATGGCCAATGAGCATTTGTCTCTTCCAGGACAAAGCGCTGACACCGTAACATCGGTGATTGCTGGAATCACCATGAATATGGACACTGTCATGAAAAGGTATCTCAACCCTAATAGCTTTCCCATGATCACTCTCGCTAGAAATTAAGCTTTTGAACAAGATCAAAAGCAATTTAAATTGGCGACTCGAATTAAAGCTATAAGAAGCTAATGAAGAAAGACTTAAATGTAGATATTAACGTCCATTAAAGAAAGTGTTATGTGCATAAATGTGTCATTCGATTTGCTTGTAGAGCCAATTGATACAATAAAATAACGAGGTCCGATAAGACTATGACAGCCAAAACAATGTTTGAAATTGTGAAAAGATAGCTACTATTTTTTTTTTGGGGCGGTGGCTTGTAGGGGGAGTAAAAGAATTCCTAAGGTTTGGCCTAAGAATATTTTAAACCCTGATTTTTATTTATTTTTAATTGGTTATATTAAACCTAACTTTATAAAACACAACAATTTAAATAGTTCATATATATATCTATGAAAAATTATTAACGAAGTAACCTATCTTGTGAGAGTAAAACTTTGATAGATGCCTATTATACCTTAATGTTACCATTTTGTTAAGAGAGAGTGCAAAATACAATAATAAGGAGAGGGGATAACACCGGTAAAGTGAGAAAAGCTTGGACATTTTGGTTAGGGCCTCAGCTTGGACACTTTCTTTCAAGTCCATTTTTGGAAAAGCTTCGTTGGTGTATTAACTATTAAGTATTAAGTAAGTGTGTAGGATTAAGGTGTGGAGGCATAATCAGATAATGGAATGGTCAATGGATCCTGGATGCAGGGGTTTTATTCATGGTGTAGTAGCTGAATTATGAGCGTTGCAAGATGTGTTACTAATGGTGAGAGAATTGGAGATTAGTAATCTTCATGTGGAAATAAATGCTAAGAAACTTGTTAATCTTGTTAACAATGAACTATCCCTATAGCTAGCAAACTAATTCAAAGCATTGTTGTACTTTAAAGGCTATCACAAAGTTTGTAAACACTTGTCCTTTTGAGGTCCAAAATCTCATGGTACGGAAATAGGTAACAAGAATAGAAATAGGATAAGATTATTTGGAGCATCCTAAAAAATAAGGGGTCCCAGGTCTTTTGAACATAATTAACAAATGCTAATTAGATTCTATGGGTGTGATCAATGAATTAATAGACTATATATTCGATGGCCAAAAATGTAGGATGCCATTTTATTTTTGTAGTTTTCTAATTAGACAAGCTTTGTACGGTTCATATGAGACACATTGGATTTATTTGAAAAAGATGGCAATAGTGTACACAGACGCAATTTCCACTAATTAAATAGAGTACTGATTTGGAAGTTTGTGTAATTGGCAAATTGCCTGAAAACCGAAGTAACGATAAAGGTAACCTCATAAAGCTGAAAGGAAATTTCGTTGGATAAGAAAGAGAGAGACACAAAGAGAGTGAGAGTTTTCATCTGCAGTGAGCGCCAAGCTACGTTTTGAAGTTTTGCTTGTGAACTGAATTCTAATGACAACAACTTCTACTTATCAAAAACATTGACAAGAACTTCTAAACATGGACCTTATTAGTCATGAATATTATCAAATGAAAACATTTAAGCTACCTAATCCTCGATAATAAAAAGTACATTAATTCAAAAACAAAAAAGAAAAGAGTTTCTAAAATTAAAATGTTGTTGGTTGGTTAATTCATAATAACATTGTCTGTGACCTCTTACTTTCAACAGAGAAAAAGATATAACACCCAACTAAATCTTAATTGCAAGTAAAAATTGTAACAATGTAAACAAAGATTTAGCTACTGAGAAAATGATGAATGGAAAAGGGCAAGTAAGTAGTAATTGTAAATAAAGGTTGCGTTATAGAAATTACGTACCGCCTGTTGAAATCCAGTAAGGTAAATTGCGAGTGAGCATTCGTCTCTTCCAGGACAAAGTGCAGACATAGTAACATCGGTGATGGCTGGGATCACCATGAATGTGGCGAAGTTATGAAGAAAGATTGTCATGAAGAGGTTGCTCAACCCTGACAACTTTTCCATCTTTCTCTCTCTTTTTCTTTTCCTCTTAGACCACAACTAAAGACAGAAGCAGCTAAAGGAAAAGCTACACTTCAGACTTGCCAATTAAGCTACAAAAGAACACTGAAAGCAGCAAATAAAAGGACTTTAATTCAAAAGAATAGTGCAGTGTCTATATACTATATAGTATATATGCTCTGTTGATTATTGCTCTTGCTATAACTTATGTTGCATACAATACATTATACATGTCAACTTCGCTAATGTAGCAACAGCACTGTGACCACAAAAGTTGATTTTGGTAATGAATGACCAACCAAAATTCAGAGTGTCTTATAATGAAGCGAAGCCTGTGGCCCACTGAAATTGATTCGGAATTTTCTTCCACAAGATACAAATTTTGTAAGATCATGGAATGTCACTCTAGTCACACTGCTATTTTTGAAAGCCAAAAAGTGAACAAAGTGCCGAAGGTAAGGATGCGTAGCTTGTAGTTCATGCAATAAGAGGATCAACACCCAAAGTTAAATATTGGGCCCATTTTGACGCGTGTAGGATCTAATTACGCCTTAAGGCGTGCAAGCTTGATCTACTCTCATAAATAAAAAAAGCTTACTTTAGGTAGGATATAACTGCTCACTGGATGGAATAGTTAACCCAGGCCCAATAATATGAAATTGGGTTTGGCCCGTAGATGTAACAAAATTGCTTGATACGTGTGTAATTGGGCTGGGTGTTTTCTTTTTAAGTCTTTTAGGACTTCCATTTCCATTTTTTTTCTTCTTCTTTTTTATGTTCTTAGTATCACTATTTTTCTTCGAGACCAACAAAATGATGTAAGATCCGTGACTAATGGGAATTGGGTTGGGGTTTTTCTTAGGCAATTGGGTGTACGTGTCCAGGCTGAGTTGAAAACTTTCGAAGATAGTTTACTGTAAACCATTGATTTTGGAATCTCATATCTGGATATTGAAATGGATTCTCTAGTTGTAGTTGAGTTTGTGAATTCCAATACCACTTCTAATATTTTTTTTAATGCTATTGTGGGTGAATGCAGGTGTCTCTTAAACAAATTTGATCGTTTCACTTTTAAGCATATTTTCAAAGAAGCATGTTGTACAGATATTTTAACTAAAACTAGTTGCGCCGAGTAAGTTGATTATGTTTTATTTACTTTAACCCCAACGCATATATTGGAGGCTTTGGCTTTTGATGCTTCTGTCACTACTCAGTTTTGTTTGATTAATAGCTAATATATTTCCTTTTTACCCAAAAAAAAAAAAATTTGATTTGCTGCAAAAAAATTAAGAAGACAAATTTTCCCTCCCAACTTATTAAAATCTTGCAAGCAAGAAAAATAAAATAAAAAAATCAATGTTATATGACTTATATCACAAATATCTTGGACATAGATTG
Source organism: Fagus sylvatica (assembly GCA_907173295.1). NCBI lineage: Eukaryota > Viridiplantae > Streptophyta > Magnoliopsida > Fagales > Fagaceae > Fagus > Fagus sylvatica. Next base: position 35,497,091 of record OU015764.1, on the reverse strand, counting down.
CTTTTTTATAAGCTGGTCGACTGGCATTCTTCCCTGTGAATATTTTATGGAGAGGTGGTTGTGCAGCACGGAGCACGGATCAGGGGCATTAACGAAGTTGTGGATCAATGACAGCTATATCAATGGTGTTTTTTGGGGGCAATAGTCTCCCTCCTACAAACGTGAGGCCTATACAAAAATATATATGATTAAACTAAAAGGAGAGTTATCAATATCATGAAGTGCACCACATTATGATTTCAATATGTATTTAACACAAGAGGGACGATTAGAATGTTATTCCTCATTGATCAATAGAATATTAACTAGTAATAAAAAATATAAAAAGTTGATCAAATTTTATTCAAATAATTAGAAAGTAAAGGAACAGATCCAATCATATTTAACCCAATTAAAAAGTAAAAATTGATAAAATGTATGGTTAATTGGAATTAAACAAAAGTATAGACAACTAAGACAACTAGACAAGATATATTATTGAAATACATACTCTAATCCCGATAATAAATCACTGTGAAATCGTGACCGTAAGACCTTTAAGTTGTTATATATCAAAATCGGTTTTTTTTTTTTTTTTTTGGTAAAATGAAGATATATATATATATATATATATATAAAAGAATTAGATGCAAACCATCCTATTACAGCTAGAAAAACTTAGCTTTATCAAAAGCTTGCAAAGTCTCCACCACAGGAGGTGGGATATCCAATTGAACAAAAGAAGAATTTCATCAAGTTTAGCTAGTGTATCAGCACATAAAAACAAGTTGATATCCAAAAATAAATTATACAGAAGAAAAAAAAAAAAAAAAAAAAAAAAACAGCGTTGTGAATTTAATGATTTGGACAAAAAGTGAAGCATTGCATTAAACATTTCAGATAAAAAAATTTCCCATGAATTGGTATATAATTCCCTACTAATTTTTTTGTTTATAACATAAGTTTTTAGTATTACTGCTCAAGGTGTTCTTCTTCCCTAATTTCAGTCCTATCCTTAGACATTACCTGTGTGGTATCCTTGGGGTTGCTAGCATCTCAAATCTTGGTAAGTACTTGGGGTTTCCTCTTAGACCCAATGGTCGTAGTACTAGAGATTTTGATTTTGTTGTGGAGAAAGTTCAAACCAAGCTGTCAAGTTGGAAAGCTAAGCTTCTTTCTCCTGCAAGTAGAATGATTCTAGTTCAATTTGTCACATTTGTCATCCCTGCTTATTATATGTAGAATGTTACTTTACCTATTAGAGTTTGCTCTAACCTTGATAAGTTGAATAGAGATTTTCTTTGGGGTTCCACTAATGAAAGGAAGAAAATGCACATGGTTAGTTGGGACAAAGTTAGGCTTATACCTGGGAGGTTTAGGCTTATACTCTACAAAAGCTAGGAATCTTGCTCTTCTTGCAAAGCTAAATTGGAGAGTTATGGAGGATTCTGACTCCTTATGGGCCAAAACTTTGATTGCAAAGTATTGTCCTAATGGCATTATGAACGAGAGATTGGGAACTCGTAGGAGTGGGTCTAGTAATTGGAAAGATTTGGAGAAAAGTCATGAGATTTTTAGGAAAGGCCTTAGATGGGTGGTTAACAATGGTCATGAGATTTCCTTTTGGCATGATTTATGGGTTGGTGATAGTCCCCTTCGCTTCTTGGTGCATGGTCCTTTATCTTCCTGGGAGGATTCTCTTAGAGTTTGTGATGTTGTTGAGGGTGTGAGTATGTGAAATCTTTCAACCCTCTCCCTTGATATTCCTACTTGTACCCGAGAGGCTATTAAGGCAATTTCGATTTGCTCAAATAGACCTCTTGCAGATAAGCGTGTTTGGGACACAGTTGGGGGTGAATTTAAACTTGGTAAAGCATATTCTATTGCCTGTAATAAATTTTCTGAATGCTCTAGTCTTAAACATTCCTCTTGGATTTGGAAAGTTAGGACTAGTCCTAGAATTATGTTTTTTCTTTGGCAATGTTACTATCTTAGTATTCCTGTGCGGGAAATACTTGCTTCTCGTGGGATTAATATCCCTACCTTTTGTCCTAGATGTTTGGACCCTAATGAATCATTTATCCATATGCTTAGAGATTGCCTTGATTCTATTGCTTTTTGGAGCTCTTTTCGATTCCCTTCCTTGGGTAGTCACTTTTTTTTGCATCATTGTTTGACTGGATTCATTCTAATTGTATTGCCTCTTCTACTCATGATCATCACATTCCATGGCAAACTCTATTTTCCTTTGATATTTGTAGCTTATGGTTGAGAAGAAACCAGTTTGTCTTTAAACCTTATGCACACTTTTTGGATCCTGTGGCAAATGCCATTTCATATGCTTCTGAGTTCTTTTATCTTATTGGCAGTTACTCCAAGGAAAAAAATATGATTTCTACTCCTATTAAGTGGGTTTCCCCTCCTTTAGGTTGATTTAAATTGAATACGGATAGTTTATCATTGGGAAATCTAGGTTTGGCAGGGGGTGGGGGAATTATTCGTAATCATGTAGGTGATTGGGTGGGTGGTTTTTCTCGGGCCATTGGTGTCACAACTAGTGTTCAGGCTGAATTGAAGGCTCTCAAAGATGGTTTAAAATTAGCCATTGATCTTGGAATTCTTCACCTTGAGATTGAAATGGATTCTTTAGTTGCAATTGAACTTGTTAAATCGATTACTATCCCTAATGCTTTTTTGAGTACCATTGTGACTGATTGCAGGTCCTTAATTGAGAGATTTGAGATCTGTTCTCTCAAGCACATCTTCAGAGAAGCGAATGGCTATACTGATTTACTTGCAAAAGTTGGCTGTGACCAGACTCCGGATTTTATTTCTTTTTCTAATGCCCTAGCGTATGTGCTGGAGGCTTTGGCTTTTGATGTATCGAATGCTACTCGTTTCCGTTTGATTAGCTCGTAATTTAACCCCAAAAAAAAAAAAAAAAGTATTACTGCTCAAGTATCACAATTATTCTCCACGTAGACCATGCGAGGGGCCAAAGTTGTTGACGAAAGAAACATAAAAAGCAAAAGGAAAATACTTGTTAGGAACAAGGAAATTACAATGGCAACGGGAAAGCAGGAAAATATTCTCGCAGATCCTAAGGCAAACAAAGTATCTCATTAACCTCTTTTCAGAAAGAAAAAGTACAAAGTCCGGAAAGTGAAAAGGCACCGTTTCCGGAGAAGCTTCCATGTGATTTCCAAGCTAACATAGTCTCCAATCCCCATTACCGTCTACCGTGATTGGAATTGTCCCAAGCTAGAGTTGTAACTGAGTCGTGGAATAGATTAGGATTGGTTCATTGAATATTATTTTGGGTGTGAATTGAGTTCAAAGTTCATCAAGTTAATGATTTTATTTATTATATCCTCATATCAAGTAAATAAAATTACTAAAAAAAAATTTACATTGTTTCAAACCATGTTAATGATTAATAACTCTATCGTTTCAATAAAAAAAATGTTAATGATTAATAAATAAATTATAATTTAGATTATATTATTTGAAATAGATAAAATAATTTTCATTTATAAACATATAAGAAATAGATTCTCATTCTATATATATATATATATATATTCAAAATCAAAGTCAGTTGAATTCTTATGTGCAAAACCATCCTAAAAATCAGGGAGTTTTGACAAAAAAATGCATTTTTTTTAGGTAATTTGCCAAATATGATATGGTAGAAGTTAATTTGAAATATAGATCTTGTATTTAATAAAAACAAAATTCAAATGAATCTTGTCTTTACAAAACACAAGATTGGTGATTTTAAATTCTTTTTTGTCAATCATGTTTTTCTAACAAACAATATTTAATTTTAAATTTAGTTCGCCCCAAACTTTTCTAGTTGGGGTGCAACTAGATCTACCATTAATCTTGTTTTTCTAAAAAACAAGTTTGTCAAAATTTTAAATGAATTTTGTCTTTTGTAAAGACAAGATTTGTCTAAAATTACTTTTTTAAATGAATCTTGTCTTTAACAAAGACAAGATTCAACTTAGAGAGAGAGAGAGAGAGAGAGAAGAGTGAAAAGTGAGTTTGGGTAAAAAGTAAATTCAATCTTGTATTTAACAAAGACAAGATTGCTTAAAAAATTTATTCAATCTTAAATACAAGATTGCTTTAAAAAAAAAATTGTAGTCCGGTCTCTCGTCTGGTTACGTTGAGACGAGGGATAAAATTTGTTTTAGCAATCTTGTGTTTAGAAAAAACAAGATCTATTTTTCAAATTAAGTTCAGCTGAGACATGTTTGACAAAATAAAATTAAAAAAAGCATTATTTAAAAAAAACGGCCTAAAAATCAAAACATAGTTCTATAAAATAAATCTATTATATATATTTCTTTTAAAAAAAATATTAAACGAGGCCCTTTTTTCAAAATAATGCTTTTTTAAATGTTATTTTGCCAAACATGTCCCAGCTGAACTTAATTTGAAAAATTAATCTTTTTTTTTTCTAAACACAAAATTGGCACCAATCTTGTATTTAACCAACACAAGATTGTTAAAACAAATTTTACTCTCTCGTCCCAACGTAAAGCAATCTTGTGTTTGTTAAATACAAGATTGAATAAATTTTTTAAGCAATCTTGTCTTTATTAAATACAAGATTAAATAAATATTTACTTTTTACCAAAACTCACTCTATTCACTCTTGCCTCTCTCTCTCTCAAATTAAGTTGAATCTTGTCTTTTTTAAAGACAAGATTCATTTAAAATTTTCTATGACATGAGGCACGCGTACTGTTTTACTTTAAGTTGAATCTTGTCTATTCTAAAGACGAGATTCATTTAAAATTTTGTTTAAAGTACGGTTTGGATTTTCAAATTTTGGTTCAATCTTATATTTTTTAAAGACAAGATTCATTTAAAGTTTTAACAAACTTGTTTTTAGAAAAATAAGATTAATTGTAGATCTAGTTCCACCCCAACTAGAAAAGTTTGGGGCGAACTAAATTTAAAATTAAATCTTGGTTTTCTAACAAAAGATTAACCAAAAAAAAAAAAATTATTTTCACCAATCTTGTGTTTTGTAAAGATAAGATTCATTTACAAAATACAAGATCTATATTTTAAATTAAGTTCCACCAGATTATGTTTGGCAAATTAACTTTAAAAAAAATGAATTTTTTTTTGCCAAAACTCCAATAGTTATTAATGATAATAATTATTACATTACAGTTTATTCTACTATTTATAATAGTAGTTCTCATTATAGTGTACTAACTATTACAAAATACCAAAATTAGTGAAAATAGTTTAAAACCTAAGACCAAGGAATAAGAATAGGCCCCTCTCCATTGAGCTATAACAACTTGTTTCAGTGTGAAAAATTCAGACACTAAATCCGAAAATTTAGAAGACAACAATAGTTTGTTTATCTTTTAAGGACGATATTCAAGATTCAGCCCACAATTTGTGTGGAGTCTACGAAGATCTACGGGTTTATATGAGATAAGGGTGGTCCATTATACACGTCAATTGATTACTAACTAATTAGACACGACACTTTCACACGCGATTAAAAATAGATACAGCTGGAGTAATAGAAGTTAAAAGAAGTTTGTGTGACTTAAAAAAAAAAAAAAAGTTTTTGTGAATACTGAATAGGCATGGAAAGTTATTTAATTTGAGTAAACACACATTTAATAAAGTGACTTCTATCTTTTGATTCTTTTTTAATTTGTATAGCTAAAAAAATCAAAAGGCTTTAAAGATAAAAGTTAAAAAACCAGCTTTGGCCAGGTCTTTTGGTCTCCTCTATTCCTTGTCCACGTGTTCAATCTGAGCAACTAGATTCACGCTCTGTGCGCGTGCAATGATCCAACGGTAGACAAAATAAGAAGACTTATCGTTTCTTTCCAAACGGGATGATTGATAATATAAAGGTAGACACACCTTTCTCAGCCGGACTCAAACTCTCTCCAATCCTTCACTCTCTTTCTTTCACTCTCTCACTCATTCAATGGACACTCTTGCTCTTCTCTTCTGTACTCTGGCTATTCTGGCCGGTGGCATCTACTGGTTCATTTGCATACTTGGTCCAGCTGAACAGCAAGGCAAAAGAGCCGTCGATCTATCTGGCGGTTCTATCTCAGCCGAGAAAGTTAGAGATAATTACAAGCAATACTGGTCTTTCTTTCGCCGCCCAAAAGAGATCGAAACCGCTGAGAAAGTTCCCGACTTTGTCGACACTTTCTACAACCTAGTTACTGACATTTACGAGTGGGGTTGGGGACAGTCTTTCCACTTTTCCCCTTCTCTCCCTGGCAAGTCCCACCGTGATGCCACGCGCGTCCACGAAGAGATGGCCGTCGATCTCATCGACGTCAAACCTGGAGATCGAGTTCTGGACGTCGGATGCGGCGTCGGTGGGCCCATGCGTGCAATCGCCGCTCACTCGCGTGCGAAAGTCGTGGGAATCACGATCAACGAGTACCAAGTGAATCGCGCTCGTCAGCACAACAAGAAGGCTGGTCTCGAATCGCTTTGCGAGGTTGTATGTGGGAATTTCCTCGAGATGCCTTTCTCCGACAACAGCTTCGACGGCGCGTACTCAATCGAGGCGACATGTCACGCGCCGAAGCTTGAGGAAGTGTACGCTGAGGTCTTCAGGGTTTTGAAGCCCGGATCTCTGTATGTCTCGTACGAGTGGGTGACGACAGACAAGTTCAACGCCGATGACGCGGAACACATGGACGTCATCCAAGGGATTGAAAGAGGTGACGCTTTGCCTGGACTTAGAAGCTACGTGGACATAGCTGAGACAGCTAGGAAGGTTGGGTTCGAGGTGTTGAAGGAGCGAGATCTGGCTAGGCCTCCAGCTCAGGCTTGGTGGACTAGGTTGAAGATGGGAAGAATCGCCTACTGGAGGAACCACATTCTCGTGATTGTTCTCTCCGCCTTGGGAATCGCACCAAAAGGAACCGTTGATGTGCACGAGATGCTTTTCAAGACCGCTGACTTTTTGACCAGAGGTGGTGAAACTGGAATTTTCACTCCGATGCACATGATCCTCTGCAGAAAGCCAGAGTCACCCACATCATCTTAGCCAATGGTTGAGGTAACACCTCAGACTCGGTTCAAGAACCACCTTTGCCAACCGCCTGTTACTTTAGTTTTGTTTTATTTTCTTTAGGTTTTTCGTAATTTTTTGTCCCCCTCTAATTTCAATTTACTACAACTTCCTTGTCATCTATTTTGTATTTTTATTTCGGAATTTAATATAAATCTGGTTGGTTGGATCTTGGTTTCTACTCTTGTGATATGTCAAGAGGTCCGAGAATTTTGTTTTTTGTTTAATGAAATTTGAATATTATTTATTATATTTGTGTTGTCTTTAACGGTGAACTGAAGAGTAGTGGAGAACCTCGTTGTAGCAGTGTCTTTTAACTGACGAGTTTAACCAGTACAAGTGTAGAAGATGTGAAAAGACATTAAAAAATATTAAAATATTTGAAGAAGAATCAAACATTTTTAGATTCTGCAATAAATAAATAAATAAATAAAACATTTTTGAGTGTTTGAGATTCAAGATGTTTAGCGCAGCGTGTATGAAGGGTTGTGCGTGAGAAAAGGCGAAAATTCCTCCAGAGAGTGAGTGTGAGTGGTGGTGTACACGAGGCGCACATGGGTAGATTGAAACATTTGGTGTAGTTTGCTTAGGTGGCGAGCACTGGGTTCTTGACTCTTGTTGTGTTGTTATGTTTTGGAGAAAGTCGGAATCCCGCCAATATCTATCTAACTTTTGTTGATTTTGTCATGTTATGCTTTTGGCTTCGGTAGCCCTACAAACAAGGGCACAAGCACAACACATATGGGCCACACCCACTTCGGATCTTTCAACGTTTGCCGTATGTGTGCACACACATGAATGTGCTTCTGCCCTTCTTTGTTCACTGTCCAGTACGCTGCTACTACTTTTTATTAGATTAGGATATTAAGTAACAGATTTAGCCTAAATCTGTTAATGGCCTGAAATCTGAATGAATCCAAGCAGTATCAGTTTTATACTTATTTGAAAAAAAATAAAAAAATTGTAATAGGTAATAACACTTAATTAGTTAATAGGTACAACTACTTCTCGCGGAATGAAAAAAAATAAAAATAAAAAATTGATCTATTTTCATTTGGGATAGTTCGGGATAGTTCTGATCGTTTGCGTTCTCCAATGATCACTGATAACTAAGGCAAAAAGCCTTCACCTCTCCTGATAAGGTGTCCCATGGGATTAAGTGTCTTGGCCAGTCACCCAAAAAAAAAAAGTTATTATGTACAAGTACAACTGTACATGTATAACTTGGAAATATATATATAATTTCTGTTGGCCTATTGAGCGCGCGTGACTGACACATGGTGATAGTCTGGTCTGGTTATGTTGATACCTTTCCTGATCTGAACATCAGATCATGTTATTGAGTTTGAGATTTTAGTTACCGGATTTGTATATCCACGACAGTTGGCAAGATGCCTTTCTGAACACATGAACATAACCTGTAAAGTTGGCGACATACATGGCAGTACATGATTATTGTAGTAGCCTGAAGAAAGCTAGGAATGCTCTGGATTGCTGGATTTTCAATGTTTTTCAGATTAAAAATTTGAAGCTGGACATTGGGTGTGTTTTGTTTGAAAATGAAATATACTAGGACTACAATCTTCACGGAAAATATTAATATTATTATCAATTTTAATATAAACGATTTACAAATTAACGTGTGAATAAATATAATTAATTTCATCTTAGCACCAAAAAAATTACTAGTCGCATTGCACGCCTTATGGGTGCTTAGATGCTTCTCAATTTTCAATCAAATTTTATCATTCAAATCTCGAAACTAAACAGGGAAATCAAAGATTTAAAAGCAAAATTACATCCAACCACTTGGTCCATTGTTCTCCATCTATGAATTTTCTATTCTCCTTTGCCCCTGCATTGGTATTCCCCAAAGTGAGGCCCAAACACCGGTCCTATTTATGCAAAATGTTCAATTCTCAGTTAGATCATTGTACCAACTATGAGGAAAATCTTGTTAAATTGTTAGATAATTATACCATCTCTGGATGGGTTCCTCCAATCACTCCATTCCGAGGAAGATATGATATTATCCATCACAGTATGAGTATATTGCTCTTCAATAGTCTCCCAAAGCTCTTCCCAATAAAATAGGGCCAGTTCCACTGGTTGTGCAGTTTACAAAATATTACTTTGTGAATTGTGATGATGTAGTTTGATCCACGCATGTGCAACTCAATCCAATCCACGGACACCTAAAACGTCTTGCTTTAATATTTCATGAAGGTCCAGATTCGATGCTCATTTCCCTCCATTACATACGCAGAAAAGCCCATGCACGCACAGGCCTTATATTAAGTCCCATTCTGTTAGAACTTAGAAGCCCAACCAACATGGATCTTATAACTTCTTTTGGGCTAGACCACCTATACCTTACTATGATTTTTTTGGTTCCGAGGGGAATATCCTCTAAGATAAATTGAAAAAGAGAATGATAAAAATCTACCCAAAGTGCCTCATGTGTACAATATGAACCACAAACCAAACGTGTGGATATAGTATTTGATCACTCAGATTTCATTCCAAATCCATAGCCACTTCTCGCCTCTTTCTCTCTTCTTCCTCTCTGCATCTCCATCTCCAACAAACCTTTCCACTCTTAATTGCTTATAATATATAAATCACTTGCTATCTATCTTCTTATTTTTATGGCTACAATCACAAATTTCTTATTTAAACCACCCTCATCTCTTTCCACTGTCCCTAAAATAATTAATCCACTTTCTTTCCCTCGTTCCTTTCTAACCCCTTGTGACCGAACCTAAACCTCTACGAACAAAACTTGAAACACAACGAACTCATTTCGTTACAAAGGCCACAGCTGTACCTGGTACTAAAAAAGTCGAAAGCGATGAAAGAGTAGTACAAGTCCACAGCATCGAAGAATTCGATGAAGCTCTCCGATTGGCCAAGAACAAGCTCGTTGTGGTAGAATACGCTGCTAGTCACAGTTACCACAGCAGAAAAATCTACCCTTTCATGGTGGATCTCAGCCGTACATGTAACGACGTGGAGTTCCTTCTCGTAATGGGTGATGAATCAGAAAAGACTAAGGAGCTTTGCAAGAGAGAAAACATTGAACAAGTTCCACACTTCAGCTTCTACAAGAGCATGGAGAAAATTCATGAAGAGGAAGGGATTGGTCCAGATGTTCTTATGGGAGATGTGTTGTACTACGGAGATAATCATTCCTCTGTTGTGCAATTGCATTGTAGGGATGATGTGGAGAAGTTGATTGATGATCATAAGGTTGATCATAAGCTGATTGTGCTTGATGTGGGGTTGAAGCATTGTGGGCCATGCGTGAAGGTTTATCCAACGGTGATTAAGCTTTCGAGGCAGATGGTGGACACTGTGGTTTTTGCACGCATGAATGGGGATGAGAACGAGAGCTGCATGGCGTTCTTGAAGGACATGGAGGTGGTGGAGGTGCCTACGTTTTTGTTCATCAGAGACGGTGTCATATGTGGAAGGTATGTGGGTTCGGGTAAGGGGGAGCTTATTGGTGAGCTCCTCAAATACCAAGGAGTTCGTGTGACATAAATTTAATTCAAATTCAAAACCCAATGAGGGAAAATGAAAATGATTTTGCAATGTTGTTTTGATTGTATGATCTTATACATGAAATTGGGGGACAATGTTTTAGACAGTGAAATTTGGGTTTCTAGAAAATAATAATAAACATTTAGTATTTCCATTATACTTCTTTAATTAATTTCTTTTATACTTACTATTTAGGTTATTTACAGAAATGCTTATGTGTATCCCGCTAGGTAATAATCTTTATAATTTTTCTAAGTTTGTTGGGATTGTTGTCCAATAAAATAGAGGTGTAAGTGATGAAATCAACTGAAAATGATGTTATTACAATTACAATCACATATTATGTCAAAAATTGTTAAATTATTGTTGTTTAATTAAAAAAAAAGGTGCGAGTACACAACATATCATGTCAAAAGTTGTAAAAATGGTGTCTCCCGAATGATACTTTTTGCGATTGGTGACACGTGATATTGTGAGATTTAAGTAGTAAGATTTATTGTATCCTTAGAACCACTGTAGAATTGTAGGGAAAGGAATTGCAGGGGATATGTATTGAGAAGTTGGTTTTTTATGGTCACTCTGTATTAATCGATGTCTGATGCTTAAGATTAGAACAGTTTCCCAATATAAGTGTTAATCACTTGCTTGGAAGGCATTAACAAAACCAGTAGATTTGGGTGCCTTGGCAGCCCTTAATTTGAATAACTTAATTATAATATTATCTTTCTAGAACCTTGTATGAGTGGCAAAATGAAATTGCAAAGAATTATATATACGTAAGTTATTAGTTTTAATTCTGGTTGTTTTGTAGAAGGAAAAAGATGGGGATATTTGAGGAGGTGTTGAATAGAGTAGGCTTGTATATTTCCTACAACGTTACTATAATCTTGGAGGGGTGATTTTCGAATAATTTTGAACCGCATCAAAGGTTTTAGCGTAATGAATCTCAGCTCATTGCAAGTTTTTTTTTATGAAAATAAAGAACAAAACAAACCCAAAATAAACAGTAACAATGACAAAGTATTTCAAGTGCCTACGTCCACTAAGAGTTTTGTAATATACCAATTATGATTACAAAAACAATGATATACACTGATAAAATTGTAACCGAGAACCATGAGAGACTCATTTCAGCTTCCAGCCTCTTTAGATGTTACTTTTCCAATAGTATATATAGAGCCATCTTGTTGATAGAAATTGTCGAAACCTTATAGAACATACATAAGATACTTCTAGATATTTGATAGGCTAATCATGTCTATCAAGCTATAAAATGCATGTAATGTGTACTGTAAAGTAGATATCAAAACTAATTTTACTTCCACCTTTATTTTAACCCTATATTTATCTTAACCAATTTTTCTACCCCCTACAAATCCTTGTATAAGTGACAGGATGATGTGAGTTCGTAACCCATTTTTTCATGGGCTTCAATATCTACTTTTCAATAGGCTTAAAGGTTCATTTCCTCATAAAAGTCAAGGCCCAGCCCATAAGAGCCTCAGACCATGCATGAATTAAAGGAAAGTAGACCTCGCTGCGGCTGGACAGCGTAACAATAAAAAGCAATAGAAATGGACTAAGAAAAGGTCCAGTGACCCAAATCCGCAATAAAACAGATTCCAGAATGTTTGCCTACACGTAAACACCAGATCACGCTTAAAGAAGCTCAAAGAAAAAACCCAACTCATGGCCCAAGCCCTTAATTGGTCCAGTTCTCCATTGCTCAGCCTAAGGAGGAAAAGTTTGGTTGCAAGAGGAGTGAGATTCAAAAATGGTTGTATATAGTCTGCAATCAAGAAGATACCTCACAAATACACTTTTGGTCTCTAAAATTTATACAAATTACACGTTTAGTTCTTAATATTTGAAAGTCACACAACGGATCCCTAACATTTCAAAAAACTTGCACTATCGATCCCTATGAGGCTATGAGCAATTTTAGTTTCTAAAATTTCAAAAAGTGAACATTTTAGAGACCAACAACGTTTCCTTTTTAAAACTTTAGGGACTAAAAGTGCCCAAAGGACCAATTGTGTTTAACCTTTTATTTGTTATATATTAATTTATTTTTTATTCTTATTATATTTCTTATTCTCGATTTGCTAAAAAATTAATTCATACTTTGCCCCAAAAAATTAAATCATGGATCTTGTTTATGTAGAATTTCCCATGATATATTAATTTGTGCATCCCACAACAGATTGATCTATATTTGTTAGGTTTTTGTTGGTTTTTATTTTGTTTCCATATATTTTCGTCTTTATTTTATTCCACCTTTAGATGTGTTGTGCACCAACAGGTCCACCACACAGTCTTCAATCCATAACCATGATTGATAAAACTATTCTCAGTTTGCCGAGACAGGACTGTATGGCTTGGGCTCCTCTTGGAGAAATTTTAGTGACTCGTTTCACGAGTAACAGATTTTGCAATCCCCGCTCATCCAGTCCGGGTCAAGCGGAGGGTTCGTCTAAAATTGAGTAAACTTCTGCATGAAATCATTAACATAGGAACTAGGAAGGTTTCAAAATGTTGGAAAGAACGGAGCAGAGCAAAGTCCAATAGCATCAGCCATCAGGAATTGAATTTTCTAAATAAAACGAATTAAGTTTATTTCTTGATTAAAATTTTATTTTTTATATTTAATAATGTACATTATGTCACATTATTTATTTAATACTATATATAATTTTTTTATAATAATAATGCATTATCTTTAAAGCAGACCTACGAAAAATAGTAAAAAAAAAATGTTTGTAAGCTTGGAAGGGATCATTTCAATGGTTGGTATTTCGCAACAGAAAGATTCTCGATTCTCAGTGAATTGTATTTGTTGTACTAGGTCATAATTGGTGTGACTGACTCTAGGGTAAATGAATATTGAGTCTATTCAGCAATCAAAAAATAAAAGAATATTGGGGTCCAATGCCTTTTTATTCTTTACAATATTATAATTTGCCCATGATCCGCAGGCTCCGTCGTAGTTTTTATTATTTAATTTTACCTTGGACAGTGTCATTGGCAGGTACAGTCCAACTTTGGCATCGTCGCCTTGCCGCTCAACAAAATACAAAAATCCTTTCTTAATAAAATAAAATTAAATAAACTACAAAATCCTTATGATTTTTTTATTTTTTTTACTTGGTCTTGAATTGAGCATGAATCCAAGAACAAACAGTTCGGTTCTTGATAATAATAAAAATAATTCATTTCCCGGTTAAATGTAAAGTCAAATTAGATATAAATTCAATTTTCTTTTTGTTATTTTGTAAGTTCAATCATTTGAAACGGAATCAAGTGTGTTTTAACTAAAATATTGTAATTGAATAATATTGATTGCTCTTATTTACATAAAAAATCAGAATTCAAAATTATGTTATGTTGTAATTGTCAAACTATAAAAAAATAAAATAAAATCAAGTGTCGTTGCAAATAAGATTCCTATGCAATTAATGCAAAATGTTGTTATTGGCCCTACATTCACTATTTGTAGGTGGCTGAGTAGCGACTGAAAATCTATAATAATGATGCTATAGGTCATAAGTTAGATTGATAGTACTTTGTCATTCTCATTTTCCTTTCAAAAGATTACGATTGATTTGAAATCACCTAAATCACAACGTTCCTTCCATTCAAATTATACATCATCAATAGTTCGGCATAAATTTGTAAAGAATAAGAGCCTAAAAGCAAGTGGTCAATACTCAATACCCACAGATAAAAGAAAACACACATGATTACTTGCTATTTCCATCACTTAAATTATAGGTTGCTTGTTAATTGGATCAACTTAATATCAAAGCAAATCCCCAAAGCTTTAGAACGAAACAATGGCCAATATTGTACAAAAAAACCATGTGTTTTTTTTTTTTTTTTTGATAAACAACAAACTTTTATTGAAATAAAGCAAAATTATACAACCCTACGAGAGGGATACAAGACCCTACATAGAGGGATACAGAACCCTACATAGAGGGCAGATAAGGTGACATTCGTCACAGCCAAAAACCCTACACAGAGGGCAGAAGTACAGAACAAGAAAATAAAAAAGACACCACCACCACCACCAACAACAACAACTAATACTACTACATCACAACAACAACAAAAACAACAACACACGGCAGAAAGCTTGATCGAAACTCCAGCAGATTGCAAGAACAACCCCAGCAGCCAATGTCCAGACCTGCAGAAGGTTTAGATCTTTGATTCCAGCTAAGTAAACCACATAAAAGTCAAATCGAATTTGCCATTCGATTCGGGTGTGGTAGGGGCTCTTCAAAAAGAGTTTTGAAAAATCTACCCTAAGAGTAGGGTGATTGAAAGAAACACTAGCTGAAATAAATCTCCAAACCCGTTGCCCATCTAGCATCCACCGCCGGAGAAGATCTCGTCTCCCACTGGAAAGGTCAAATCTTGCCAACAAAAGAGAGGAAATTTGTTGGAGGCTCGAGCCACCCAAAGACTCCATCAGATCTCTCTCATGCAAGACCAGATCGGGTGATTGAGGGATGGAACAGAAGAAAAGAGAAGGTGGTGGCGGCGGCTCGGAGCCATCTGGTCTTGGTGCCAAAATAAGAGATAAACTACAAAAAAAGAGGAAAGACGGAAAGGGAAAAGGCCACACGGCCAAGATCGGACCATCTCTGGTCACGATCTCCCTCACCCGGAGGTGAGGGGCGGCCGCGCGGCCTTAAGTAGAGCCGGAAATGGGTTGGGTTCAGGAGGGGTTCTCTGGGTTTCTCTGGAAGCTTCCTTCATTGGGCTTCTTTAAGACTGTAAAAGGTAAAAAAAAAAAAGAAAAAAACATGTGTTGTAACTTGTAACATTCATCTGTGAATTATGGGCATCATTCCCATTACAGTTTCCTTCAAATTTCACCACAATTCTACAATTCTCTACACATTTCATCACATATTTGCACAAATAAAATTTGATGTAAACTGTATGAGCAACAAAATTAAACAGAACCATCCAACCCACCCCAAAAAAAATTTTAAAAATTATATCAATTTGCTTTGACCAAGGTGTTTAATTCAAGAGGTTTCGGTGGAGTCATGGTTCTTCTCTTCCAAAGATTAATCTCTTTTCTTGGCTGCAAAGCCACTCCTTCACCTATCATCATCATAGGTGCAGAGAAAGGAATTATGACTTCCTCTTCTTCTTCATCACTCTCTCCTCTCTCTTCATCCGAGTAATAGTTCCTCACATCCCTGTGTTCCACCGGTGAAATCTCAGCCGTCCAATCAAAATCACCCAATGAATTACGTCCACTCGTAAACCGCTTCATCTGACTCAAACAAGGCGCTCTATTATCAATATCATCAGGAGGCTTACAAACAACAGAAGCACCAGATAATTTCCTACCACCAGCTGTAAAGATTCTCCTAAGCTTCGAGGCATGCTTCTTTAACTCATGAGGAGGTGAAGACGACGTCGTTACGGGCTTCATTTCTGGAAGAGGTGGCTTGGCTCGCTTAGCTTTCTTGATCTGTTTCTTGTGCTTGATTTGGCCCATGCATGAGACTTTTGGTGAAGTGGGTTCTTGTGTCTCGAACACTCCGTTCTTGGGCTTGTTCCTTCGAGCTTCATCTGGGATCATTGAAATAATTGGACCCGAAAATCCTCTAGCTTTGAGTCTGTTTGTATTAATCTCTGATATTCTTCTATCTCTACCAGGGCTGAATGTAGGGTTTTGAAACGAGGCTGCTACTGCAGAGGCTGCTCTTGGTAGAAACTTCAAGATCTTGTTCTTCGGTTTAGTTTGTTTCTCCATTATTGTATATACGACTATACAATGATCGGTTTTTTATATATATGGAAGAAGATGAACTATTAAGGTAACTTTGAAAAACCAAACAACAAGAAGAGGTTTTGTTTTGACCTTGTCAATAGTAAAGAGAGGGAGAGAGAGAGGCAGGCACGGTCAAACAAAATGGTGTGACTGAACAAACGAGAATTTAATAATACAGCTTGCGGTTGATGATTGTTTATGTCTTCTTGCCCGCACACCAAAACAAAAACAAAAACAACTCATTCACTGTTTTAAGGATAAAAACGTTGAGCAATAAAATTCTATTTTTTTAGGGGGGGTGTATTATTACTTCCTTTGATTTTTTCAGTATATGACTTGTTAAGCTTGATCCAATCTAATCATTAAACTCATATATAACGTGGTTTTGAAGATAATGATTAGAAAAATTGATTAGGAAAGAAATAAGATAAGTTTGGCAAAAGCGTTCAAACGTAACAGATTACTGTTTCTACTGTTTGACGCGTAGGAGATCGTTTTCTAATAATATAATTGGTCAGGTCAGACACCAACTGAGAATAATAAATTTTCAACTGGGTTCAATTTAACGGAAAAACTTTGTTTACTAATCCTTAGTTGTCCTTAGTTGTTCCAACTTCCAACTGAACAAATTTATCTCTACGCAAAAGGGGGAAAATGAAGTTGAAACTTGAAACTTATATATGAACTATAACTTTCTAATATTCTATCTGCATGAATTCAATAATTTTTCCAATCTAATTAACCAAATTGGTTTAAAAGCCTGTTACCTTTTTATCAGGGGCTCCAAAGTTTACAACCCCATCACCATCCCACGGTTAAAAAAGTATAAAATTCTCGTGTTTTATTTATTTTATGTTCTATCAATCACAGTTTATCACTTGTTTTTATTTTTTTTTTATTATTACCTCTTAATTAAAAGATTACACATTTAATGAACATGAGCCATTCAATTTCAACCAAATAATTGAATGGTGTAATCGATACAAAAGAGCTAGTGAAATCTAGCTAGTAGCCTTGGACTCATATATCTTACCACATGTTGACAGGATAGATTAAATTTTGGCACCTCTTCTAATTATGAATGCTGGTGTGGCATGGCCGACCTTTTCTATGCAAATTGATATATTTATAATATACGAAGAAAATCTGTATTATGGTTGATGCCAACTTGATGACATAAAGAGGATAGGTAAGACCGTAACAGAGCTTTAACGAAGGTATTTGATGGTAGGCTCAGAAGCAAAGTCCAGCTGCTAATGTGCATTTTTTGACTTTATTAATATGATTATATCGCTCACCATACAAGGATAATAACTATTGATTATGACTAACTCAGTTTCCTTCCAGCTAGGATAATCAATATTAATCATGTTCATCATGGCACATAATTTTTGTCCAATGATCACCTATCAGGAAAACTAGTAGTACTACTATGCTAATATTTTGAATTTTTGATTAATATTAGTCAGATACGGCTGTATTTTTCTGTCTTATTGAAGATCATTGTACATTTTGGATTTGCTCACTTTGATTTTTTGATGAAGTCAAACGAGGTGTAAATATCACATGGCATTTATGGTGTTGAAATTTAGCATGAAAACTCTGGCCAAGAAATAATATACGCAGGCAGAAGAGACAAAGAGATTAATAGTTTATTCCTAACGGCATCCAATTTTAAAATTGGAAATTCAAAGTGAACGATGAACACCGCTTCTAAAAACCAACTTGTAGTAGACTTAGTAGCTATCCGACGGTGCCTTAAATGATTTGTAATACGCGTACCAGTCCAAGTCCAACTATACAGGACCGCTGCTAAAATTATCCTTTTTTAATTATTTATTTACTTTTTTTTTAATTTCTTAAAATTTGGCTATTAAGTTTTAAAGTATTTTATAAACTTAATGATAAAGTTTTAATTAAAACAAACTTATGTTTAATTATTTTAATATAACTGTAGTACGTTACATGGTGCATAATGTACAATATATAACACTTACATTGAGCTATAATGTTCATATATGGTATATAAGATCCAAATTTAATTAATAAAGAAAAAAAATATTGTGGATGATTACAATTTTAAAATGATTACTTAGACTACTTTTGAATTTCTTTAAACTTTTGGTAATTGAGTTGTAATTAGATTAGTAATTCTTTTAAGTTGATTACAATTTTAAAATGATTACTTAGACTCCTTTTGAATTTCTTTAAACTTTTGGTAATTGAGTTGTAATTAGATTAGTAATTCTTTTAAGTTACTTCATGATTTTGATGATTAAGTTTTACTTAAAGTAATAATTTAAGCATGTTGCACTTAAGGGTGTTGGTTCAGTGGTTGGAGCAGCGAAAGACCCATCACACCTGCGAATTTGGGAGTTGTGGAGTTCAAGTAGTGACGAAAACCATTGTTACCTTAAGTAGTCCCATAATGTGGTGTGTACCTAATGTGGGTCGAGGGCATGAAGGCAACACCAATCCCCCTTTTTCTTTAGCAAAAAAAAAATAAAAATAATCATGTTGAAACTTAGCACAAAGAGAGTAGCCACTTAGATAGTTATAGCTTTTAGGACTTATATTAATCCCTAAGTTTAGTCAAATAAAAATTCTTTAATAAAGATGTACACTTTGCACAAATGGCTTACTACAACTAAAATTTATAAGACCAAACTTTTATCATATAATATATATGAATTTGTAAATTAGAACAAACGACACACATTCATCAAAAAAAGAATAAACGACACACCATCAAAAAAAGTACAACACCAGTACAAGTAAAACTGTAAAACAACGAGATGCTTATTAAGATAAAACGGTACACTTCAGTTTCCCCAACAATTCCCGCTAATTCCCAACGAGACACTGAGAGAGAGAGAGAGAGATAAAGAGACTGGTTTGCTCTGCATCTGTGAAACCCTAGCTTCCTTCAGCTTTCACTAGACGCATCTCTCTTTGCCCAAGGTGTGCCAATTTCTTTTTTCTTTTAATTAAATTATTTATTTATTTATTTAACCGTTAATTTTATAAAAAAATTGAAATAAAACCGTAGCTTTGGCTTCTTGAAATTTATTAAAAGTTACATTTCCATGAAATTGCTGGTCGGATTGAAACATGCACTTTAGTCGTGATTTTGTGGCTTTTGGATGGGATGGATTCTGCGTACGCTTATAATTTCATCTTAATTCGATGAAAGTTTTACGCTTTGTGTGGGGATCCGAGGATTTAGGATTTACATTTTGAAATTTTCAAAATTTAAGGGCTCTCATTTGGGGTTTCACGAAACTGTAATGTATGTAGCTCATAGCCAAGTTTGTTGCTGATTGTTCTGTATGGTATATGGATTATACTCCGACATGAAGCGGTTCGGGTTTATTTTTATTTTTTGGGTGTTGGGAATTAGACTTAGTTTAAAAGTAAAGTTAAATGTGAGATTTATTAGTTACAGTCTTTTGCTTCGATATTTACAGAAATTTGGATCTTATTCATTGTTTAAGTCATTCGGTTTATGCGTTCATCATCAAAGATGTTAAATGAAATCTGCATATGATCTTTTGTATGTAAGTTGTCAATTAGATTTGTGTTTGTTCGGGTTTTTGAACTTGATTTGGAGACCTTATAGACCTTTTAAAAAAAAAATCCTCGTCAAGGTGCAACCTACCTAGTGTTAGGAGACTTGGGATGAACTGTAAACTTAGACATCCTGGGTTTGATCCCCACTAGAAGCTTCCATTGGATAACCCGATACACGGTTTAGGCGGGTGGGATTGTGTATTTGGGATGTACTGTCCAAGGGTGGGTCCAAAGGTTGCCTTGGTGAGGTTCCTCGTCATAAGAAGAAAAAAAAAAACTTTAAATAAATTTTTCTTGAGTTGCTTTTACAATGAGGGTTATATTTTGCTTGGACATGTTTTGATATGGAAATATGATGTTGAGGAAGAGAATCAGTTATGGTTCTCGCCTTTGATTTGCAGGACTTTCTTCTCCGTGCTCGAGTGCTGAAGCTTTACAGGCAGGCACTGAGGACTGCTCAGAGAGCCCCTGCTCATGCTAGAGGTGAAACTTTACTCAGAAAAATCTCTATCTAAATAATAATAATATATCTAGAGAAATTGCTGAGGAGGATAGATTTCAGTTAGTTACTAGTGTAGTCTGACAAATCTCTGTGCCATTCTGGCATGTTCTTCTACAAGTCTACTCCCTTGGCCATGCCCGTTGCTTGACATTCAGCTGTGACTTTGCCTCTAACCCAACCCATGAATTATTGGTGTCAATTAATTTTAAAATGTCCTACTGTTGGGAACTTGGAACCCCAAGCTTAATCAAAAGCCATTGCAATGACAAGCATCTCTATTGCCATTTGCATGTTATGCAACTGTTTCCTTCTGAAGAACTTTCAATCAAAGAATTTTTTGGTTGATTTGGTGGACTGGAAATTTGGGGAAAGGGCCATATTGCAGATGTCTGTGGTCTGGCTGTGACCACGTATACAATTTTTTCCTAGTTTAGCTGTTAAACACCACCTTGTTCTTATCAAGAATTCTTTTGCCAGGGAAAAATCATTTCCCTGGATATACATTGATTTCCAATAAAAAGGAAACACACACACACACTTACACTTGTGACTTTTTCATGAATTACATTCTCCAATATATTACTATTACGTAGGTAATAATTTGGCATTCTGGTAAAACATAGTTATCAAGATTTCCCATTTCAGTCAATTCAACTTCTTATTAGTTTTTCATATTTTGTTAAATATACTTTCCTTTTTCATCAAATATCTTTTGACTTACATCAAACTGATTGTCCCATGTTAATTTTTCCAAAAGAGTCTATGCTCTCCCATAATATTTCGATAAATGCATATCTGATGGAACTTTCTGAAATGCAATGGGTTTTACAGTTGAGTTGAGACAGACAATTAGACAAGAGATGGAGACAAACCGGAACTGCAATGACAAGCAAAGGATCCGTTTCTTGATTAGTGAAGGATTAGAGAGATTGAAAGGTCTGGATGAGACCTTGGATATGCAAGGTCACTGATAGTGAAGCCAAATTGCATTTGGTATTCTTTTGGATGTCTTTCCTCTTTTCAAGGATTGTTATTTATATTCCCACCTGTTCATTGCAAAGAAAGAGAACCTCTTTGACCTTCTTGTTTAGATGCTTGACGATTAAAATTCTATTGTCCAAACATTTTAATGGCTTCTCCATACTAGAGTCTACTGGTTGGAGACTTTGGGTTCATGTCCAAACAATCATAAGTTTGTGAAAGATGGTATGCCGTTACCGGTTTCATTGATGAGAGGGGAATGATATATTTTTCCATGCAGAGGCCATAGTAGTATGGTACACCACTTGCATCCCATGACGGGCCTAACAATGACATAAAAGCATATGAGGGATGATATGTAAAGAAAAGCAACAAACCAGGTCCATTTCCTTTGATGGTTCATGGTACTCACTACTCATTAATGATGGCCATTCCTTGTAATTATTTTCAATTATACCTTCTGTTACCACGAACAAATTAAGCACATCAAAACCGATGCAAAACAATCAGCATTACTGAACAGTGGTAGTAACAACCATTTAGGATTGGGAAATCCTATTAAAAGGGAGCAAATCATGCCAATTCATAATAACTGTTAAGTTTGTAACAAAACTAAACAAAGAGGATCCAACATGATACAAGGAATCCACATTGAAATCATCCAATAACAGAAAGACAACAGTAACAACATGTAAGATAGGCAGCCACGAGCCAACCTTACCATTTGGTAGCAATCAGACATTAGAGCGCACTTGAACCCTGTCAAGATATTATATTTCCAAAATTTGTGACCACCATGAACTACAAGGTAGTTCATTACTGTCTGACATCCAATCTTAAAAACATGATGCAAGCATTGAAAATTCAATCACATCATAATCTGGAACAAGAATAATTGACAGATACAGAGATCAATAATCACCTAATCCTGCTCTATGGTGCAAAAGAAATAGCTACTTCTACAAAGGGCGGGTAGCAAATCCTCTATCCACCATCTTCTCCACTAACTCTTCATGCTTCTTTAACTGCCCTGCCTTCCTTAGCTGCTGCAAAACCATCTCATAATCATGCATACTAGGTTTTAAACATTTCTCTTCAATCATCTCCCTAAAAAAAATGTAGGCATTGTTCCAATGCCCCATCCCACAATACATTGAGATTAAAACCCGGTACGTATTCACGTTAGGCTCAATCTCATTCTCATCCATTTCCTTCTTCAGCTTGAGAACCATATCAGTCGATTTCGAGTCAACAAACATCCGCATCAATATATTGTATGTCACGGTATTAGGCATACATTCCAACTCCTTCATCTTAGCATACAATCGGTGAGCACCATTCACATCCCGTAGCTTCACAATGCACCTAAATATCAAATTAAAAGTAGAAGCATTCGGGCTACACCCTTTCTTAACCATCAAATTAAACACCTTCATAGCTTCATCAAGATTCTCATCCCTACAATGAGTCTCTATAAGAAAATTATACGTAATCGTGTCCGCAGGGCATCCAAGCCTCTTCATCTGATTATACACTTGCAACACCTTCTCCGTCCTCCCTGCCTTCACATGAACTCTCATTAGATTGTTAAAAGTAATCGAATTCGGATTACATCCCGAATCAATCATTTCAGCAAACACATCATGTGCACGCGTAACTTGACCGCACCTACACAATGCATCGATCACAATACTGTAAGAATACACATTGGGCTTAATCTCAGCCATTTTCATTTCCCTGAATACCCTCTCGGCCTCCGCGATATTACCGGCACGACACCACCCGTGAACCAAGCTAGTATACACAATAACATCAGGCTCAAACTTGTCCTTCAAGCTATCGAAAAATGTCTGAGCCTCACTAGCCCTTCTTTTCTTACACAAAATACCAATCACAATTGAAAACGCAATCTTATCAGGTTTACAACCATAATCCTCCATTCGATTAAACGCATGAATCGCCTCGGCAGCCAAGCCGGCACGAACGTACCGGCGAACAAGAATCGAGAAGGTCTCGATTGTGAATTTCAACGTTCCGAGCTTTCATCGAATCGATGACGTGCCAGGCCAAGTCGAATTGGCGAACCTTCCCAGCTAGGTCGACCATCTCGTTGTATGGCTCGGGGGAGTGGGCCAGGCCATCGCGGCCCATGGCCCAGTTGAAGAACGTTAGGGTTTGGAGGAAAGGGATGCCGTGGCGGACTCCACCGCATCTCTCGATGACGTGGCGGACGATGGATGGGGAGATGGGATGGACGGTGGAGATTTGAGAGAAGTCGAGGGAGAGAGCTGGGATGGTGTGGTTGGTTTCAAGGTTAGGGTTTTTGCGGTGGTGGTCTTTGATTAAGGCGTGGAATTTGTCGGCGATTAGGGTTTCTTCGGGGGTTAATAAGTTTGTGGTGGAAGGGATGGTTTTGGAATCAGTGGGTGTGTCATCTTCTTGAAGATGTGGTTTCTGAAGTTGAAGAAGAAAATGAATGGGTTTTGAGTATTTTGGGGTGAGAAAAAGAAGAGAGAGAGTGAGGTAAACGTAGCTTAGATTTGATTAAGGCCATTGGCAGCTCCAGTAGGCAGGCACTTCTTCGTTTACAGAGAGTAGACTGCAAGAGAAGAGTGGGAGGGAAACAAGTGAGTAAGGATTATGGAGTAGTATTTGTCTTCAACCCGACATCGTTTAACTTTCCTCGTCAAACGTTTGTTTGTTTGTTTTTTGTTTGTTTTAACAAATTAAAATACTAGTTGAACAGAAAATAATTTTGATTTGACCAGGCTAATCACCTCATAACAAGATTCAAACAGCCTCGTTCAATAGCTTGACAAGACCGATTTGATACAGTTTAAGAACTAAAATAACAAATTTAATTATGGTTTATATATATATATATATATCAATTAAATTTTATTTATTTATCTTTTTATATTATAATTTTTTGGTTAATTTACAAATTAAATATTCTAATTTTGATTAAAATTCATTCCAGTTCTCTCTAATTTTAATTTTTTTCATTTTAGTTCTTTTAACTTCCTTTTTTTGTTAATTCATTCCTTCCCTCCACTTACATTAATTAGATTATCGTTAAGTGTCCAAAAATGACTTTATTTTGGTAAAAAATTTCATAAAACTAATAAAATTAGACGGTGTAATTTGAAAAAAAAAAAAAAAATGGAAGTTTGGGACTGAAATGAAAACCAAAATAAAATTAGAGGTCTGACTTGAATTTTGATCAAAGTTAAATAATGAAATGAAAAAATAATAATAAATAAAGTTAGAAGGGTGACTTAAATTTTGACCAAAATTTAGAGGGTATAATTTGTAATTTTTATTTATTTTTTAAAAATAATCTTCTTACTTTTTTGGATACAAAATTATTAATTAAGTTTTTGTATTTAAATTTTTTTAATATCTATTTTTAATTGATAACAGTTAATCCATTCTAGAATAAAACAACTAGAATTACCTCTTCTAGAGCACGAGTGTCTCCAATTATAGAAGTAGTAACTGAAGGCATTTTTACTCTGTAATTGTATTATACCCCTATAACTAGTTGTTCTCTACATTCTATCCAAATCAATTATAGTTAAGCCAGCTAGGACATCACAACGCATGCAATACATATTTATAAATTTAAATTTTCAAATCCTAATGTATGCATCATGATTACTTGAATTTTTCTTATGCATTTTGTTTCCATATCAGATTTCCTAACCGTTTCTTGAAGCGTGGAAAATTATTTGAATTCATTCTATAAATCAACAATTCTACATCATCTTCTCTTGGTGCAAACATCCACTGCTCAAAATGGTTTCCACCAAACAATCGAGGCTAATGCCATTGAAGGGTTTGATGCCACTGCAACCATGGAAGACACCAACCCCTCCTTTCCCTAAAAATCAAAACGGGCAATATATCAAGCTAAAAGGACTACAGATTAAAGATGGAACTATGAATTTTTGGCAATTAAAGACACTGCAAAACGTAACTGATTACTCGGATATTGTAATTCCATATGAAGGGTTCTTTGAGTTTGTTGACAACCATGTTATTAAGACTTTCAGAAGGTGGATTGACAAGCTTCTTGGAGAGATATTTAGCTTACCAAGGTTTGATAGATACAAGTTGTAGTTTTAGAACGTGATCTCTTATACAATGCAAATTTGAGTCTTTCCGATTGTTGTACACCTTTTTTTTCCTTTTCTTTTTTCTAAATTCACAATTTTTGGTTTGATCGTTTGTTAATTAAACGTTGATATTACGATATGAAGGACATAGAGAAACAATTAAAATCGCAACAAAGATTATATGTTGTTGTTTGTGTGTGTTTGGGAAAGGGGGAAGCAAGGTGCAAATGAAATCTATTCAAACTCTCTTTTGCACAACATCTTGCATACTAAGAAGGCATTCAACATTTAGAAGAAAATTTGTTCATTTGCCTTTCACAACACTATCTCATCTTTTTCTTTTTTTTTTTCACATGTGGTTTAGGTTCTAGCTTAACTTTGTGGATTTGTTGGTAGTCCTCACTGAATAATTTCCTGAAACCCATATAAAATAATTCAAAATTCAAACTCAAATAGAGGTAATTATGGAGCTCACCTGTCCTAATCAAGTCCTAAAACTTCTTTTGCACTAACTAAGCCTGTGTTTGGATCCTCTATTTAAAAGTGATTTCATGGATTTTTATGCATATAATGCATTTTGCAAAAAATCTGAGATGTTTGGTTAGGATTTTGGAAAATGCAAAATGCATTCTAGGCAGAATGCATTTTGCAAATTCCCATTTCTAGAGCAGAAGTCAGAATCCAAAATATTTTGGATTCTGATTTTAGCTTCTACTTTTAATTTTTGCTAAAGTAAATGGGACCCACTTACAACAGTTTATTACTCGAACAACTCTTTTTTCCCTGCTTAATTTTTATCTTTCTTTCTTTTATTTTCCTTCCCTCTCTTTTGTTCCCTACTTTTTCTCTTTTTTTGATGTGTTCCTATTTTTTTTCTCTTTCTTTCTTTTATCTTTGAAAAAGTATTCTCATTTTCTCATTTTGTATCAAAGAATCGGGGATGATTTGGAATGATCGTTTGTAATGTTTTCTTTTTCTTTGTTTGATGTAAACTTGTTATGATGTGCTTTTTCAGCACTTTATTTGTAATGTTTGGATTTTATGTCACATTGTGTTTTTTCTTTTATTTGTAATGTTTATAATGTTTGGATGTTATATAAAAGAGAGAGAGAGAGAGAGAAAAAAAAAAGGGGGAGGGGTGTGAACTGTGAGGAGGAAATGAGAGAAAAAAACGAGATGGGTGAGGGGGATGTATGTGTGTGGTGGGGGAAAAGAAAAAAGAAAGGCAGAGGGTACATGGGTGGTGGGGAAAAGAAAAAAGGAAAAAAGAAATGGGGAGTGGAGTTTACGTGTATGGTCGGAAAAAAATGGGAGTTGAAAAGAAAGAAGAAAAAAAATTTGAAAGGGAAAAAACTAAATTGGTTTTATTTGTATGTTCACTTTGTTTGGTGCAAAGTGTAGAATTGTGAAAATTTATTTAGAGGATGTCTATGATATATATTTTTTTATCATAAATGGTTTGTGTATATCTCTATTGTACACACAATACACATTTATCTATATTTTTTTATTACATTGTTCAAATTTTATAAAAATGTGTGCAAGGAGATATACACAAATCATGACCTATTTTTTTTATTAGTAGATATTAATTTAAATCACAATGTAATATTTTATTTCTTTATTACATAGTTAATTTTGTATTGGTAGTAAATGTATTTTTAGCCTTGTATTGAGATATTTAAAAAAAAAAATGTTAATTACATAATGTATACTAATAATATATTATTTAATAGGAAGAATGCATTATTTAAAATACCAACAAAACACAATTCCTTTTAGCATAATCACTTCTTATAAATAATTTCCATATTTTACCAAACGCACTATTTTTAACAAAATGCATTCTAGAGAATGCATTTTCGAGAATGCATTCTAACAGGAATACATTATCTAGAATGCATTCTCAAAATAGAGGATCCAAACACAGGCTAAATCCCCCCTAATTGAGTCATGACATATGAGCTACGATCAAATCTCATTCTATTATACAAATTCTCACTTTGAACCTCTTTGCCTATAAGTTGGACTATTTTCATTTGATTTTCCAAGTAAACATACTAGAGTTATATTTTGTTTGGACCTTATAGTTTCAAAATCAAACAAAGAACTTCTAAAATTGTCTGATTTAAACACTATAATCAAACCCAGAGACCGTTCCATTTTTTACTTCTAGGATCTAAGCCATTGGGCCTGGGTCCACATCATCCAAATTGTTGGCCCACTGGCCCAATAATTTGGTAATTTCAAATTAATATTGGGGCAAATTACATAATTATCCCTTAAGGTTTGGCTCAGTTGCAAACAGACCCTTTGGGGTTTTGAATTTGCAATATAATCACCTGGGTTTTTAAATTGGTGAAATTGACCCTTCTAAGTATTTTTTTTTTTTATCGATTTTGCTAGTAGAAATTTGTCACGTGCATTACATGTGATCACTTTATAATAAAAAATTTATTATTATAAACCCAAGTGCAATGCATGTGACAAATTTTGTTAGCAAAATTGATAAAAAATGTACTTAAAGGAGTCAATTTTACCAATTAAAAAACCTCAGGTGATTATATTATAAAATCAAAATATCAGAGGGTCTGTTTTGCAATTGAGCCAAACCGCAGGTAGTTATGCATTTTAGCTTTAATATTGGAGGTATAATTTGCTCACTAAAGAAGAAACCAGGCTCGAAAGCTATAAAGTCTCCAAGAGTAATCCATGGAGTCCCGGGAGGCAACCTCAATGACAGACTTAGAATCACTCTCAAAGCAAACCATCTCCATCTCTGAGTCCCCTGCTTCAGCCTCTGGTTGGAGTGGGACTGTGGTGTTAGATTTCTTTGAAATAGCTAACAGTCTATTTATACTCCTTATTTATTTCATATTTTTGCTTGCTCTCATAATATACACGCACCGCAAGTTTGGATCAAGTACCACCGAAATTTTCAAGATTTTCTTTCCATAAACACACAGCCAACGTTTAGTTGTTTTTAAGAAACGAAATGAGTAGGTGGGAACGCAGTTTAATTTTCTTTCCTTATAAGGCTCCAAGCTCCAGATTGACTCCTTCCAACTCATCACTATTACCAAAACCTTGGGCAGCCAAGGAAAACCATGAGCTTCAGATTACATCTTCATTAAGAAGAAAATTACAATAAAATCTTAGACCAAAACCTCTACTTCGTTATACCTCAATCAATGGCGAAGGGAAGGTACAGTAGGTTACATGGAAAGAAAGGGTCGACAGTTACGTTCGTGTTGTTCATGCTTTTCATGCTCTCCGTCGTTCTTCTAATTATATTGGCTCTCGGAATCGTATTGCTTCCGATCAGCACCGAGGATTCTCCGCCAAATGGTCACAGTTATATTACGCGCAGGACCGTTGAAAGGTATGGATTTGATTGATTCTTTTGTAATCAACGGTGATTGCATGTCTTGTCATTTGTAAACAAGTAAAATTTGATTTTTGCAGGAGTGATGGGTTGGGAGAGAGGGGAGAGCAGTGGACCGAAATTCTTTCTTGGCAGCCCAGGGCATTCATTTATCACAATTTTTTGGTTTGTATTTTTAAATTTTGCATTTTTTTTTAATATACATTTACTTTTTGTGGTTCTATATCTTGGTTATGTTAGAACTTTTAATGTTTGATGTAATAGAACGTAGAAAAAAAATTTGATTCAATTAATTTATTCAGCATGTTAGAAAAAAAGTTGGTCAAATGGCACCTCCTCTATCAGATATATGCATTTTCCTTCTTATAGCTAGTGAGTGTGAGTCTTATATGTTGTGGGAGGGAGGATGCATATAATTAATGCATGAGATATCTTCTCCCTTCCCAAGGTGGAGGATGAGGTGTTAGGTTTAAGACTCATTATGTGTGCAATGCATGCAAAAGCTATCTTTGTACCACATTCGTTTCTATAATTTGTTCTTTATATATCCAAAGAGCTCTTTCTCAGTTAGTTTAAGAGTTGTGAAGTTGACTTAGGAGTTGTCTTGTCAAGCCTATGTAATGAATATGTATTTCTTAATGCTCAAGTGACTAAGAGATTGATATTTACTGTATGAGAGTATTAATTCTGGATATCATTTTGAACAGTCCAAGGAAGAATGTGAGTACTTGATAAGTCTTGCCACACCTCATATGAAAAAGTCAACTGTTGTTGATAACATGACTGGCCGGAGCAAAGATAGTAGGTTTGCATTTCCAACCCCTCTATCTCTTTCAATTCAAATTAAATATTCCTAAGAAAATGAAAGTTTAATCTGCATTATGTGATGATGTTTTTGTTGGTATCATCAGTACTGTTGTTCAAAAATTAATTATACACTAGACATAGGTATCTAAGACACTAGACATTCATTGTTTGCAGGGTTCGTACGAGTTCTGGAATGTTTCTGAGGAGAGGACAGGATAAAATTATTAGTGATATAGAGAAAAGGATAGCAGACTTCTCATTCATACCTGCAGGTATGAGATTCAAAATCATACCTATAAAAGTTTTGATTTGTTTTTTCACTAACTAATTTATAATGGATCTTTAATTTGTTCTCCCGACGATCAAACTAGAGGCATTTTGGCATTTATGTGCTAATTTGGTGTGACATATTGATTTATAGTGCTTAGCTACAGTGGGAATTCTACTTTCCAGTAACATTTTGTTAACTCGTTTGTCAGAGCTTAGCTTATTTTGTTTATGTACAACTTTTTAAAGCTTTTATTATTTTAGGTACAATTGTACTTTTGCTAAGCTTATTTTTTAAGCTTTCAGAGCTTATACTTTTGCTATTGCTGCTGGTGTAAGCAGTGAGTGCAATATTATCATGGTTTGTTGGGTGACTTTCTGAAAGATTGGGCATTCTTTACATTCTTAATTATGCATGATTACTTATGCTCACTGTATGAATACATTTAAGCGTTTTATGACTAAAGAGATTGTTGGAGAGGAATCATCACACCACTTAGGAATGGGACACTAGGATAGGAGTGATGTACATATTGAATAGCAGGTGGGGCACATATGAAAATTAGACATTTAGTCGCATGTCCTGAATTGAATTGTGTTTGTGAGATTATTGGCCTTATGTTTGCTTATCTTTTTCAAAACTTTTATCTCTTGCTCTTATAGTTGTTTTGGAGGTCCTCAATGTGGGTTGGTGGAAATTATGAGATTCATAAAATAAAAGATGAGGGAAGCTGTAGTTAAGCCTGAATATTTTTGAAAATGGTATGGAAATTTCTCATGGTGACATTACAATGTACAGAGCACGGAGAGGGACTTCAAGTTCTGCACTATGAAATAGGGCAGAAATACGAACCTCACTTTGATTATTTCCTTGATGAGTTCAATACCAAGAATGGGGGGCAGCGGATTGCTACTCTTCTTATGTATCTGTAAGAGAGAATTCCCATTCCCACGCTTTGGAGCACTTATCTTGTAAATTTTTGCTTGATGCATCTTACTCATTGCTTCATTTTTCATGCTTTTTGTTACTTCTGCCATGGATGCAGGTCAGATGTTGAAGAAGGAGGTGAGACGGTGTTTCCTGCAGCAAACCATAATTTTAGTTCTGTGCCATGGTGGGATGAGTTATCTGAATGCGGTAAAGGGGGTCTCTCTGTCAAACCAAAAATGGGTGATGCGTTGCTATTTTGGAGCATAAGACCTGATGCCACACTAGATCCTTTAAGTTTGCATGGTTAGCTATTCTTCAATTTGTTAATTGTTAATGACTTTAGATGGTGTTTGACAATGATCTGCAGTTTGTGTTATTTTTCAGTAGAATAGGAGGCTTTATTCTTTGTGTTGTTGAGATCTTATTTCTACTGTCGGGCCTTGGTTATGTGACATTAATAGTCAATGACTTAAATTCATTATACATGTTATGGTTTGTGTTAGGTAGTTGCCCTGTGATTAGAGGGAACAAGTGGTCATGTACAAAGTGGATGCGTGTTGAGGAGTTCCATGATTAAGCCATTGGTTGTAAAGGTACTTCTTGATTCCCTAAGTAGTTATTGATTAACATTGCAGTCGTCATTTCAATTTGTTATCACTTCTTTTTTTCACGGAAGTTATTCAATCTTTTGATTCTTTGATATCTTTTTTCTTGAGGAATTTATCAAAAGATGAAATTTTATTTTTTTGTTTAATTTTATTTTAATGATGCAAGATAAACTCCCATTTTTCCTAAGTCTACCGAATGACTTATAGCCTTAAGGATATGGATGCTGCTTTTTTTTCACTAGTTAACTTCCTATTTTTAGTGAGTATAGTTTAAGACATTCTTGATGGAACTTGCCAATGAGCTCTAGCTCAAATGACATCTTCTTCTTTTGTAAGAGCTAGGTAGCTTGAGAGGTCATGCGTTTTAAGTCTTTAAAACCTATTGGTGCGTGTATAACTTACTAATCAATTAAAAAAAAGAAGCAAAAAAAAACAGAGACATCTTCTTCTTTTGTAAGAGCAAGGTAGATTAAGAGGTCGTGTGTTTTAAGTCTTTAAAACTCATCGGTGCGTGTATAACTTACCAATCAATTAAAAAAAAAAAGAAAAAAAAAAAAAAAAGAGAGAAGGAATTTGATGGAACATGCTCATAATGTTTTTTTGGCAATAGTATATATTTATTTGTCAAAGTTGTATCCAGATAGTAGCTTACTTGACTCAAATTGAATATCATTTGATCTTAACTTTATTATATATTTCTTTTTGCAGAAGATCAGGATGAGTATGTTGTGTGGATCCTTGGTGGTAGTGTATGTAGTAATTTCAAACAAAGTTCCAACTCAATGTGGTATCCCTTTCAACACAGCTGCTTTGCATAAGTCTTCACTCGATGTACTTCCCATACCTTTCTAACCAGGATACAATTTTGGCCGTCCTACCCTTTGAAGAATAAAATATGGCGTCCTCTGCTGCAGAGAGTTATACTTTGAGTTGCAAATTTATTAGGAGATAGAAAATTGGGTTGCAAATGATCTGTTGATAGCCAACTGTAAACTAACAAAATAATGAGTAGAACTATAAAGTGCTTATAAAATTATAAATCCCTTTTTTCTTTAATCCTGGGAGCTGTTCGTCGTAATAGGCACATGCTACCCTTTTTGTTGCCCGTCCTTCATTTTTGACTTTGGGCAAAAGACTCAATTAGCAAGAAAGGCCCAGCCCAAAAACTTCAGGTGGGTCAAATTTTTTAGCACCTCAAGAGTGATAGATTCTTGTTTTGTCAACAAAATGAGAAAAAGAATTGGTAGCTTCAGTACAAATTAGTGCGTTTGGAGCACACAATGTTATAACAAGTGATACAACAAAAGAATGTTTCTTATGGATGTTGGTCTGGATGACATTTACGAAGATAAATTAGCATAAAACGAATATACAATGTTATAACAGTAAACTTACTGACTCTAGCCTCTAGTAGGAGTTTTAAAAAGAATACAAAAGAATTCACAGATTTGTTAAGTAAGACATCCCAAAAATTTCTACTTCATTGCGAAATCTAATGTACAGGATAGCATAATATATGAAGCATTCATTGAACACATTCCAGGTAATGATAAACTAAAGATGCCTCCCGATAGAACTTTAGATTCTCATTATTAATTATTGAGCCATATCTTCTTTGTCATTTCTTTTATCGAGCTAGTATCTCATATGACGGTCATATATGATCTTCCACTCATAACAGGTGGGTTCCACATGTGTATAGGATTCACCTGTTGTGAGGAGGAGGTCATATATAACTGTCATAGGAGATCGTTTTTCACCTTCACCAACATGCTATAAGCATATGAAAAGGCCTATTGAGGATAGGGTTAAACACATTGAGAGATTCCCTCCATTGGATCAGAGACCAAATCCCCAATTCTTGGGCCTTGGAGATCATGCCTTTGCTATCATTTAAGTAAATAGGAGACAATCCATTTTTTACTTCTTGGATCTAAGCCATTGGGCCTGTACCCACGATCATCCAAATTGTTGGCCCAAACCCTTCATGTCCCACAGGCCCAATAATTTGGTAAAGTCAAATTTATATTGGAGCTATAATTTTGTATTTTTCTGCTTAGGAAATGAATGGAATATCACATTTTTTCACTTGAACAATATCAATATGTCTATTTCTTCCCCCACGTTATTTGATATTTTAGCAAAACCCACGGCCAATGTTTAATTGTTTTTTAAGAAACGGAATGAGAGGGTGGGAACACAATTTAATTTTCTTTAATTCCAAGGCTTCAAGCTCCATATTGACTACTTCCAAGTCATCAGTATTACCAAACCCATGGGCAGCCAACCATGTTGGCAAGGAAAACCATGAGTTCATTAAGGAGAAACCGTTTCGGGGTCAATTTCGTCATTTACTACATGCATATTTCTGAATCCTATATAAACTGGCCAGTATAGAAACTGTTATTGAACTCTGCATCTAAGAAAATTAGAAGAAATTCTTAGACCAAAACCTCTACTTGGACTTGAAGCTTTCCTTCGTTATAGCTCAATCAATTTAGGGTTTCTTGGTTCTAAACCTTTAATAATGGCGAAGGGAAGGCACAGTAGGTTACATGGAAAGAAATGGTCGACAATTACGCTCGTGTTGTTCATGCTTTTCATGCTCTCTGTCGTTCTTCTAATGCTATTGGCTCTCGGAATCGTATCGCTTCCGATCAGCACCGAAGATTCTCCGCCGAATGATCTCAGTTACTTCACGCGCAGGACCGTTGAAAGGTATGGATTTGATTGATCCATTTGGAATCAACGGTGATTGCATGTCTTGTCATTTGAAATTAAGTGAAATTTGATTTTTGCAGGAGTGATGGATTGGGAGAGAGGACAGAGCAATGGACCGAAGTTCTTTCTTGGGAGCCCAGGGCATTCATTTATCACAATCTTTTGGTTTGTATTTTTTTTTTTTTAAAATTTATTTATATTTTTCATTTTTATATATACATTTACTTTTTGTGGTTCTATATCTTTGGTTATGTTACAAGTTTCTAGGTTTGATTGTGCTTTTGTTGTGATTTATTTACCACATTTGTATATATACCTAGGGTTCTTTCTCAGTTGGTTTAAGAGTTGTGAAGTTGATTTAGGAGTTGTCTTGTCAAGTTTATTAAATGAATTGCTTTTGTGCACCCAAGATTTGTATTTCTTAATGCTAAAGTGACTAAACTAATAGATTGATATTTATTGTATGAGAGTATTAATTCTGGATATCATTTTGAACAGTCCAAGGAAGAATGTGAGTACTTGATAAGTCTTGCCACACCTCATATGACAAAGTCAACTGTTGTTGATAGCAAAACTGGCCGGAGCAAAGATAGTAGGTTTGCATTTCCAATCCCTCTATCTCTTTCAATTCAAATTAAACATTCCTAAGAAAATGAAAGTTTAATCTGCATTATGTGATGATGTTTTTGTTGGTATCATCAGTACTGTTGTTCAAAAATTAATTATACACTAGACATAGGTATCTAAGACACTAGACATTCATTGTTTGCAGGGTTCGTACGAGTTCTGGAATGTTTCTGAGGAGAGGACAGGATAAAATTATTAGTAATATAGAGAAAAGGATAGCAGACTTCTCATTCATACCTGCAGGTATGAGATTCAAAATCATACCTATAAAAGTTTGGATTTGTTTTTTCACTAACTAATTTATAATGGATCTTTAATTTGTTCTCCCGAATGATCAAACTAGAGGCATTTTGGCATTTATGTGCTAATTTGGTGTGACATATTGATTTATAGTGCTTAGCTACAGTGGGAATTCTACTTTCCTGTAACATTTTGTTAACTCGTTTGTCAGAGCTTAGCTTATTTTGCTTATGTACAACTTTTTAAAGCTTTTATTATTTTAGGTACAATTGTACTTTTGCTAAGCTTATTTTTTAAGCTTTCAGAGCTTATACTTTTGCTATTGCTGCTGGTGTAAGCAGTGAGTGCAATATTATCATGGTTTGTTGGGTGACTTTCTGAAAGATTGGGCATTCTTTACATTCTTAATTATGCATGATTACTTATGCTCACTGTATGAATACATTTAAGCGTTTTATGACTAAAGAGATTGTTGGAGAGGAATCATCACACCACTTAGGAATGGGACACTAGGATAGGAGTGATGTACATATTGAATAGCAGGTGGGGCACATATGAAAATGAGACATTTAGTCGCATGTCCTGAATTGAATTGTGTTTGTGAGATTATTGGCCTTATGTTTGCTTATCTTTTTCAAAACTTTTATCTCTTGCTCTTATAGTTGTTCTGGAGGTCCTGCATGTGGGTTGGTGGAAATTATGAGATTCATAAAATAAAAGATGAGGGAAGCTGTAGTTAAGCCTGAATATTTTTGAAAATGGTATGGAAATTTCTCATGGTGACATTACAATGTACAGAGCACGGAGAGGGACTTCAAGTTCTGCACTATGAAATAGGGCAGAAATACGATCCTCACTTTGATTATTTCCTTGATGAGTTCAATACCAAGAATGGGGGGCAGCGGATTGCTACTGTTCTTATGTATCTGTAAGAGAGAATTCCCATTCCCACGCTTTGGAGCACTTATCTTGTAAATTTTTGCTTGATGCATCTTACTCATTGCTTCATTTTTCATGCTTTTTGTTACTTCTGCCATGGATGCAGGTCAGATGTTGAAGAAGGAGGTGAGACGGTGTTTCCTGCAGCAAACCAAAATTTTAGTTCTGTGCCATGGTGGGATGAGTTATCTGAATGCGGTAAAGGGGGTCTCTCTGTCAAACCAAAAATGGGTGATGCGTTGCTATTTTGGAGCATGAGACCTGATGCCACACTAGATCCTTCAAGTTTGCATGGTTAGCAATTCTTCAATTTATTAATTGTTAATAACTTAAGATGATGTTCGACAATGATCTGCAGTTTGTGTTATATTCCAGAAGAATAGGAGGCTTTATTCTCTGTGCTGTGGAGATCTTATTTCTATTGCTGGCCTTAGTTATTTGATATTTAATAGTTAATGACATAAATGCATTATACATGTTATGGTTTGTGTAGGTAGTTGCCCTGTAGTTAGAGGGAACAAGTGGTCAGCTACAAAGTGGATGCATGTTGGGGAGTACAAAGTATAAGCCATTGGTTGTAAAGGTACTTCTTGATTCCCTAAGTAGTTATTGATTAACACTGCAGTCGTCATTTCAGTTTGTTATCACTAGTTAATGCCGATGGGTTTTTAAGTCTTTAAAACCCATCAGCATTAAAAGGAAAAAAAAAATGAAGTTGATTGAACCTGCTCATATTTTTTTTTTTGCTATTATATTTTTCTATATGAAAGTTGTATCCGGCTAGTAGGTTGCTTGACTCAAATTGAATATTATTTGATCTTTAACTATATTATATATTTCTTTTTGGCAGAAGATCAGGAATTCTGGATGAGTATGTTGTGTGGATCCTTGGTGGTAGTGTATGTAGTAATTTTAAACAAAGTTCCAACTCAATGTGTCCCTTTCAACACAGCGGCCTTGCACCTTCACTCGATGTACTTCCCATACCTTTCTAACCAGGATAGCCGTCCAACCCTTTGAAGAATAAAATAGGCGTCCTCTGCTGCAGAGAGTTATACTTTGAGAGCAAATTTATTAGGAGATAGGAAATTGGGTTGCAAATGATCTGTTGATAGCCAACTGTAAACTAACAAAATAATGAATAGATTTTTTTTGCTAAACAAATAGTATGAATAGAATTACAAGTGCTTAGAAATCCCTTTTTTTTTTTTCCTTTTTTCCTTTTTTTCTCTTCCAGGAGCTTCTAGTAGGCAAATGCTATCCTTCTTGTTGTTAGTACGTAGTCCTTAGTTTATTAACTTTGGGCCAAAGACTCAAGTCGCAAGAAGGGATTTAGCCCGGGAATATACAGAAATAGGCCATTGGAATAGGCCGGTATGGTGGACTGGACCAGATCTTAAATATTCAGCCTGATCATATTTAGGATTTTGTGGTCACCAAACCCAACCAAGTTAGGGATACTAATTAAGATATTCATTTATATGTTTTGAAATCCTCCAGTTATCACGTAGTTTGGAAATCTTATGTAAGGTTTAGTGTCTTTAGCATTTTCCTTTAAAGTATGGAGTATTATTCCAACTTAAGCTAATAATTTTAATTCCAATTACTTAAAAAGATATAAATAAGATTTTAACATATGCTCTCAACATCAAAGCAGTATATCCGAGTGCCTGAGCTTAAATTCTTTTGATATAAAAAGAAAGAAAGGAATAAAACTTAAATAAATGATTCTGATATAAAAATAAAGGAATAAAAAATTACAAATAGGAAAACGTTTCTAATGGGCTGGGATGTTGACTTCAGTCTACATACTTTTTCCCCAGCATTGGGCTTGCCCGAAGTATGAGGCCCAAGGTTGGGCCAGCTCTGCTCATACTTGTACTTGGCCCAACATGGCCTGATCTCAGTGATGAGATTCTTGGATTGTCAACAGAATGAAGAAAAAGAATTGGTAGCTTCAGTACAAATAAATAGTGCGTTTGGAGCACACGTGCCACAAGAAAAATGGTTATTATTTTAAAAGATATGCTGTTTCCACAGCCAATCCTCACTTGGAGTTCTAATTGATTCAGTTCCTTAGGTTTGTTCTTATAACCAGTAGGGAGAAGTTTTTAGAACGATTATGAAATAACATAAACAAAAGTATCATATTAGCAACATTACAATAGTTTTCAGGGTGAATACGCCTCTCAATTTCAAAGGAGAGAAATTTGTATACATAACATTCATACAACAAAAGAATTCTTCTTATGGGCGTTGGTCTAGATGACATTTTTGAAGATAAATTAGCACAAAATGATCATAAAATGACAGTACAATTACTGGCTCATGGAGTTCTAAAAAAAAAAAAAAATCATAGATTTGTTACATAAGACACCTCAAAAATTCATACTTCATTGCATAATCTAACGTACAGGACAACATGAATTACATAATATATTAAGCATTCATTGAAATCCAGGTAATCATAAATTCAAGAAGCCTTTCCACTTTTTTTTTTTGGCCGGGGGAAGGAGGGGGGATCAATAGAAATTTAGATTTTCATGAGCTTTCAGTACTGGAAATATTGGCTGGTACCTTTGCCATTGCCTACACCAGCATGCTATAAGCATATGCCAATCCCAAGTTGGCTCGGTTTCTGTTTCTGGGCATGCTGTCTTTACACTGTGAGCTTGCTACATCAAATTCAATCATTCCTTAAATAAAGGCTGCACATCAAATGCTTGATAGTTAGAAATGCCTAAAATGGGCAATATTAACCAAAGTTTGTCAGCAAATGATCATACCAAGGAAGTCTAGATAAGAATCTCATTAATAAGATTATTTGTTTAGAATGGATTTTGTGTTGGTGAGCCAACTTATCTGTTCCAAGTATTGGAAAGTCTTGATTGACCGTGCATATCAATTAACATTAAGAAATTTTAGTTAACAATCGATGTGACATGCCAAGGGCTGGTTATACGTAGAAAGGGATACCAACCAAATCTTTACTTGCTGCTACAATATGTGGTGTGCTTCAAGGAGAAACATCAAGAGATGTCATTTTAAGGAGAGATGTGTCCAAATATGCAATGCAGTTTCAGACCTTTCAAAATCTGTACACCTGCGCACTTGCCTGCACTTGATGTCAATGCACGGGCATTGCATGATAGGAAGGGGATAAGTTAGCACCCCTTGGGTCTTTCTTTGGGCCAAAGCCCTCGGATGGTGTTTTTAAAGTTTGAATTCCCCACCCTTTCATCAGTCTCCTGAATCATGACTACAGTTGACATTTTTAGCATGAGGATTAGTAAGCGACTTGAGAACATCACTTTCATTTTAAACTTTATTTTCAATCTGATTATTTTTTGGCAAAAATCCTAAGGTGGTGTCTAAAGCAAACTTTGATTTCCTATATGCTCATCCATTAACAGGTTGTTTGGAAAAGGGGAAAGGAATAGAATGGACTAAACTGGATTTTCAAGCAATGTTCCACATATTACCGTGTTTCAGAGTTCAGTGGGAAGGAATTGAATAGCTAGGGATGAGTGTCCATTCTATTTCATTCCCTTATATGCACTCCTCCAAAAGAATGGGCAAAAAGATCCATTCCCCTCATTAATTGAGGAGAAATTACATTTTGATCTTCATTTCTGAAAACACAAATAAAATAAAGTGGGCAAGATAGTAATGTATACATTTATTTCCTCCTTTTTTATAAACTCCCAAATACACGAGAAAAAAGAATAACCCATGCCTTTCTGTCCCATCTCATTCTTTTATAATTAATTCATTTCATTCCTTTATGAACTCCCAAACATAATGTAACATTATTCATAAAGGATCAATATTGGACATGCTTATGTAATTTAAAATAGAAATTAGTTCGTAAAAAGAGATCAAACCTTAGTGCAATGATAAGTGACCCCCACCCAAACAATGTATCGCAGGTTTGAGTCTAGGAATCGGCGTCTCTACAAATTGGGGGTTAAGGCTACCCACTAACCACTTCTCCCAGACCCTACAAAAGTGAGGAGCCTAAGTGCATTGCTTTTTTTTTTTTTTTTTTTTTTTTTTTTTTTTTTTTTTTTTTCCTTTTCTTTTTTTCTAAAAAAAAAAAAAAAAAAATCTGGTAGAGATATTATAATTAATCTACACACTTTATTCATGGTGTAGTAAAGAAACGGCCATCATTCATCATTATTATCATCATCATCATCATTATTTTAGATGAATGAAGTTCATTATTACAAACTATACTATCTGTATCTAATAGAGCTATATACTATGACATTTCCTAAATTCGTTTCCAATTAGATAGTCTTGCTGCAACTTGATTGGGTTAACCCCATTGAGTCCCATCCTAGGGCAAGCTTGGCTAAAATTTTCTAGACGTACTTGGACTTGAGGCAAAGTCTTACATAACCAAAAATCCAACATGAGCTTGATCCACCATGATATTGTAATTTTAACACACTAATTGTTGATGTTGGCTTTAGCAAAAGAGATTCTAATCAATCAACTTTGACAATGGTAATAAAGGTAAAATGCACATTAAAAGGGAATCAGAACAACAAGCTAGCACACTAGGTATGCAAAGAAGAAAGGTGAATACTCTGCCAAATCCGAACAAACAGAACCTAACATAGACTAGGGGTTAACATATCAAAGACCAAGCACAAGAGAGACGCAGGCAAGCCTTCAATCCAAATCAACGTGCCCACATTTGAGCCTTTTGTATCATGTGGACTTATTTGGTTGGAGAGAAACCAATCACCACACGTTTGAAGGGGTAGAGCAATTTGCATCTAGAATTAAAATTGGTGTTATTGGACTCTATGTATGATTGAATTGCTGCCTTAAGTAGTCATTCCTTTTCTAATATGGTGGAATTTCTGGATCTATGTAACTATAGATGATGTTTCTAGCAACCCTTGTACGCTTCCCGTGTATATGGGTTGTGATGTTCTATATTTTCAATAAAAGTTTTCAGTTACTTATATATAACATTGGGCCTTTGTTTTCAAAATAACTAGCATAATTACCATGTGTATTTAGGCCTGATCATGCATTTTAAAGGGCAAATACCTTCTCTGTGCCAATTTCACGAAGTTGGCTCAGGATCTCAGCAAAATCTGCAGGTGGAGGGGATGAAAAGCATACATTCTCCATTGTATGTGGATGCTTAAACCTACAAAAGAATAGGCAGAAGTAACTATTCTGCAACACGTTTTGTAAAAAGCAAATATTGCAAATAAGCTTCATCCTCTAACCCAAGAGCCAAAGCATGGAGGCAAGGTCTCTCCAATCCAGAAACCAGTTGCAAAAGTTGCCCATGATGGCTAGGTGCAGTTCTAGGCCGAAGCAGCGACAAAGCCATGCTCTTGGTCCCTCCATACACCTCATCACCTAAAAGAGGAATTCCCAAGTACTTTGCATGCGCACGTATCTACTTCAAATTGAGCAATCCAGGATTGTGAGGTATAAATTACAGAAGATTAAAAAATATTTGATCACCAACTAGTGTTTTATGTACGTGGATTACATTTCTCAATTTAGTCATTTAAAAAATAAAATAAAATGAAAAAAAAAAAAAAAACATTTCAAAATTGTGTGGAACCCTGTAAGTGATTTTTATATGTTGCATGGATTATACTGAAAAGGAATGTATGCACAGCCATCATTTAGATGGCCCAGCACAGGCCAAGCACATCCATTGTCAAACAACAGATATAAAATCAATGGGACTCAATTAGACACTAACATGTTAGATACAAACTTTGTCATGACACAGTTCACATGCTTCTAAAAGTATGACTGACCGATAATAATGATCAAGTGACTCGCTTCAAAAAGAAGAGAGAACTAGAAAGTACTATCTTATGGAATGAGACACAATGAGAGCATGCCATAGCTTATAAGAATGATACCAGGAATTCAAAAATTCAGGCCATAGCTTTTATTTCTTACACAAAAAGCATGGATATCAACAAACTAACAAGAAAACTTGACAAGACTCCGAAGTGAAGCAACTTACTAAAAGAAATAAAAGAGTTTGAAGTGATTTCAGTTCAGTAGCTATTTTCCTCAATGAGGGATGTTTTAGTTCAAATAATACTAGTCTCCCAATATGCTTCATGTCCAAGCCTTTAGAAGAAAACCACCATAATAATTTAATGACACGGGATTTAGAAAGATATGGTCTGAAATGATAAGACTGCAACATCACATGCCCTTTGAGAAATCATAATGGATATTCTAAAAGCTTAAAGTCAATATGATGGTTTCATGAATGTGGCACCAATATTCCATGAAGGCATTTAGTTATCAGTGTTTGTTTGAATATACATCTAATATTTTGTATAAAGTTAAAACATCTCAGTGAAGTTTCAAATTATACAATATGCAGTACCTGATGAGTGCGTCCAGTTTCTAATCTCCACTCAACCAATGCAGATCCGCCACCAGCAAGTATTTCTATTACTTTGTACCTGGTACAGTATCAGGCTTTCAGCCAACAGTAATAAAAAATTGACCTTCATTAACTCTTATGAAGCCTACAGACTTATTGATGAGGGACACTAATGCAATATTATCAGAAGCAACAGAACACATTAATCTCATAAAACTATTTTGACTCCACTTATAGAGCCTAAACATTCTTCTGTAGACCTTCAGCATCAAAATACAAGCAAATCCAACAGAATGAAGCATGAGTAACAGAAAATAGATTGTAAAGCACAGAATTAAAGATATTGCTTCATTTCTTTCAGGCCAACTTGTAATGTTGCATCAAATGCACAACTCAGTTTACTTTTACAGTTAGCTGACATTTAAATCCTAATTGATGTTTCTTTTCTTCTGTTTCCAGTGACAAATAAATCAGGATTGCAGGCATACCGTCAGCAAATTTGGTGAGTATTTTTGAGTTGTCCAAATTCCTATATTTCACTACTATAGGTGTTAGAGGTTCAGTTCTAATAGAAAGGTAGTCTAAAGCTTCAGGAATTGAATCCCTACAGCCATTTCATGGAGACTCTTGTAACTGGGCTGAGTTGCACCGATAACCAACTTAATTCAGTGCTATGCAAGGTGTGACCACATTGAAGTCATAGGAACTCTGTTCTCACACTCTCTCTCTCTCCCTTGATTTAGTTGCATTTACCAACATTGTGAAGCATAACTTCAAGCAACAGACAAATACAATGCTCATAACATGATAAAGAAAGTAATGGAGGACCACCAATCACCTACTAGCAGCATGACGGGTCTGTCTACAGTTGTTTGATCCAGGTATAGCAGCCATACGAATCCGATTATTTAAATCACGACCAATCGGCACCTCAACACGTCCAGCAACTGGGGATGGCATTCCAGAAGTAAGACTAATGTATACTCTTTGGATAGTGTGTAGCTTGAATTGTTCAGATAAATGAGCATGAGAGTGTTCATCCTGCCATCAAAATGTAATCGTTAGTATGACTGGTGCTGGAGAACAATTCTCAATGGAGGAAGGGAATTACCTTTGCAACAACAAGCAATCCACTAGTGCCTTTGTCCAATCTGTGAACAATCCCAGGGCGAATAGAAGCCGCACTTATGTTAGGACTTTGATCTGTACTGAACTCATCATCAGATAGAATTTCCTCATTTGAAAATGGAAGACTGCAATGATGAAGAATGCCATTCACAAGTGTGCCAGATGCATTTCCAGGTGCTGGATGAACAACCTAAATTAAAACTAAAATGTCATTTGTAGTGTCAAATGGACAGAGTTTGTAGCCAGCTTGTTACAACCCACTACGTAACAACTTATAAGAGCATCACATGTATTATTTAAACAAGTCACATACATTAGTTGCCAGTGGGTTGTAGCAAATTGACTTACAAATTGTAGCCAAACTGTGTCCGTGTCAAATTGAAAGGTTTACCATGTGTGCAGGCTTGTTAACGACTAGTACATGCTCATCTTCATAAACTATATTCAAAGCTATGTTTTCAGCCTCAGCTTTCAAGGGTTGCAACTCTGAAATAGTGCAATTTACCTTATCCCCAGCTTTCACATTGTGTGAAACCTGCTCGCACCAAAACGAAAATATAAATAAATCTATAGCATTGAATAAATACCCGAAGAATTGAAGAATACCTTATCGACGATGCGGCCATTGACAGAGACGAGGCCGGAGC
Source organism: Fagus sylvatica (assembly GCA_907173295.1). Lineage (NCBI taxonomy): Eukaryota > Viridiplantae > Streptophyta > Magnoliopsida > Fagales > Fagaceae > Fagus > Fagus sylvatica. Next base: position 35,452,826 of record OU015764.1, on the reverse strand, counting down.
GAATACTTGACTGGACGCGAGCCCTACTGATGCCGCTAATGCGAGAAGAAATCCAAGAATCAAGCCTGAGCTTGCCTGACTTGATGTCCACGGTCTCTTCCAAAGTTACTCCGCCGTAATTGGCTCTTCGGACGGCGACGGCGAGGGATTCTTGGCCTTCATTGGAGCTTGAAGCTGTGAAGTTTCTCAAGAGCCTAGAGGGAAATCTAGGGTTTCGAGGGGAGAAGGGGAAGAAGAGAGAAGGCGAGGTTTGGAATAGTTTTGAAGAAGAAGATGAGCAAGAAGAGTAGCAGAGGGAGAGCATGGTCTCCTGCTATGGCGGGAGGTAAGAGCAAACGAATTTATAACGACGACATTTTAGGAGAAACCATGCTGATAATTTTTTATTTTTTTATTTAAAAACCAAAACTATCAGCATGGTTTTATTTTAAAAAAATAAATCGATATTACATACTATTTTTGTTTTTATGTACTGCTACGTACATTTGATAATTAATTTTTTTTAAATATATATATATTTTTTGATAAGCCTGGTGACCGAGCTAGCTTGCGCACACCTCGATTAATTTCACAGGATCCATGTACCACATTCTTAGAAGTTTTTCTTAATACAAATTAAGATAAATCGTTGATTTTTCATCAACATACCTCCAAGATCAAGCCTTCACCACTAGCGCTACCTCTTAGAGTTCATTTGATAATTAATCTAAGCATAAAGATATCATCTTATTTAATTATTCAATTAATTTCAGTGTGTTGATGGTAATAACTTTACCGTGCATCGTAGCAACTCCATTCACATTGAATAGTAATTCTACCATGTTGATGGTAATAAGATCACATGTAATAGTAATTTTATCGTGTATCATAGCAACTCCATTCACATTGAGTTGTAACTTATCTGTGTTGATGGTAAAAAGATCACAAATAATACTAACTTTCCTTACATCATAGTAACTCCATTTACATTGAGTAGATGCTAAAACCCATAGAAAGAGGAAGAAGAAGAAGAAGAAAAACAAAGCTGATGCTCTATTGATACATAGGAAGGCAAATCTTGAAACATAATAGATTTATTCCATTTTGAACAGGTGATGAGCTTATTAACATTGTCATTATAACTTTATTTGTAAACTATTACAGGTGATGAGCTTATTAACATTGGCAACGGCATAGATATTGATACAGCAAGGGGACACTGGAGATTGATCTTCTAGCAGAAAGGCAAGCACCATGGGGCTTTGGAGGTATTAACTTCGTACATAGTATAAGCAATTAACTTATCTCAGTTTTACAACATGATCTTGTGTTCCCTTTTTCATCATGGCTGAAAACTCTTCATAATTGATTCTCCCGTCCTACATTTAAAATAATATTTAGAATGACTCATGTAGAGAACACCCCTGAAAGAAATAAGGGGAAAGGGGAAAAAAATAGAGGATTAGGATTCAAGAGAAGATAATTACTTTATCAGTATCAACATCTTCAATCACTTCATCTATACTAGCTTCATCCCCCATTCCATATTGAGTCATAGCTTGTCTTAGTTCGTCTCTTGTGATAAATCTGAAAAAATAACACCAGTACATAGGAAAATGTCATAAGTGAATGTTCAATAACTTCCAGCATTAAAAAAAAAAGAGTATAAAAACTTGAATTATGTAAAATGAAGATCTGATTTTGAAAATTTTGGTCGATCCACTTAAATATTTGGAAATTTTCTCACCTGAAAGGTGGTTCTGATTCAGGGAACTCATGAGATCAGTTTTAGGCAAAAGGTATTTTAGTACTATAAATGCATTATTCCAAAAATCAGCATACTAGCCCGCTTTCATCCTTGTTTATACTTGCCAAAAAAGAAAAGAAAAAAAGAACCAGCATACTTACCCACTTTCCATCCTTGTCAAAGTACTGGAATGCCTTAAACAAGTGCTCTTCCTTCTCAAGTCTATGCCGATGCATAGTAGCAGTAATGAATTCAGTATAATCAATAGTCCCGTTCTTGTCAACATCAGTCTGGCAGAAGAAAATATACAGGTTGAACTTCTCTAATTAGGCAAGCCAATTGGAAATGATGTAAATACTAACAATGCTTGTTTCTTGAAGAAGTCAATGAGCTAACATTTTGATAGGTATCACAATGAATAGTGTTTTTTTCCTCAGTAAGTAAACTGATCAAAGGAGAAAAGGATAGCATTACAGTACTTACAGCATCCATCAACTGCTTAATTTCTGTTTCAGTAAGCTTAGATCCTAGCCTGGACAATCCAGTTTTGAGTTCTTCAAATGTGATTGTACCGCTTTTGTCAGTGTCCATGTTGTTGAATGTCTGTTTCAGACCCTTTATGTCTTCTTCTGAAAGGTTTTCTGCTATGACCTTCCAAAAAATCAAATTTCAGTTACAAGGAAAACGAGTAAGAAAAAGGCCAAAAAGAAAAGTAAGGACAATCAACCTGATAAATTACCAATTATCCCAAAAGCTTAAGTTAATAAGAAATTGTGAATTTAATTATTAACAATTTTTCTAACAAAATCAATCAGTCTTACTTGGTTTAACCATAGTTTCTTGTGAAGAAAATCAAGAACCTATTAGCACATGCACAGAGACCATGGGCCTAATCTGGATACTAAACTTTTTAAGAAACTTTACTAAACAATTGTTGCTTACTCTGTATCAGTGTGTCCTGCCTAAAGAAAGAAACATTCAAAATATTTGTGTTTTTAGATGAATTCTGATTGCCTTTCCTAGTTATAAACAATAATAAATCTATAAAACCAGAAAACAAAAATTTAACTGTTACAAGGAAGCAGATAGAAGTCCCATGGGAATGAAAACATTCCATGTTTCACATGGCACTAGAAATGAGCTCATTCTATTTTCGAAAACATTTGATACTAGTCTACAATAGATCATGTATGAGATCATTTTCTGAATTGAAAAAATTGCTTAACCCATTGTCCAGTATCAGTTTTCAATAGTAGTCCTTTGATGATTCCATTCTAAAGGCCACATTTCTATCTCGAATGCTATGATAGTGAAATGGAGTTGATTCATTTCCTAGGGACATTTAAAAATTTATAAGACTAGATACTTGCCACCATTCAGGACATCATTTCAACACATAACAATTTAAGCATGTAACAATTTAAATCTCAAGTTCTGCATAACTTAAAAATCCAAAAAGGTGGTGTCAATCATACCCTTAGAGCGAGTTTTTTCATCTTATTCATTGCTCTAAATTGCTTCATCCTAATTAGAACGGCACTACTAATAGGCCTGTCAGATACATCACCATCTTCCTTCAACCATGGATGTTCTGGTTTTTATGCATAATGAAAATGATGTTAATGGTTAGCTTGTTCTCTGTGAAAAAGTGTTCTACAGCTTCAAATAGGAAAAGGAAAAAAGTGTAATACAGTCAGCATGAATCTCAATTTTTTCTCATTGAACCAACACATCTCTAAACCCTCTTAGATAAGCCAAAGATTTGCGTAGTAGTAGAAGTTGGTGCCTGAATTGTTTTCCCTGCTGAAGGTCACATTTAATGCTAAGCCTTTGTTTTTTCTTGGTCTGTAACGGTAAGGCCAATTGCTGTAACATGTTTATTTGGCATGGGACTTATCCAAGAGGGGAAGTTTAAATGGATGGAACTCAGTCAAGAGCAGTAAGCCTATTGAACTGTTCACAAAGAATAATATACTCACCAAGAGCATCGGCTGCAGTAATCCGCTTCTTAGGGTTCACGGTTAACATTCTTGTGATAAGATCCTTTGCACTAGCAGATATAGAAGGCCATGGTGAGCTTTGCAAGTCAAGTTTGGCTTCTAGGATTGCAGCAAATATGGCTTTCTTGGTCTCTAAAAAAATTTATTAATTCACACATCATCTAAAGGAAATATAGTTAGAACAAAATATATGTTCTGAGAGCAAGATATAAGTTTTAGGACTGGTAACATGTATCTCTTCTTAAACCAAAAGACAGCCCAAGAAACTGAAATTATAAAATTGAATACTGATAAGTTGCTAAATAGATGTTTTTTCAAATATCATTTTCGAAACAAACAAATAATACTTTACAATTGTCCTAACGAGTTTTTAAAATATTTTGGACAAGTTCCTCGGATTCAAAAACGAGTTTTTAGATTAAGTGGTGTCCCTATATGTTATATTAACTCCTCAATTAGAGTTCTTTCCAAGGTATTATCTCCCCCAACACTCATGTGTATGTGGTGTGCGCATGAGATCCTTTTGACATGAATTCCAACTAACCATGAAGAAACAAGGCAATTGGATAATACTGTGATCTTACTTCTACAAGAAACCAATTTGTTAACTGAAAAAGCATTGGGAGAGGAGATTACAAGGAAGTTAGATGAGAATATGTATCAATTGAAGACAATGACGGAAATTAGTGGTTCCTTTCGACCAAGGAGATCTACTCCCACAATTTCCAAGTGGTGCTTTTGTTGGCTAGACTGTTATTTGTATCTATTTTCTTTATGGTACTCTAAGGAATGTCCTAGGGCTGGTCTTGGTGTGCTTTAGAGTTTAGGACCCCTGCATGTTTTGAGCTTTATTGAATATGAACTATTTTTGGTAACAGGCTTAACTTACTTACCAAAAAACTTAATACCAACTGAAATGTAAGCAGATACTTTACCTACCTCCCCAAAAAGGAGGCACCCCACTTAGAAGGATGTATAAAATGACTCCAGCACTCCAGACATCCATCTCCTTCCCATAGTTTCTCTGCAACACCTCTGGGGCCACATAGTATGCACTTCCAACAATGTCTCTGTACACTTTCCCTGAAGAATTTTTATAAATTCATTTGTTCAGTATTAATGAATGAAGAAATTGGTTAAACCAAAACATCCTGCAAATAAACATAACTTCCAAGAAATCAAATTCGTAAAGTAGAGATTGCATGCATTTTCCCCTCTTCCTCATTTTCTTGTAAGAAACTTTAATAAGCTAATTAAGGGTAAGACAAGAAATCAGCTATCCATTCATGATTCATGAGACAAACCAAAATATAGTGCCTTGCATTTATCAAAATTGATGGCAATGTTTCCTACCATGAAATTCATCGGTATAGTTATTACTATCTACATAAGGCAAACATGGTTTTTTTGGTTGTGCATGCATGTGCGGCAAAACAATTTGAAGCATCCAAGCAGAAAAGAATCCTCTCCATTTGAAATTGATCAATTTCATAATTCAGACAAGGATTGCAACCATGAACATTTTTACTATTTCCTTTTTCATTTACACTATAATGGTAATATTTCAGACATCAATGGCAGCTACCTTCTGGCCATTATGTGTTATATGAAAGCACTGCATGCCAATAGCAGCCATCATCTACTTTAACATAACAAATAGTAAGCCAAAATTATGTCATAACCCAATTCATTTTTATGAAATCAACAGGTCTGAAATGGGTTGTGGAATATCTCAAATGAATTCATGTGTGTTTTCTGTCTCATAACAAACATTTAAAACAAATTCCAGAAAATCTTTTAGTGCTAAATACAACATATATAGGAAGCAGCAACATTTCATTTATCTACTAGAATTAATTTCTCCCACAACGGTCCAGTGGAATTTGATGGTGTTTGTTTCCTTGGGGTCACTATAATTGTATGTCTAGTTGGCCAGTTGTCACGATGCGATGAATCACAGGAACACAACGTGTTTTTCTTTTCTTTTCCTTTAATTTAATTGCTAAAACGTTTACTTGGTTGACTAGTCTCTTTCAATCTTGACTTCGTCAAGCTGACCCATTATGGCATCCACAAAAATCTTACGCAAACTTTGGATTTCTACTTTCTACTACTAATATTTCTAACCAATGTCCCTTTTCATTATCACTTGAAATATTAAAAACTAATAGAAATAGTCCAACAAATTAATAGATAAACCATTGAAAAAAAACTAAGGAATGCAATGAGAAAAAAAAAAAAAAAACACTCATTTTGCAGAATTAAAACCTAATAACTAAACTAACCTTCCTCGATGAAGACAGAGAGTCCAAAATCCGTAGCTTTAATGGGAGAATCGTCATCTTTGCTGACCATCAAGAAATTCTCAGGCTTCAAGTCTCTATGCATCACTCCCATAAAATGACACACGTGAACTACATTCACAATCTGCCTAGCAATCGAAGCTGCTTCACGCTCTGAGTAGCTTCCTTTAGCTATAATCCGATCAAAAAGCTCACCACCAGAGCATAACTCCATGACCAAATGCAGATGTTGCTTGTCCTCATAAGCACCCCTGAATTCCACAATATTGGGTTGCCCTGTTAGGTGTTGTAGCATATGAATTTCCCTCTTGACATCCTCAATATCTTTCTGATTCACAAGCTTACGTAGCGATATGGACTTGCACGCGTATTTTCGACCCGTGGCTTTTTCAGTACAAAGATATGTAATCCCGAACTGGCCCTCTCCCCAATTCTTTTTCAAGAACGTATATTGAGTTGATATCAACGTACTGTTTGCCAAGAATTTTTCCAACCTCTGGAGGAGGAGGAGGAGGAAGAGGAGGAGGAGCTCTAAAGCTAGGCCTTGAGTAGGAGGAAGTGGCTGCAATGTTTTGTGGAGTTGGGTTATAGCGTTGTTGAGGCTGGAAACGAGATGGTGAGTCAGAAGGAGTCTGAGGAGATTGGGATGTCACGGGTTTTTTTGCTCAAGCAGTGTCCCATTGAGAATTGAGATAGAGATTTAGAGAGAGAGAGAGAGAAAACAGAGCTTGAGCTTGGTGGAAGTGCTTTTGAGAATATTTAAAAGATGGACGTCAATTTATACATATGTTGCAAGAACATATCACATATGCATATTTAATCGTTTCATTTGTGCTTTGCTTTTGCCTCTTGGACTGTCCTGGGCATCATTCTTCTTTCTCTCTTTTTGCTTCAGTTACGCTTTTGCTGATGACATGATGAGATTGTGTTTGGGGTTTGGTTATATGTTTTGTCTTAAAGAAGCATTTCTAGCTTTTCTTAACTTGTGTTTTACGTGACGATTTTAGTTTGATTTTATCAGCAAGTTGTTTCAAAATTTCACAGTGGATATGGCCCGTTGGATTGTGGACCCGTAAATAAAGGTCTATCTCTTGGAAGTCCATCTTGCGGCCCGTTGGATTGTGGACCCGTAAATAGATAATCTATTGGTCCCCAGATAAAATCCACATGATAACGGATAGTGGACATGCTTGTCAATTATCAGCAAGTAGATTCTTATTTGTAGGTGTGAGCTATATACCTACCCGTCAAGGGATTAGAAATTTAAATTGTCTACTTCTATGTGGAATTTGGAATGACATAGTCAGAGAATATCTTAGCGACTGCTTTTAATTCCTGTTCCTTTCTTTGGGTGCGGTGGGATGCCAATTCAGTGGCTCATTTACTGGTTAAGTCGACTTCTGCCTATCCTACTAGTTTTCATTATAATAACTCCAATCTCCCTCTCTCTGTTTACTAGATCTGGATTAGAGATTTGAGATAGTTTCGTGTAGGGGTGGGCAAAAAACCGTAGAACCCGACCCGCCCGACCAATCCGGCCGACCCGCTCGTCCGTGAGTATATATACGGACGGATACGGATACAGATATTTTAAATATCCGGATAACGGACGGATAACGGTTTTTGAAATTTTGGTCGGGTGGATATATATTAAATTCCTATAACTACCCATAATCCCATACCCGCCTACCCGGTCAGTACCCACTACCCAGCCTTTTGCCCCTTAGTCTCTGCCTCTCGTCACAGCCTCAGTCTCTCTCTCTCTCTCAATCGGACGGCTATAATTATCTGAGCCTCTAGAAAATAAGGTTTTGGTATTTGGAGTTATGCAGGCGGATCAGACGGTGATAAGCTTGAGACCAGAGGCGGCGGCGGCGGTGCTCTGCGTGGTACCAGATTCCTCACCCCTCGCTTCGACTCTTCTTCTTCTTCTTTCTCTTCCGATTCTCAGACTCTGCGCTCCCATGGCGGTCTCGCTTCCACACTCAAGGTCCCTTCAAGCAAGATCTCGTCGGATCTAACGAGATCTTGCCGGATCTGATGAGATCTCGTCAGATCTAGCGTGATTCTCGCCGGATCTGGTGAGATCTCGCCAGATCTAGGCCGATTCTCGCCGGATCAGGTTCTCCTCCAACCGAATAGATCTCATCTGATATTTGATTTGTTGATTGTGTATTAGGTGATTTTGTATTTGGTGATTGTGTGTATTTGTGTATAAAAGATATTTGTGGAACACTTTGCTGACTGTTTGTGTGTGTTGGATTAAGTGTTCAATACATCACTCTTTGCAGCGGATTTTATTATTTTCGTTTGATCCCGAACCGCTGACCCGCTATTTGTGTTATATGAAATTTCAGTTTAGCAAAAATATATATATATTCATTTGTGGTGTTTACCGAGTTCTATAATCAAATAGTACTCAATAGAGAGAGTGAAGAGTGAAGAGTCCTCTATTTTCTTGTTAATATTTATCTCCACTTTTTTCTTTCTCCTCTTTATGACATTTACACACGCACTTTTGTGATTAAGGTTCAATACATCACTCTTTGCAGATTTTATATCGTGATCATGGCTATTTGGTCTCAATGGGACAACGACTTGTTGTACCCAATTGCGGAAAGACCTATTGCATGCCTTGCTTGAAAGAAAGTCTCCTGTCCATTGCCAACAATTTCCATGTTTATACTGCCCTACTTCAAAAATATGAATAAGACCAAAGGAAACCAATATTTCTTGTCATCATCACACCCCATTGTCGCAGCCATTTTGGTACACTTTCTGTCTCCAATGTCCCATTCGAAAATGTGTTGCCAGAGTTACATTGGTCCAAGTTCACGTATGGGCTTAGGCCCATTATACTATAACTTGAACTGGTCCATAGGAACAAGGTTATTAATACTTAGTCCAAACAATCCAAGGATTCCATGTCTATTGGAAGGGTAAAAGTCATCATATAAGTTTGATATTGAAGTTTGAGGGTGGTTTGATATTGAAGTCATCATATAAGTTCGGGAGCTTAAGGTAGTTCTATGCACCAACCATGAACAAGAGCTCCTAAAATCAATAACCGAACAAGCTGAATACACCGATCAAGCTTGAGATTGATCGGGTTGGTTGCATCCTCACTCAAAGGGGAGAAGCTTCCTTGGGAAGCCTCAAGGAAATCTTTACCCCTTATGTTTGAATTTCTGCAATGTTGCAGTGATGCAGAAATGCAAGAATGGCAAAGTTGTAGAAAGCAGAGAAAAGTAGAAGTGTATGAAAGAAATTTAGAAGAGAGTTGAGAAGAAAATTCTTTCAGTTCTCATTAAAATATAATTGAATTACATTGAAATATTTATAGTAATCAACTTAATCTACACTATTCTAGAACCTTGTGGAAAGTTATGGAAGAATTAAGCTGACTAAGCAAATAACAAACTTCTAATAAACTAGAACAAAATCCAAATTACAAACTTAAACTTTAACTACTTGCTGACTAGGCTTTAATCTTATCTTGTAATATAACTAACATCCAAGTTATATTGCATGAATCTTTTGTATAGTATTGTCGTTTTCATCTCAGCATGCTTCTATGCTTTGTCGTGTTCAACAACTTGACTATTTTAACACCTTACTTCAAAATTTAGTGCCCTCATGACCAACCCTCATTCTAGTATTAAATGCTATTAGACAAGAGCAAGTTCTAACTGGCTGCCTAATCCCCTTGCCAACACCTGCCTTTAGCCTACTTGAGGAGATAGGAAGCTGTCTGAGCCGCCTTGCTACCATGGGAGTTTGACCACCAACCCCACAAAAAGATGAAAGAACGTATGAAAAAACGTTGTTTTCATTTTATTTTATTTTTTTGATGAGTGAAAAAACGTTGTTTTAATTGCTCAAATTAATTACTAGCTATCACACCAATTCACTCTCATCATTTAACCTTTGGAGGCTCTATGATTAATCCAGGTTGATCCTTGATCTAGGTAGTAGTTTCATTTGTCTTATCGCAAGAACCCCTCACTTGACCGAGCATCACAATTCACAACAACTTACCCAACATAGTGCACAAGTTAAGAAAATGTGAAAACTCAATTTTATTTCTCTCACAAACACACTTTTATTTGGCTCAATTTTTATACATATTCAACTCTACTTTTACATTTACAATTTAAGAAAATGTGAAAACTCAATTTTATCCTTTGTAATGAATACAGTTGATAAAACTTATCATAAGAAGTATAAAAATTGTTCTTAATTTTTAAAAATAATTGATCAATATTTTTTGGGACAACCTATTTAAGGATTGAAGAATATAACTAAGATTAATGTTTTCGGAAGCTTAAAAAAACATTACTGTGGATATTCTATTATATAAAATTTAATTGGTTGTTTAAATAGCAATAGATAATGGACAACCAACAGCTAGGACTCAACCATTCAGATTAATATTTCCAAAACAATTTTGACACTGTCACCAAACACACGTTTACTACAAACTTGGACAACCTTCAAAAAATTCTTTATAATTAAATTTGGAAGAGTAATACTAGAGATACAACTAATTTTACAACCAAATACTTACAAACTGATATGGCATCTTATGTGGAGGTAACACATCAGCAATTAATAATTTATTAATATTAAATGTTAATATTGAGTTGGTAATTTGGTGTTTTAATTGCTGATGTGTTATATCCATATAGGATGCCATGTCAGTTCGTAAGCATTTGGTTGTAAAATTAGTTGTATCCTTAGCATTACTCAATTTGGAAAGCCTTAATTTCCTTATTATAAAAACACATAATTTTTTAAGTAAATTATTCTAAATCATTTTAAAAAGACGACTCGACTTTCACTTGTGTTGACAAATGAACTTGTTTAAGTATGTATCATCTCCTATCTAAGGTTCCTAAGATGCTATGCCAATTAGGTGCAGTTATATCCAATTATCAAGTTTTTTTTTTGGAATAAGGTGACTAGGATTGTGATTGGAAATATATATATTTTTTTAATCAGGACACATGGCATTATTTACTAGATGAGAGGTCTATTAGATATTGTTCACATGATCCTCGTGATGGATTTGAATAATTTCCCCTAAATATTTGTCAATGATCTAACATGACGTAGTAGTTGCCAATTCATTTCCAACAAGAAGTTTTTTTGGAGGAAAAAAAAAACTTAGAGGTTAAAATTAAAATGAAAAATACTTAAAGAATTGAATTGAAAGTAAACCAAAAGAAGACTAAATTGAAATGATCAAAATTTAAAGAACTGAATTGATCTTTGACTAAACTTAGACGGTGTAATTTATAATTTAACACTTTTTTTTATTAAATAGGTAAAGAAAATGGATTTAAACTTAGGTTCTTCTCATTAAAAATCAAGTAGTTTGAGTCACAACACATAATTATCCATTTTTATGTGAGAAAATAATATAATGCAACGCCTGCACTAAATAATATTTTCAAAATGTTCAAAGTTTTTTATTTTTTCCCATTTTCATTGCTATCCTTTTAACCTTTGACTTTCGCGTAAGAACACAAACAACTAGACAATTAAGAAGGCTGGTCAATTTTTTCAACACGTACATGAATAATGTTAAATAGTAAGAATAGATAAAAAAATCTTTATATTTTGTAATTATATTTTCTCATTATAAAAACACATAATTTTTTAAGAAAACTATTCTAAATCATTTTTTAAGGCGACTTGACTTTTATCAGTGTTGACAAATCAACTCCTTTAAAGATGTCTCCAGTCTCCACTCCTTTTATCAGTGTTGCTTTCTCTGTTTAACGACCTTATACCACCATACTCATACGAGTTGGTTTGTGAGGTTTATTGCTCGTTTTTTCATCCTCAGCATCCTTCTTGCCCTTTGTTAAATTAGGAAGAAAAAAAAAAGTATTTTGCACTTTCAGAAGAGAGCTGTTTGAGCCTTGTTTTGATAGAATATAGTTCACCTCCATTATCCATATGGGCATTTACGCCTACCCTGCTTCTTCTTTCTCATTCTGGGTATCAAGCGAAAGGGTACGGGAGTTCTGCTGCTGCACACTTTCTGCACTAATATGCAAAATCTTTAATGTGGTCTTGACTTTCTTCTTTGCAGTAGGTTAGTAACTTTTTCTTTATCCATTTATTTTACTCTCTTTTTTAAAGTTATCAAGTTTGCCATTTAAAGTAGTGAATTATTTTTATTTACTCTTCTATATGTTGTTGATATTGTATTAAATATTTAAAGGTTTTCAAAACGAAACCCATTGGTGGATTAGTATTTGTAATTGTAGAGTTTTTTTTTTCTTTAAGTAATTGTAGAGTATTTACCCTTCAAGGATGTTTATGGACCCTTTTTAATTAAGTTTCTAAAGTATTATACTTTAGGTTTTTCAATGAAATTCAACCATGAGACTGAATTGGTAATAAATCACTTAATTGAATTTAATTATCATTAAAGAAAAATAACACTATTTGTGTTGACCAAATTCAACTATATCGATGATTTAATTAAAGAATCTAAAGTATAGTAACTACTGTATCTAGGTTAATTCCAGAACCCTAATCCTTAAGTTTTTCCCTTAAATTAAAGAACAATTTATGATAGGAGTAGCCTAAAGGCCCTAAACATAACCCCAAACCAAAAAGGCATTTTCTTTGACAAAGGAGAAGTTCTTTTTCTTTTTTTTGGGGGTGGGGGGTGGGGGGGGTGGGGGTGGGTCTTCACCACGATCAGACTCATCGATCTCATGGATGATCGACATATGCTGATGAAGATCAGGGTGTCGGAGCCAAAGTCCGCATTGGGGGTAGCCTGCTTGGGAGCTACAGCCTAGGAGGTTGGCGTCTTGCCTTTCTTTCCTTGCCCAGCCCCTTTAGCTTTGCCTTTTCCCTTGCCCTTCCCAGCATTGGAAGGACTCCCGGAGGCTGTCTTACCCATCAACTTGAAGGGATTGATCGGAGGAGCCATTTCCGAAACTTGACCTGAGGTGATAAGGTCAAATGCTTCACTCGAGATGTAAGTGGTGGCCGATGGGGCCACGAACAGCACGGTTGGCTCAACTCAAACTTCTTGAGACCTGGGAATCGTGGGGCCCTCAAGGAACGACTCGATCTGGAACTCGTACCTTAGCAGTAGTGGGGCTGATCGGGGCTGACCGTACTAATTGACGTAGATGTTGGTCGACAGCACTCGCTCCACTACTTCGACATTTACTTGGCTCTTGGTAACTTCTATTCGGGAAGGATCTACTGAGCAAAATAACAATTAGAATGAACAAACAAATGAAAAATTAGACCTATGTACGTTCAGTCACATAGAAAGTCTGTTCAGACGGTGTTTAAACCAAAATTAACTGAGAACCTAACCTGGAAATCCGTACGAATTCCAGCAAGAAGATCCACCCGTGAACCAACCACCTGATACCACAAGATAGTCTTTGTCATACCCTTTGTTGGAATTGGGGAGGCCATTCACCAGTTTAACGTTGAGTACCCTGGCTCTTAAATGGCAGGAAGTCCTAGAATCTGACCTCGGGCACGTGTACTGGTACACATATAAAATGTCTTTGGGGGTCAAGTTAACCCCCAGGAGGCAATTTAGGGCAACAACGCCCATTACGATTTGGAAAATGTTGATGGACACTTGACTTGGGGAGGCGTTTATGGTTTGGAGGAACTCTATGAGTAGGGGATGGAGCGGGAATCTAACCCCCCCTTCCACTACGGCCATGATCAGGATGATAATTTCATCCCAATTAAGGACAAGAAGGTCATCCCAGTGGTAGTATTTTAATGTGACAGTGGGGGGGACGCGATAAATCTGCCTAAATTGGGCTAACCTCTCCTCCGAGTTTACTAACCGGGCTAATTTGCTCGCATTAACCCTAGGTTGGCGCCTAGCCATTCTATCGAAGCTACTAAAAAAACTCGACTCAAGAATCTCCTAAGGAAAGTAGTAGAGAAGGAAGTGAACTTACAAGTGAGAGAAGGGGGGGGCGATCTTGAAGGCTGGAATGACGATCTTACGGTGCTCTCAAAGTATTACCAGCGGAGTTGAGAGTGTGAAAAATGAAGGAATTGGGAAAAGGGGTATTAAAGAGGGTTTAATATTAGAATTCAAATTAATGGGGGAAGGAAATTTCCCCCAATCCCTTTCAGGTCTTTTCGCCTCCTTTCTTAGGAAAGCAAGAGTTAGGTGACGGCATTTAAATCCCTTAAGTGATTCTAACTTCTTTAGAAATTTATCCGAAGGAGTCGAAATCAGGGGATAATTGGAGGGGAAAAAATGAATTAGGAAACCTTGGCTTAGGTAACTCGACACATGTTCGGTTCATTCCAGACAGATCATTCGATTTAGTTCATTCGAAGATTGGTGCCCAAACACGAGTTCGGTTCGAGGTCAATCAAAGATTATGCCTAAGTTCTGATCAGCTCTGACCGACCCATTGTTCGGTCTGTCTGAACAACAAAGGACAGTAGAAGATTGTTCCAAGATACGACATTTAATGCCATGGAAATATCTGGCGGCTGTCAGGTTCATTTAAGTCGACGTGAGCTGTAAATTAGAGGCAGTGGGCTGTCATTAAGAGTGCATTAATGGCAAAACAAAGAATATGATGGAAGGATTGGGAAATATCTGAGAAAGACAGAGTATAAATAAAGCAAAAAAGGGAGAATCAAGAGGTACGCATTAATATCTCCAGTTTTGATTACAGTTTGTAATGAAGTTTTCAACATGATAACTAACAAAATCATCGGAGAATCATAGGCCACCCCCCACTGGGTTGGTCAAGTTCGCCTCAGAAGTTATTTTTCATTAAATACAGGTTCTAGCGAAGTCAAAGGGTTTCGGCAGTTACTTTTTCGAGAGGTAAAAGATTGTCTGGATCTTGAGATCAGACTTGGTTCTTTCTGAAATTAGTTAGTCTTTCCAATTATAAAAAAAATCCCACCTATAAGGACACATAGCATTATTTTACTGAGTGAGAGGTCTATTAGATATTATTCATATGATCCTCGTGATGGATTTGAATAATTTCCCCTAAATATTTGTCAATGATCTGACATGGCCTTTTTTGGCCAATTCATTTCCATCAAGAAGTTTTTTTGGAGGAAAAAAAAAAAAAAAACTTAGAGGTCTAAATTAAAACGAAAAATACTTAGAGAATTGAATTGAAACCAAACCAAACTTAGAAGACTAAATTGAAACGGTCAAAACTTAAAAAACTGAATTGATCTTTAACTAAACTTAGATGATGTAATTTATAATTTAACACTTTTTTTTATTAAATAGGTAAAGAAAATGATTTAAACTTAGGTTCTTCTCATTAAAAATCAAGTAGTTTGAGCCACAACACATAATTATCCATTTTTATGTGAGAAAATAATATAATGCAACGCCTGCACTAAATAATATTTTCAAAATGTTCAAAGTTTTTTATTTTTTCCCATTTTCTTTGCTATCCTTTTAACCTTTGACTTTCGCGTAAGAACACAAACAACTAGACAATTGAGAAGGCTGGTCAATTTTTTCAACACGTACATGAATAATGTTAAATAGTAAGAATAGATAAAAAAAAATCTTTATATTTTGTAATTATATTTTCTCATTATAAAAACACATAATTTTTTAAGAAAACTATTCTAAATCATTTTTTAAGGCGACTCGACTTTTATCAGTGTTGACGAATCAACTCCTTTAAAGATGTCTCCAGTCTCCACTCCTGTCTTGGGTTCCTACGATTCTATGTTTACTTGTTGCTTTCTCTGTTTAACGACCTTATACCGCCATACTCATACGAGTTGGTTTGTGAGGTTTATTGCTCGTTTTTTCATTCTTAGCATCCTTCTTGCCCTTTGTTAAATTAGAAAAAAGAAGAGAATTTTGCACTTTCAGAAAAGAGCTGTTTGAGCCTTGTTTTGATAGAATATAGTTCACCTCCATTATCCATATGGGCATTTACGCCTACCCTGCTTCTTCTTTCTCATTCTGGGTATCAAGCGAAAGGGTACGGGAGTTCTACTGCTGCATACTTTCTGCACTAATATGCAAAATCTTTAATGTGGTCTTGACTTTCTTCTTTGCAGTAGGTTAGTAACTTTTTCTTTATCCATTTATTTTACTCTCTTTTTTGAAGTTATCAAGTTTGCCATTTAAAGTAGTGAATTATTTTTATTTTCTCTTCTATATGTTGTTGCTATTGTATTAAATATTTAAAGGTTTTCAAAACGAAACCCATTGGTGGATTAGTATTTGTAATTGTAGAGTTTTTTTTTTTAAGTAATTGTAGAGTATTTACCCTTCAAGGATGTTTATGGACCCTTTTTAATTAAGTTTCTAAAGTATTATACTTTAGGTTTTTCAATGAAATTCAATCATGAGACTGAATTGGTAATAAATCACTTAATTGAATTTAATTATCATTAAAGAAAAATAACACTATTTGTGTTGACCAAATTCAACTATATCGATGATTTAATTAAAGAATCTAAAGTATAGTAGCTACTGTATCTAGGTTAATTCCAGAATCCCAATATTTAAGTTTTTCCCTTAAATCAAAGAACAATTTATGATAGAAGTATCCTAAAGGCCCTAAACATAACCCCAAACCAAAAAGGCATTTTCTTTGACAAAGGAGAAGTTCCTTTTCTTTTTCTTTTTTTTAATAAGAGAGGAAATATTTAATTACATAGGAATTGGTCAGGAGAAGTTCCATTTAGCTACACGGGTTGTTAATGTGATTATATATGTAGTTTAATATTCTTCTTTGTTTCTAGTTATATCAATTTGTTTGGTTTAAAAAATAATAAATAAATGCGTTTGACACTTTGATTGTTTGTTTTTTATGATATAAAGTTATAAGTTTCTGATTGTAATATGTGCTTCTTGAAGAAACAGGATTTAGGTGGACAAATTTTTTATGATGGCCACATCATCATGATTTTTCTGGAACTCATCTCTTAAAGACACCGAGATCCATGACAAGTTCTAAAAAATGATATTTTCTCAAATATTTTTTAAACGGCTCTATGTTGCAATAATTTTCAAATAGTGATATTTAGAAAATGAACCTAAAAGAAGCCAATACATGTAAATTTGCAACGTGTATTATATATTTCCCTTTCATGTGTAAGAGTTTTAATTAAGTCCCAACTTTTAGCTAATAAATGAAAATTTCTCTCTCTTCTTGGGCTTTCTTTACTGTTTGTAATGTGCGAATTATATATTTTTAATTTATGAATCTTCAACACACACAAATAGAACAATTGAACAAGCTTCCTCACTCTCAATACCAAAATCCACTATTTGCTCCAAATTCATTACTATCTAAAATATTCTCTCATAGTGCATTAAATTTGTTTTAGTTATATATAGTGTTTCTTTTATTTATAGATATTTAATTGATATTTTAAATTTGAGAAAATTTGTAACTTAAAGTTATTACCTTAAGCTTTAAAAATTAAAATACATTTAACCCACCCTAATCACTTTAAGTCGTTGCCTTACCTAATTATCAGTCTAAAGTAGTGATTGAGACTGAAAATATAATTGAAGACAGTATAATTTACTCTTCTTTGGTAGTTGATGGTCTCGAATTAATTTCCAGACGACTTTGACCGTAATAGTAAACCAGCAGAGGCACGTTGATCTTAGGAGGCGGCCAATACTTTGTCTCACGTGAAAGTTGTGGCACGTATACTCGTTCAAAGTTCAAACCAATTCTTAGTTTTTTTCTCACTAAAAGCTAAAAGTCCTTGGCATGTTTACTTCTGCACGCTTTCCTCATAACAACTCTATTTTTGGCCTAATTTTGACATATGTTGCGTACATATGGAGATATACGTTTCTTCTTCTCCTCATAAGAAATATTTTATCTGATTGGATATTTCCCAAACAGATGGAGGAGTTGTGTTGCTCCACAGTTTCTGCAGTTTTATTCGTTCTCTTCTTTGGAATGGGTTAGTAACCTTTTTTTCATGAGTCATTTTGTTCTATTTGAGTATACCATCCAAGTTATAAAAAAATATTAGGAGTACTCTCAGTTTTTCATTCGCATTAACAAGCTAGCCTTATAGTTTTTTAATGAATTTTTAACACTGGGTTCATAACTTTATGATTGGCAATAATTATGTAGGACCCACATGCATCATATTCCTTCTCTGAGTATCTTAGTTTTTACTATGCGTGGGTTCCAGTTAGCTCAACTGGTAAAGTCTCTTGTCGTCGAGCAAGAGACCTGGGTTCAAATAGGTTTAAATTCTAAAAAAAAAAAAAAAAAAAAAAAAAGAAAGGTTTTTACTATGCGTCTAAGTAATTGAATATGTTATACGATTATACCTGTCCTCGAATGGTTCAATTAAAAAACCTTGGGTATAGCTACAAAATTAAAGAGAGTTCCTGTTTGTAGTTGGTGCAGAAATGGGAGCCATGATTGGAGCTTTGATTGCCATAAAAACCAAGAGCAGCTTGTTCTATGGGACCACGGTCGGAGCCATCAGGGGTGGTGTTTTCTCCGTTGAGGTTTTCAGAATTTCACTTGATCTCTGGAATTCTAATATTAGTGGTTCAAGGTTTTTCCTCTCCTTGGTAAGTTAACTGTTAATAGCTTCTCGTATCGTCATTAGACATTAGTTCATTAGTTATTGTTACGTGCGTGCAGTTAGATGAGTTACTGGTGTTAGTTAATAAGTGGGTCGAATTTGTAGGGAATTATGGGTGTGTTGGTATAAAATAGTGAGTCCTATTATTTAGTATTTGAACCTTAAATATTTGTATATAAATTCTATAGCTTTATCATGAGAATAACATTTGATATTATATAGTCAAAACACAAGTGTGTAGGAGGTTAGATTCAAATGGTTTATTTGGAGTCCTCGGAACAATCAATTCTATTTTTTTGTTTTCTCTAAAAAAAAAATTGTGAAAGTATTAGTTATTTCAATTTTGTAAGTTGGACTTTGTAAAATACATTCTAATTAGTGCGTTTGTAGATTGACACCATTACAAAACTTTTGAGTGGAAGATCCTTTGGAGAACTATCTACACCAATCATGCCAAGCGTAATGCAAAGACAGGTGAAAGACTATTTGCCAATTAAAGAATGAGAAAAGTTTCCATCCAGTACACTGGACGGGACATTAGGACGACACGTTTCCCATTTGGAACATGTGTCGTGTCTGTGTCCCGTCCAATGCACAAAAGCACTGAACTGAAGTTACTTCTTTAAAGAATTATAGTTGTCTTAAACTATTATACAAAACTCATTGCTTAATTATTTCTTCCCGTTTTAAATTAGAATGTGGCTGATCCGGTGGATGCTTCCGTTGCAACTTTTGGGGAGGCCCCAATGAGTACTACCATGGGGTCATCAAGATATTCAGTTGAGAAGATTCCCAAGTTCAGAATCACATATAAACACATCTTAAGTAGTTCCGGGAATACAACATCCTGCTCAATTTGCCTTCAGGTTTTATGCCTTTAGCTCTATGATTATTACTATCTATTTTTATCTTCTCAGAAAATACTCATTAGCTTTTTGAAAACATGAGCTTGACACTCTTTATTCAATGTCCTTATGGTTTTTTAGGACTTTCAACTAGAGGAAATGGCTCGTAGCTTGCCACCTTGTCACCACATTTTTCATCTGCCTTGTATCGATAAGTGGCTTGTGGGGCATGGCTCTTGCCCCTTGTGCAGAAGGGACATATAATTTACACCAATTGATATTCCACATTATTCTTTTGATGAATCAGATAGAATTAGATGAAATTCATTAAAGCAAAACAGATGTTACAACACTCACTGCAACTAGCAAAATTCCACAGTATGAACATTTTGCTTTGGTTCGAGACAGTAACGACAGAAAAGGTTGAAACGATCGGCACTTTACCAAAAGCCATGTCTCTTCCATATTGATTCCCACATGTTTCAAATTCATTACAAAAAAGTGAAGGAAATAGAAGTTGTGACAAAAAAGTCTTTCCATCTAAAGCTTATAGATTCTCAAATCAAAGACTTATCACAATTGAACAGAAACTAGACAAAGATTGAGATGAACTGACAGGGCAACATGAGCCCAGTCATAGTGAACACCAGAAAAGGGCAAGCAAGCAAGCATGCTCCACAGATCAGTTTGTTGCATCACGACAGTAGTACTGATCTAGCATCTTTGCTGGTATATGGTGCCAAATCAAGTGACTGGAACATGTTGCCGGTGTCAATAGGCACCTTGAGTCACAAATTGCCTCTCAAAATTGTCTAAGAACTCCAGATAAGGCTGAAATGAAGAAGACAAAACTGCATCAATATTAAGCTTTAAATTATTTTTTATTTTTTCTGGGTAAGTAGTTAGAATAAAAAATATGTACAGAATGACTAGCATATGCCATGGATTCTATTGGTGAAGAGGGCATGAAGACACCATACACTTGCATAAGTTGCATAACTGAATGCCTACAGCTTTCATTGCCTGGACATCCCTTCCTATAACATAATTTGCATAAAGCTAAAGATGAAAAAGAACATAATTGGTTTAGAGGCATTAGTGCAGCGTGTGAACGAAACTACACTTATTTCCCTATTGTACCTGATTGAAGACATTGGCATGGTCTCCACGAGTCATTCCCTCACCAATAGCACTCTACAACAACCAACAACCAAGCCTTAGTCTCAAAAATTTTGGGGTATATTATGGATCCTCAACATATTCGTTTCTGTCATTTTATTCTATTAGAAATCATACTCTCTATTATTTTCTTAAGTGACATGTCTTTTTTATTACTTCTATTAATGTTTTTTTATCTCAGCAAAGGGAAATAAAAAAGTATTACTTTACTTACAGAAAAGTAAACATAAATTCCCAAACTTATGCATCTATGAGCTAGCACAAGTTCATCAAGGTGTAAGTGGAAAGCCTTACTATAACAGTCTTACCTTCATTAGTCTAGAAGAGCAATGGAAGTACATTAATAGGTGGGTATATGTGTTCAAAAAAACATTAAAAAAAAAATTAATAATTGATAGCACATACCCTTAGAATGATTAGCATTTACGGATTTCTTTGTTCACCAAACCCGATATATATTGAAAAAAGATCCAACTTATGAAGCACAAAACGACATTAATGTATTCCAAGAGTCTAGAAAGTCTTCTAGACTCTTTCCCCAAGCCTTCCCTACACTATAAATAAAGGAGGGGTTCACCCTTGAAAAACACACCGCCTAGTGGAAACTTATAGAATACTCCCAGAGTACATTAATGGGGTCCATTACCCCTCTCACATGAATGGTAGGTCCCACCATAAATGTAATTAGCGGGATCCATCATTCATGTGAGATGAAGGAGTATGACATTCATGTACTCCAAGAGTATTTCATAATTACACCGCCTAGCACAGTGTCAACATACTAGCAAATTATCTAGGGATGGTGCTGAATTATGCTGACATGATACAGACCAACTGACCACATTATCGCCTTGCTCAAATATAATTTTATATATATGATGTATGTATGTATATTTGACAGAAACACTCCAGCTGAGTGGCACCAGTGTCAGCCACTAAGATTAAAACTTGTAGAAAGTCTAGCACCAAATTCATCATTTATACACGAGCCCATATGATCAGTCATAAGAAGCATCTGAGTACGATCTAGGCATGAGAGTTTGCTGTAAAATCTGCATATTCTCCACTTAACTCTTGTTTCCACCAAGCACACTAAACTAACACACAGTCTTTTGCCTTCCTTGTCACTTCTGATTGCTTTAAGGGGTTATTTAAAACCCTAATGTTCCACATTAAACACCACTCCATTTAGATGATTCTCCAAGCTTACGCATTAAGCCCTTACCCTTAGTTTTAATCTTCATCTTAGTACTGCTTTTCAATGTTCCTCAATAACTTGCAGTACTTTGAGGTGTGAGAAGTCCCTCCTAGGTATGGCATTCATCAAGGCAAGCTCATCAGAAACCCCATCAATCTCTAGAGCTAAGACAACAACCTTTGAATCTAATATATCAAATTTATTGTGAATTATTGTATCTCCCTTCTTGGGCTATTCTTTCCCTTCTTTACCATGTGTCCTCACTCCCTAAACTACTTGAGGAACAACAGCCTCTGACCTCTCTTTCTTAAGGATCCATTTTCTCTTCACCATCTTACTTCATTATTTCCTTCCAGAGCTTGTAGCCTAGTGGCATTGACTTGTCTCCTTTACATGGAAAACCAGGGTTCAAATCCCACCACCCCCATTGAATATTTTTTTAAAAAAATGACTTCATTATTTCCACAATTGTGAGTAGAATGACCAAATGTCAAAATTATGGTGCATTTCATAGGAATTCACTGGTATTCAATTCTACATCAATCTCAACAAACACTCTTGCAAAGCCCAATCTTTTATTTGATTCAGTGATATTATTAGCATACAAAGGTCTTCCTACACCTCTAGCAACATGACCCAAACGAACAGGATTTCAGTATTCCCCCAGTAAAACTTGGTAGTTTCTTTAAAGAAAGATCAATTAACTGCATAACTAGGCTGCTGCCATTTTCACATGATTAATGGCTTATAAGCAATGTGCCAAACACAAGATTCAAGAAGCTACTAAGGTCAAGGAATTTAAAGAGAAACATACCATTATCAAAGAAGATTTCCACAAAGAGTTTAATAAGCAAGAATGAATGGGGTTTCTCCAAAAATTACCCAATGAGGCTCATCTCCCATTTAGAAATCCCTGCATGCTTGCACCACTTCCCTCGAAGGTTTAACGACAATTTCCCATCAACCTTCCGTGTTTCATGGAATTCGAGCTTTGGTACTTTCTCCTCTGCTCAGCTTGAAACAGTGATTTCTAGTCTTGGATGGGCTAATTTCTGGGCTGCGATTCCTTAGGTGGGTCTAGTATAGGACCAAGCCCAAGAGTTAGACAAATATTAGGCCCAATCACTAGACAATCTTGGTAATTCACATTTCTCATTCATTGGTTAATTGGTAATTACATGGAGAACTTTAGCTTTTACAAAAGAACATGGTAATCGTAGATTTAAGGTAATTTTGAAGAACTTTCACACTTTTACTTGTTTTTTTTTTAATAAAATAGTAGAAGATTTTATTAATGAAAACTAAATAAAGCAAACAGATCACAAAACCATAAAAACAACAACTTACAAAACACCCACAATCTCTACTAGGACCTCCTCAAACCAAGCTTTAGACAAATTGGTTAAAGAACCCCACAAAGCTAATTCCTTAACAGCCAATAAAGCCTCCTTTGAACCCAAAGCAACAGTGAAGTAACGAAAACGTTGGATCAATACTGGAATTTCCTCAAAAATTAATTTTACAGACGATAAAATATCCATGTTGGAACTTGTATTATATATACATGATCCAAATGGAATCCAATCCCAAATCTAAATCAGCAAACAGAAGCTAATTCAAATTTAAAGGCACATACAACAAACACACAGAATCCAAGTAATTAGGCATTAACACACGAGCAAAGCCAATCAACTTAAGTATTGCCCGTAGAGTCACGATCTGCAACACTCAAACACTTTGGGTGCACCTCGTACCCACATTCCAAACACTGGTAAGCCCAACCAGACCCTTGCTCATCACAATCACAGCATATAAAAGGCCCTCCTCCATTGCCTTCAGACACCAAAGTGAGCTCGTGACGATGCCCTGAATGGTACACCAATCTTGGAAGGCTCTTAGCCTCTTCATCCATTTGTTTCTCTAGCAACTCCACTTTAGCTTCAGTGAAAGGGTACGCATTTTCTTGGTACAAGTTTATCAAGTTCCTCCCTTGTCTCGTCACAGTTTTACCATCAGGACCTAAAATTATCAAACAAGGGATACCATGTACATCAAAATGCTTAGCAAGATCCTTCACAGTTGGGTCTCCAAAAGGCAAAGCAAGCCAAGGCATGGTATTAAAGTAGGAGTCGAATGACTCTTGGTCACGATCATTTGACATGTACACTATTTCGAAGTCCTCATCTCCTTTTTCAACCAGCATTTGCTTAATCTTTTGGTACATGGAGATTAACTTCGGAATGAACTTAACACATGGAACGCACCATTGGGCAGAGAAGAATAGTCCAACTGTTTTACCTATCAATGAAGCAATAGGTACCTGCACAATAGAGAAACAGCCATGAGCCGCAATTGCTCATATTTGACTCTTTAATGATTACACCATGCAATTGGTGACTACACTATTGTGCCATGGTCCAAGCTAGTGGTGTTTATTAAATCAAAGTAGCACTAATTGTATAGGCCACCCATACAGGAGCCATCAAATACCATATATTATTATAAATAAATAAATAAACTTAAACGGAAACACACGTGAAAAAATCTATCGTTACATTATTAGATCTGTAATATCTAATCTGAACCACGAAATAGACTCTCTCAATTTCGAAAGATCTTATTCCGTGAAGTATACATTCCCATATCTTTATTTGTCGTGTGAAACCAACTGTTACAATTATGTAAAAATATTCAAAACTATTTCTATTGCAGGATAATATTGAACACGTGTTTGCCAACCAATCAAATCGTTCAAATTACGTATCTTAAATAAGTTGTTTTTTTGCCAAGGTCTTATAGCTTAATTGTCGTTAATTGTTTTTCTTTATTAGAAGAAATAGGGTTTAAATCCTCCTCTCCTAATTATCGAATTATCAAAACAAAACAAAATTGTTGTTTTCTCTAGATAAGAGAGAATATCAAAATTGCGCTTCCCCAATTGAGATTCAAAGTCTAATTACAGTTAGGTAGTGCAGTGACTGACCTGTTTAGGCCTGGGATGACCCAAAAGATGATCTCTATCATGGTTTGTTAGTAAATTGGTAAGGGTCTGCCTCTCATGCTTCTCCCTCTCTTCCTCCATCAATTTCTCCAACCTCTCTTTAGTGAATGGGAAGGCTCGGACCCCGTATCGATAAATGAGTTCAACACCATCATGCAATGCATCATCTTTATTATTGTTAGGTTGCAAAATACTAAGCAAGGAATACCTTCGATATCAAATTTCTTGTTCAATGCTTTCTTAGTCTCCAAATCAGAGAATGGAATAGCTAGCCACGGCATGGATCCATGATAGTTGTTGAAGGCATCCAAGTCTTCATCAGATGACACATACACAATTTCAAAATTAGAACCACTGGTCTTAAGCTGCTCGTAGAATTCAACTAGGACAGGGGTGAAGTTTCGGCATGGCGGGTACCAGTTGGCCGAGAAGTAAAGGCCTATGACCTTGCCTTGAAGATCAGATACTTTCACCTGCAGCGTTGAAGACCAGTAAAAAATTAGTCAAATACAATGCTAAAACTAATTTTAATTTACTACAAAATAGTTACAAGTAAAATTGAGTTATTAATTATACATAATTAACAGAAAAATAAATAATATTTTAATTATTTTTTTTATTTGTTTAAAAGTTGAAACGTTATATACTAAAATTTGTAATATCTTAGCAACGTAGCCTTATATATAAAACAATAAAAAATTCAATAGTTTCCACTCTCGTTTTTTTCCTAATATTTGAATTGCGAACTAATATTACTTTTGATTTTCTCTTTCACTTTCTTTTCAGTGTGACTCCACATATTTCGTCAATGTGTTCCCATTTCTTTTTCGTTCCGTAACGCGTTCAACTCATATATAGAAGGAATATTTGTGTCCCCTCTTGCACTTTTTGGAGTTTGGCCTGTTTATCTGTATTCATATACACGCATCATGCATGTGCTTTTTCACTTTGGATCGCTTTTTGTTAATGCTTTAATTCACAATTAATAAATCGTATAGCATGTACAATACAAGATATTTGAGAAAGTCTATAGGCATAACGAATTTTCACAACATTCTCATACAAACTTGTTTTGAATTGTAATGGGTGTTTTATTTTATTTTGAATTGTGATACTTGACACCTCAGCTTGTGAAAATTTTGTAATAATTTATTATGAAACAAATAGTTCACAATGCTATTCTATAGATTCCATAGAGATTGTAAAAGCCAAATTTATTCATTTGCCTTGGTAAATCCAGTTTTCATATGCAAATAAATAGATGTAATTTCTCAAACCTACCCATCATTTGTTTAATCTGATTCTTAGAAAAATAGATATTTTCCCTTACTTTTAAGATGTCAATAATTGAGCGTCCAAAAAAAAAAGCAACAACAAGAAGCAAAAAAGCAACAACAAGAAGCAAAACAATGAGAGATGAATCTATTCTACCAACCCAAGAAGGGATGGGTGGGGGCCATCGCTCCCACCATTTGCTTTTAATATATATATATGACCCTTTTTCTTAAAAAAAAATAAAAAAAATGTTACAAATTAGCCCATAAAAAATTATAAATAAATAAAATTTACTAATCTAACTCATCACGTCTCAAAAAAAAACAAAAAAACAAAAACTTTTTAAGTTTTAGCAAAATGAAATATAAAATCCTTAATACTTTAAGCAAAGAAACTATATATCTCAAATTACAAACACTAAACATGGCCCGTTTACCCGTTATAGCATTGTGACTCATGAGGTAAGGACGGAAGAGGTAGAATTATAGGCTTTATGCATCTATCAAGTGCAAATCTTGATCTTGTCCTTGTTTCAATCCAATTCTTTTCTTTTCTTTTTTGGATAATCCGCTTCTATCTGATTCTATCCTAAAAGTCAATGATTCAATGATATAATTACAATCAAATCAATGATCAAAAACAATGATAGATCCAAATTAATTTGTCACTATAATGAACCCTAAATGCAACGGACGAAGAAACAGTTGGGGAATGATTTTCTACAGTGGACAGCACACAGAATCCACTACCCTACCTAGAAGGTTCGGTCAGCTGGGAGCCCAAAAATTTTGAAAACGATCCCCTACCAAATTACTATGTCTATAGGTTACAACGAGTCCACGTGTTGTACCAATAGCGTTAATGTGAGGCTAAAGTGGATTAATAGGATGACACATGTCCTTTCTGCTTGGCTGTCCACGACAACTTCAGTGTGGGAGCCCTCTTTGATTAGGACAGAATATTTGGCCTACGTACCTCGTAATGCTCGTGACAATAAGCATCTCCAGTGAGTTACTCACAATGCTTTTCTTTCTTTTCTTTTTCTTTTTTCGGTTCAGACTATCCCATCCCACGAACAAAAAAATAAAAACACTTTGGCCCCTCAAAGGTACATGTATCCTACTTTTCATGGTCTGGAGGGTCTATAATCATGTAAGATGGTCCACCTTTTGTGTGAGAGAAGATGTTAAGATGTATAAATACAATTCATGAGATAATTGATGTTTTTTTTTTTTTTTTTTTTATAATTTGGGTGTTCGGGCTAGTGTTCCATAAATACGCGCACTTCGACTAATTTCAGGGAGATATACAACACCCTACTAGCATGTATACCATGATAGACGTAAGGATTTGCCTTAAGTAAATGACCCTGAAAAGACTCGAACTAGTGATCATTGATGTTGTTAAATACCCTTTTCTCTCCTAAAAACACAACCTCGAAAAACAACAAACAATAAGAGAGCTGTTGAAACATATCCGAATCCTTGCATAACCGACACTTACGGACTTACCTGTTTAGCAACCAAATAATGCTCTCATTATCTAAATAATAATCCTTAATAGGTACGATGAAGACATCAAAAACGAACCTCTGAATTCGATATTGGTGCACAAATAAAGTACAGCTCATAACACTTTCAAAAATCATTTCGTTTTGCACGAAATATTGAGACATCAACCAAAATGATAGCTTTGATAGCCGTGGAAAATTTTGATCTGGTTCGAACAGACAAATGAATGAATGAGCATTTGAGCACACATTTTTGGATTAGATAGCACAGAAAAAAAAAAATTACGCTTTGTCGCTTGGGAGTTTGATAGCTTAGTTTCACTTTTTCAATGCATTCAAGTTATTATATTAACCTGAGACATAAAATATCTATAAGCTTTACCCCATTTACGAAAGGACAAAGTTTTCCTCCAAAAACGGATGGAAGGAATCTTCTCTAATTCATTCATTACATAATAATTCATCAAATTTGCAGCATATATTAATTATATCAAATAATTTATTAAGATATTTTAATAAGTTACGTGACTATTAAGTAATGTAAATAAAGATAATAAGTCTAAAAGTACCTACAAAATTTACAATTGCTTATGTTTCAAGTTTTTAGTAGTAGTTAATAGAGTGATAGAAGTGTTTGGACATGAAAACTAATAAAATATTATTTACTCCCCTACTGAAATTGTGGATTGAGATCTCATGCAGTATTGCAATTGCATGGGTGTAATTCATTTTTTCCTCTCATAATTTCTTAACTTTTTCATTTTTTACTTTTTAAATTTTTTAATAATTTTTTATTAAGTGATTGAGATTGAAATTTAATTTCAATCACTCAATTAGTATAACATGTAATACCAAATGCATGAGATGTCATAGCATTGACTAAAAACACACGTGCTCGTACTCTCCCAACCAGTTTGAAGATTGTACCATTCTTGGTCTTATTGGCATTTTAAACCTATAACACAATCAATAACTCTCCAGTTTATTTCATACTTCATACACACGATTTAATATAAAAGGCTCATTGGCAATCACATACTTCGCTATACTCTCTCAATTTCAGTGTGTGAATTATAAAATATCTACCAGCTATATAATCTGAAGCGTACTCTTCCAATAGAAATTTAATATCCGTTTCATAACTCCACCCAAATCCGTCTAAAAATCTCTTATAAAAATATCAGGATTTACGCACAAAAAATACAAGAGAGATCCAATAAACTTCCAAAAACATATTTAAAGTGAAATAATAAATATTTAATCATTGTTTGGATTTCAGAAATATGCAAGTAATCGGTCTAGAAAGTTCCTTATGAAGAATCTAAAACACCAACAATTTTTTTTAAATATAAAATAAATAAATAAATAAAAATTTAATATATAATTTATCTTAACTTTTCTTAGAACAAGTGGTAAGGGTTTAGTACTCAGATTCTGCTAGTGTCACTGAATTGTTTCTTAATCTTGAACTCAAAAAGAGAGAGAGAGAAAACAAAAACAAAAACAAAACACCCAGATTTAAAGAGAAAGAAAAGTATAAAAGATATCAAAGATTAATAATACTCACTCTCTCCCCCTCCCCATCTCTCTCTACTTTCGTGTTCGTTCTTTCTTTCTTTAATTCTCTCACTCTCTTTTTTCCCTTCTTTTTCTTCATTTGAAAATTAATTTAGTAAGTTAGGCCAAAAGTAAGCATATACTTCATCTGACTGACCACCCCTTATGTCACACAAAATTTGTTGTAGAATTAAGAATCTATACTTCAACCCATATATATAACATCACATCCCATAATAAAACTAAAGACCAAAATACTATATTGACTAAACATAGAGAGAAAGAGAGAGAACCTGAGCTCCAGTTGAAGAGAGAAGATAATCACGATCTTTGGACTCCAAGAGAGATGAAAATCTAGAGCTTGAGAACTCTTCATGGTCACCGTTTGTTAGGGCTTGAAAACCATCCTTCATCTCTTTCCCCTCCTTATTCCTCATCACTCTCTCTTTCTCTCTCTTTTTCTCTCTCTCTCTCTCTCTTTCACTCTTTCAAACCACACCAGCCTCTTATCATTCTTCCAACGCTTATATTCCTAAGAATCATATTCTTTCCACATCACTACAATTTACATCCTATGCATATAATGCACTCCCCCATGATACATCAAAACTTCAACACGTAGCACGGTAGCATTCACCTTCCCTCTAAAGACAATTATAACCTATTTGTTAGTGTATATAAAAGATGATGCTGCATCAATCACCACCGCTTCTTTTCCCCACACAAGATCACATATTTATTGACTCACTTTTCTTAGGGTCAACCCCAATAAACCAAAATGTGACACGTATATGCGGAAAATAAATAAATAACACACACCCAAAATGGGTATTGATTAGCAAACATGGGAAGGTCCCGTGTTGTCATGAAAGACCTATGAATTGATGTTGTTGTTGTGAAAAGGCTAACAAATAAGGGACACCTGTCTCTACTTCGCTGTCTCTTTTTTCTTTTCTTTCCTTTCCTTTTCTTTTCTTTTGTATCACCCTTTTTCGAAAAATTATTCAGTCCACCAGGTGACGTGATTCACCCGTCCACCATTCCAATAATTAAATGACACGTCTGATAATTAATACAGTCAGCTTGATAATTAATACAGTCAACTTTTAACCATTAACCCCATACTTTTAAAATTATCAAATAGCCCCAAGCTGACTGTATTAATTATCACACGTGTCATTTAATTAATGGAATGGTAGACAGATGACGTGGTTCACCCGGTAGACCGAATAATTTCTCCCCTTTTTCCCGGATAATATGAGGCCTGCGAACGAGGTGCAAATCTCAAGAATATACTGATCCAACGGTTGTAAAGAGCTCATAGTGTGGACAATTTTATGTTTGAAAAAATTTTGATCACGACCTGTGCAGACCTGTGCAGCCTGTAAACACTGAGAAGTGGTTTTCATTTAACTTTTTATTCTACGGTTTATACCCCAGTGGATGGAACCCTACTCTAACTCAATAGCACGTGCCTATTGTTAACCCAAAACAACCAAATACTTCTGTTTATCTACTCATTGAAAAAAAACTTCTACTTATCTGACAACTTTTTATTTTAAGTTGTTTTTTTTCTTTTCTTTTTTTTATGTATAATTTTTTAAATGTTTGTGTTTTAAGTATAAATATATTTTTATTAATTTTCAATAAAAAAAAAGTTAATGATGTTTCAACAAAAAGTTATTCCCTTTGGTTCTACTTTTCTTTTCTTTTTTCTTTTTCTTTTTTTTCCCTTGAATTGTTGGATCTGCTTTTTGACGATTGAGTAATTGTCTAAAGCCGCAAACAAAAGAAAACCCCCATGATTTTAGTCCTATACTCCTATAGTATAATATCATATTTATGTAACAATTTAAAATACACACTGTCATATGATATAATATCATATTTATGTATAAAATTTCAAATACAATATATCACATATTTATTCACTTTTTGCCATTTTTAGAAAGTGTCAATGCCTACTAAAAATTGAAGAGATCCTTCCTTTTTTCTTCTCTGTCTTACTTTAAAAAGTCTTTCATCATCTTTAACAAAATTTAAATTAAAATATCATTCCATGTTCCCATCCAGCGTCCCTTCTCCCTTCCTCTTTTAAAACATAACTCTCGCAAACAATCATAATCAAACCATATACTTTCCCACTCTTTAAAAGCATTTCTTGATAATCAATGAGCATCAAACTATTATTTTTTTTCATTTACTCCTAAATGAATTCTCATATACCTAAAATCAAACATGTCACGAGAAAAATTAAAAGGATTAACCATTTTTTTGATTAAAAATGAGATTTGAATTTGAACACACACAAAAAAATCTTAATTAGTAATTTTGTATCTAAAAAAATAAAATAAAACGAGAGTAATGAATTTTAAGTAAGAAGAATTTAATATGGATATTTTAATAAACATTATTTAATTGATATCTAAATATAAAAGAATATATACTTCACTTTAGGCCTCAAGTCTTATTGAGTTGGTCCTGCATATAAATGAGTGTTTAGATTCAATTTTTAATTAAAAACTCATTTGATCAAAATTAACATACATATAATTTATTTTTTAGAAAATTTAGACTTTAAAAATTGTATATAAACAAATGAATTCATAACCTTAGTAGATAGAGACACAAATGAGTTGAATCGAGTTGAGTATTAAAATTTCAGGATTTTTTATTTAATTTTATTTCAAACACGAGCTAAGTGCTAGAGCTCATCACCAAGCTAGATTACATGTTCAAGCTTCGTTCATTTTCTTGTCGAACAAGCTCTAGCTGTTTAAGAGCTACTTGATTAACATTATTTTTTTCTCATATATAGTAAACACCACAATTTTTTTACTCCTTCACAAATCTATGCTAATAATTAATTACTAAATTTATAGTTGAAATTATACTATTTGACTTAATTAGATAGAAATTATTTTTGTTAATGAACTTATCAAAATTATATTCACCAACCTTTTATTGTTAAAAATATATAACTTTTACCTACATACGTGACAAAATTATTTATATTATCAATAAATTACAAATAATAATTTGATATCTTATGAACTTATTTACAAACTTACACATTCAATCTAAGTTATATAATATATTTTACACATTATACATATAAACATATAATAATATTTTTAATCAACCTCACACTCATTTACTAAATAAACAATAAAAAAATAATAAAAATAATAATAAAATCTAATAAAATTTGAATTATTCATATACAACTCAATTCATTTACAACGCTTTTTCCTATGCAATTTTAAGGCAGGTCATTGGTAAATTTAATAGAGATACCAATAATGAAGTCAGATTG
This sequence comes from Fagus sylvatica, assembly GCA_907173295.1. Taxonomy (NCBI): domain Eukaryota; kingdom Viridiplantae; phylum Streptophyta; class Magnoliopsida; order Fagales; family Fagaceae; genus Fagus; species Fagus sylvatica. The sequence continues at coordinate 35,420,328 of OU015764.1, read as the reverse complement.
CATTTGCAATCACACAAAAAAAAAAAAAAAAAAAAAAAAATTGGCAATCCAGTTCTCTCTAGACAAAATTTAGAAAATCTTCAAACATAGACTTTTTTTTTTTTTTTGGGGATAATGCAATCTCTACGCTCATAGCTGTATCACCATGCGCTGTCATCATGGATGTTGCAAAAAAATCAACTTAACTCATCAGTACGAAATGGATAAAATATCTGCTATGATGGCGTTTTTGATGATGATGAGTTACAATCATTTAAGAGTTGGTTGTAGTTTGCAGGGCATGTGCGTAGGTTATAATATAGCGGGGACAAGGTTTGGTAGTTGGTTTACTAGCATTTACTATGTGACAATTTATATATATTATTTAAAGAAGTTACATAACTCATTAAATAGGTCATGTGACTAAAAGTACATTGGATGATCTTATTAATTATCATGTAGTGGATTTGTAATAAACTGACTACAAATAAACTCTGTCCATATAGCTGAGCCTAGTCTTGTATCGAAGGTTTAAATTATTCATTTAATTTATTTAGGAAATGGCTATAAAAATATTAAAAGTTCAATAGTTTATATTTTTGTAATAAATTAAATCTCATACTTTCAAATTTATTATTTCAAAATTCAAATCTCATACTTTCATAAGTAGAGTTTTGTTTGGTATACTAATGAAAATATAGGATTGAAATTAAGTAACATGTTTTAAAGTATATGGTTTAATTTGTGATAAGGATAAAAATATAAGGTATTTTTTAGACTTTCCAATTAAACTACTAAATGAAAGGATCTTGAAATGAAAACGATATTGTGTCCACATGAAAAGGTTAAGTTCTTACAATTTGGGACATCATCGCAGCAGTCGCAGAGGCCAGTGGACCAAAGTCCCGGAGCAGTAGACTGAACCTGAAAGGGAGCTGTCTGGGGCCTCTCTTGGTATTGGTTTGTGGAGTTGACTGGAAAACCCGTCGCGGGGGCCTGTCCAAATGGTTGTGGCGCGTCAGAGTACTTTTGGGGAGCACTTGGGTTTGATGAATACATGATGAGTGATGAGTGAAATGGGAAGAAAAGGCTGAAGGAGAATGTGAGAGCGTTGAGGAGGAAGAGATACTTTGATAGATGTGCAATGATATTGCTGGGGGGGTTATAATTTATAAATAAAGGAGTTCTAGTTGGAGAAAGGATAAAATAATAAGAGTTTTTCTTTTACGGGTCATAACTCATAACTCATAATGCAGCCATGGTTGACTGCAAATGCGCGTATTCATTTATTCCTTACAATGCAAGTTAGAAAAAAAAATTGGTGAACCACAATTGCACGTGCCAGTTAAACGTGGCCCTTCTTAACGGATTGAGATCCATGCAATAACATGGGCTGCAATACATTTAAATGATTGGGATTTAAAGTTAAAAAGTTAACTTTTAATTTCAATCTTTAAATAAATAAAACAAAAAATATCAAAAGGATAAAATAATAAAAGACTACAAAAAATAAAAAAAGGTATGAGAAAAAATGTGATATTATACCCATGTAATACCTTTTTGGTATTGCATGGGATCTCATTCCTTCTTAACATATGTCACTATACCGTATCCAGGGTACAAGACAAAAAACCAAGACTAATGTTAAACGCAATTAATACTAAACGTTGAATTTAATTTGTGTGATTTAACGGAACATAAAAATACTGAGTATTTATTCATATGGAAGACAATTTTTTATTTTTGATAAATCAGTAAGATTTTTATTGAGTAAAAGAATCCAGTACAATAGATTACTGTAGCCATAAGGCTAGCGAATAATCAAAACAAAGAGAACACTCTTTTATTCAAAAAATAGTTTACTCTACTCTCTTCAACTCAGACCTACTGCTAATGTTTCTACAAAACATGAGTAAGCATAGAACCCTGTTAATTTAGAATGGAATCTCTTCCTATCCCCTGAACTTAACATGCCTTAACGTGTTTCCTAATACTTTTAGGAATCTGGTAGGAGCCCGGGTCTATTTTATTAATAATTTTTTTGAAAATCCCCTGAACTCAACCCTGTTAAAAATTATCAATAAAATTACTCAACGTGCCTTTTGATTGATTCTGACTCTACTTGTAGACACTTTTTATTTTCTATTTTAATGATAATTTTTTTTTTTTTATTGATAATCATGGATGTCTGGGTTAGTATTCGGTAGATATGTGGACCTTGACTAATCCATAGGCCAGGGAGATACACAACACCTTACTAGGCATGTGTATCACGATAGGCGTAAGATTTTACCTTGGATAGATGGTCGAGATTCGAACTAGTGCTATTAGGAAATACATCCAAAACCAGATTAGTTGAGCTAACCAACATAATTTATTTTATTGATAATTTGTTCAATGACTCTAATCTTATTTTTATTTGGGGACCCCATATATATATATATATATATATTTTAATGATAATAAGGACGCCATTATCTAGACAGCCATATGTATAGAAGCCTACCTACCTAAAATATATATGGAGAGACGCCATTATCAAGACAGCCATTTGTATAGAAGACGCCATTACTACCTAACCTAAAATATATATGGAGGAGACTTAGTCATCGGTCGTCGGTCATCGGTCATGGGTCATCCACTAGTCCTTTTTATTTTTTGGCCCCCAGTACACGCAGGAGAAAAGACAAATATGCATCTAATAGCATAAGCATACCAAAGAGACAAAATTATGGTATCAGAGCCAATTGTCTCCGTAGGTATGTTCATTGTTAGATTTGCCTGTTCTAAGCTTTTTTGTACTAGAGTAGTGACTGTGTGCGAGTCCTAGTCCGAGAGCCGTCTGCGTTGGTAAGCGTAAAGCCGTTGGTAAGCCTGTGTTAGCCGAGGATAGGCGTTTGAGGGTGTTCCCGGTAGTGTTCCCGTAGAGCCTTTAGGACGAAAGAAAGTCTCACAATCCCTGCAATAGCTCAGAAATCCTTAGAATTGGTAAGTTTAAAAATGGATAACCTTAGAAGTTCTAGCTCTAGATCTCAGATGTCCTCCATGAGTGATAATACAGTTAATAAAGAAGAAGTTAGCTTAACAAATGTTAGTCCAGAGAATAATTGGCAGAATTGGAAATTACCTTTAGTTCCACAAAATAAAATTTACAAGAAAACAACTTTTTCAAATCTTACATTTCTTTCAAATTATACAATAAAAACTGTAGAAAGAACTTTTCTTTAAAACAAAGTTTTGAAACAATTCAATTATTAAGCCGTCAAGAAATAGACAAGAATATGGACAACTTTTCTTTTATACATATTGGTTTAGTTCAAATTGCCGTCAAACCTCTAACAAGACAAGGATTAAATACAAGTGTTTTCTTAGGACTAAGAGATGGTAGATTTAAGAATTATCAAGATGCTTTATTAGGAATGGTAGAATCTTCTCTTTACAAAGGTCCAATTTATTTTGATTGTTATCCAAATTTTGCTGTATCTTTAAAAGATAGAACTGTGTTAAAAACTTTAGAATTAGATATAGAAACTTCAGGTTATCATATGTATGAAGGTGCACAACCTTTAGTAATTGTTTATAGAATATATTACAAGTTGATGAAAACCACTTTAGAACCTCAAGCTTTGATGGAAAGTCAAAAAGGTAAAACTTTATTATTACAAGCTAGTACAAGTGATTCCCATGTTAAAGTCCCTACACAAATTGAATGGAAAGATGTGAAATTACCCAATAAATGGTTATTAAAAAATGTTACTGAATCAATTCCTGTTCAAAATACTTTAGAAGATGATTTAGATTATATAGATCAACGTCCAGATGGTACTGTTAGTATAAATTTCCAACCCTATAGAAAATCTACAAGTTGCTGTTCTGCTAGATATAGCAATCCTTACATAGAAAAAATAGTTTCTCCACCAAGATGTAATTTTAGTAGACTCAAATCACAAGAAAATTCAAGAGTAGACAATTTAAGATTTGCTGAAGTAGAAGATAGATCACAAAAATTAGATTTAGACAAAATTAGGAAATCAAGTAATAACTTAAATTATGCAAATCCAAATTTAGATGGAATAATTAAAGGTAATGTAATAAATACTCCTTTTTACTCCCCATCATCACAAGTTTCACAAGTTCCTCCCACTTATCACTCCACGTACTCTCAACCTCCTCAACAAAGACCAAATTCCCCTACAAATTCTAATATGGGATTCTTTCCTCCTAATATGTATGACCCACAAATTAATATGATTAGGAAACCTTTTGTATTAAACAAAGAAAAATTAAGACAAGATTTTAATTCCCCAAAATATGAAAATAGAAGAAAAGAATTTTTTGCAACTTTTTCAGAATTTTTAAGAAGTTATATAAGAGACAAGTATTATGAGTTTATGAATGATATCCAAACTGAAGTTAATTTCTTTGCATGGTTTGATCACTATTATAAGCCAAAAATCTTAGCTGATAGAAACAAAAACACAAATTCAGACTCTTTACTACAAACTAGTCAAGACACCATCATAAAAAACAAGTCCACATGCACCTCACGTAATACTCTAACATCAAGAATATTGACTAAGAAATATGCATATGATATTAGCTATAGCCATAGTCATAATAGTCATAATAGTCTACTACATTCATCCACCGATAATACAAGCCTAACAAGACAAAAAATAAAAATCTCTAACAACAAAGTAACAAGCCAACCCAATAATTCTATCCTGCAAATAGAAAAAGATATCATGCAAAACACTATTTCACCTACCATTCTAAATACTAAAGAGAAAGACAAAAAAATAACTCATCAAGCATGCAACACTCTCGTACACCATGCATATAATAACTATTTGAATCTAACCTCTGACAACATTCCTTTTGCTACAAAACAAACTATCCTAAGTCAATATGGTCAGATAAACACTATAAAGAAAAATAAAAAAGACAATAATTACAAAGATAAGAAAGAGTCAAAGAAAGAAAAACAAAAGGTAGGTTTACCGACAAAAAATAGTAAAGATAAAAAAGAATTAAAAAGAGATATCAAAAATTCACAAACACTAGAAAAAGCAAAGCACAAACCCTTATGTTATAAATGCAATAAGCTTGGCCATTATCAAAATAATTGTAAGCCTCCTAAAAACAAGTCTAAATTAAATATTCCAGAACTTCATTCGGAAATAAATTCATTAAAACAAGAAATACAAGAAATCAAAAATTCAAATTTTCAAATTACGGAAGAACAATTAGCACAAGAAATGGTAACATTAAAAATGAATAATAATTACCCAGAAAATTCAAGTATAGAAAATGAGGTTGAACCAGAAGAAAATTGTAAACAAATTGTTCAATTAATATCCCAACCAACTTTCCAAAGAAACTTTTCTAAATACAATTGACAAGATGCTTTTTCAAAAATGGTACACTGAAGTAAGGATAGTAATAGATAAAGAATATATTTTTGAAACTGTTGCTTTATTAGACACAGGTGCTGATTCAAACTGTATCCAAGAAGGATTAATCCCCACAAAATATTATGAAAAAACAACAGAGAAACTTTCACAGGCAAGTGGTACTAGTTTAAATATAGAATTCAAACTTTCAAATGCTCATGTTTGTAGAGAAGGTGTGTGTATTAAAACTACTTTTATTTTAGTCAAAGATATAACTTCAAAAGTAATATTAGGAAATCCTTTTATAGCTTTATTATATCTTTATTATATCTATAAAACAAATTTCAGAAAAAGGACTTACAACACAAATTTTAGGACAAAAAGTTATTTTTCCTTTTATATTACCACCAATGACAAGAGATATAAATCTGTTAAAACAAATGTCATTTTGCAATGAAATTAATTTAATTTACAAGTCCAAGATTGCAAGAAAAGAAAAACATCTTATGTTTTTAAAACAAGATTTAGAATATAAAAGAATTGAAGAACAATTAGAATCTCCTTTATTAAAACAAAGAATTGAGAATAAAATAAAAAATGAAATTTGTGCAAATTTACCTAATGCTTTTTGGCATAGAAAACAACATATTATTAGTTTACCCTATGAGTCAGATTTTAATGAAAGGAATATTCCTACAAAAGCTAGGCCTATACAAATGAATCAAGAACTGTTAGAATATTGCAAGAAAGAAATTCAAGAATTATTAGATAAAGGTTTAATTAGGAAAAGTAAATCTCCTTGGAGTTGTTCTGCTTTTTATGTTCAAAAGAATGCTGAAATTGAAAGAGGTGCTCCTAGATTAGTCATAAATTACAAGCCTTTAAATACTGCTTTAAAATGGATTAGGTACCCTATACCCAATAAAAAAGATTTATTAGCAAGAGTTCATAATGCTAAGGTTTTTTCAAAGTTTGATATGAAGAGTGGATTTTGGCAAATTCAAATTGATGAAAAAGATAAATACAAAACTGCTTTTACTGTTCCCTTTGGACATTATGAATGGAATGTAATGCCCTTTGGTTTGAAGAACGCACCAAGTGAATTTCAAAATATTATGAATGATATTTTCAACCCTTATACAAGTTTTTCAATTGTTTATATTGATGATGTTTTAATATTTTCAAATTCCATAGAACAGCATTGGAAACATCTAGAAACTTTTATTAAAATTATACAATATAATGGATTAGTGGTTTCTTCAACAAAAATAAAGTTATTTCAAGATAAAATTAGGTTTCTAGGACATAATATTTATCAAGGGAAAATAACACCTATAGATAGAGCCATTCAATTTGCTGACAAGTTTCTTGATGAAATAAAAGACAAGAATCAACTTCAAATATTTTTAGGAAGCCTAAATTATGTCTCAGAATATTACCAAGATCTTAGGAAAATATGTCGTCCTCTTTTTCAAAGATTACAAAATAATCCACCACCATGGACTGACACCCACACTCAAATTGTTAGGCAAATTAAAAAACATGTCAAGACTCTCCCGTGTTTAGGTCTCCCTTCTCCTGATTCTTTCAAAATAGTAGAAACCGATGCCTCTGAACTTGGTTATGGAGGTATTCTCAAGCAAAAGGTCTTAGAGTCAAGTCATGAGCAAATTGTTCGTTTTTATTCTGGTGTATGGAATGCTGCACAACAAAATTATAGTACAATCAAAAAAGAGATTTTATCAATAGTCTTATGTATTTCAAAATTTCAAGATGATCTTTTAAACCAAAAGTTTTTAGTCAGAGTTGATTGCAAAAGTGCAAAAGATGTTTTATTTAAAGATGTTGAAAATCTTGCTTCTAAACAAATATTTGCAAGATGGCAAGCTATTTTAAGTATTTTTGATTTTAACATTGAATACATCAAAGGTGAATCAAATTCTATTCCTGATTTTTTAACTCGTGAATTTTTACAGGGAAAATGACTTCTTCGTACCAAAATTACAAGTTAATAAGCCATCCAGATAGGTCTAAAATCCAAAATGCTTCAGATTATGCTAATAAGTCATCCCCAAAAACAAAAACAAGTAAAAAACAAGTGGTCTCCAAGTCCAAAAACACAAACTTCCGCAAATATTTCATTGTCAAATAGATTTCCCAACAAGTTTACAAATTTAGCAGAGTTTCCCCCTCTCCCCTCTCAATTACCTACTTATGCACAAAAGCTTACTGCATAAAAAATCACAATCAAAATCAAATGAGTCCTGCTCTCAAACCCAAGCAAGTTCTTCATCACAAATTACAGTAACAATAATAAAATCTTGAAGAGCAATGATTGAAACTGAAATATATTTGATTCTAAACTTTGAAAACAAACTTACAGAGATGCATCCATGTAATACAAGACCATTTAGTCAAATTTTATCCCCAAGAATATAATTATTATGATTATCAAACTGCTGGTACAATGCCTTTTATTTTCAAAATATAGGTTCAAGGTTTTTCTATTTTGAAGCTTGTTCCATCAATGTGGATCCAATTTGGTCCAGAACAATCCATTTTACCCTCAAGGAAAGATGAAAAAACTCCAGAACAACTTGAAAGAGGTTAAAAAGAACAAATTTACTTTCCTTTTTCTCTCCCTCAAATTTATGAAAGCTTCCAAACTCCACAGCCCTTTGCAGTTTCCCAAATTTTAGCTTTTATGCAAGAATAATTTTCCTGGATTATGGGATGGGATTTTGCTTTCTCTTCTTCTTCTCCAAAGTTCCTTGTTCGACAAATTTATGTTAGATGGTGGGAAAAATATATGGTTAATACAAGTAAAGATTTCAGATTGTAACTTTTAACCCACAAACCAAGACCCCATTATCCTCCACAGTTGTGAAATTCCAAGCCGTGCCTTCTAAATCTCTGATGATTCTGATGATGACCAGAAGTTCGATAGCAATGGCAAAAAATCCAATTTATTCCAGACTCCCAAGATCCGTTGAGTACTAAGTAAATAAACAGTAACAAGTTTTCAAGATTCCCTTATGCAAGATTTGTTTCAAAGGTGCTCAAATCTCAGAAGATTCTGGAGTTTCAAGGTGACAAGTGCAAAGTTCATATGAACAGTAGTCTTGGTGACTTGAAAAGTGAAATTTTGTGGAAATCTGAAGAAATTTGTCAAAGAAGAGTTGATGTTTTGACGAAAGTGATCTTGTCAGGAATTTTGTTGCTTTTAGTCTTGTCAATCTTTTGGGAATAAAACTTGTCTGGAATCTGTCTTGGAACCTTTCTTTGTTTTCAACTTATCATTTTGCACGAATTTTAAGTAAATTTGTCTGCAATTTCATCTTTATCATACTGATTTGCACTCGCAAATAAAATTACGAAAGTAAATTTGAAAGAATCTCATAAGTAGATTTGTCTTCGAACTTAAAGAGGCTGTCAAAAGGAGTCTTCATTGCGTCAAGATTTGAAATTTTGTGGAAATCTTCTTGAAAGAATAACCTAATTTTATACTGCCGAAAGTATTTGTCTGGACTTGTCTTCTTCATATTTTGTAAGCGTGATAATAACTGGTCAAGAATCTTTAGTTGTTCAAATTATGAATAGCTTCTTCATCAAAGTCATAGTCTTCATCATATTCTTCATTATTAGCGTAGTCTTCTTCTTCTAGAATTTCCCTTAAGTGGAGTTTCCATTCTGCAATATACTTTTTTGTATTTGAACTGTTCCATAATTGGGGTACTGGACAGAAATGATAATTTGTCTTTCTAATTTCAGAACAGATGGTCATATGGGGAGTTTGTGCTATAATTCTAGGAAGTAAACCTTCTTGGAATCGCATTTGAATTACAGTATACATATGGGCCCTTCGCCTTTGAATGTCTATAACAGAAAACTTGTAATTTGTTGGTTCAATTTGGTTATAAAATCTTTCACTATCATTTGAGGAAGAGGTATATAAACAAAGAAAATGGTAACTTGGTAGAAGTTTATAAGAAAAGTTATTTTGATTGACCCATTCAGGAGGAATTGAGTCAATATCGATGAAAAGGGACTTGTTGGGGAATAAGTTTAATTCACAGGACTTTCTAAGTTTGTAAGGGAAATTTGTGAGCTTGGCTTTATCTGAGAACCAAATTTGTGAAATCATACCATAATCTAAAAGGAGTTCTACAGTGATTGGAGTCATACTTTTTATAGGAATTGGTAAGGGATTAGGACAGATATCTATATTGATGCCAACTTGGATGAATTGAAATAGCAAATTTTGTGGGTTGCCTAAATATCTACCGGTAATATGGGAGGCTAAACCTGGAATGGTGACTTTGTTGTTAAAAAAGTATTGTTGTAACTTGATCAATAAACCTTGGGACCTATCTTCTGCAATTTGAAAAATCTTATCATTAAGTTCTCGTGGTAGGCTAAAAATATTTGCTTCTACACTTTTTTCTTTATCCAGTGGGGATAAAGGCTGTCTATCAAGAGACAAGCTTATCAACTCACACTGCTCACCTTTGTCTTTTACCAGTGGGGTAAAAGGCTCTCGGCCCAGTGGGGGCATCTCTAATAATTTTGCTGTTTGAGTGGAACTACTGGAATCTTGAAAGGTAGTTTGAGCACCTGCAAAAGAGGAAAATTCACTGCTGTCTACTGAATTATTTAGCTGGCTAAAGTAATATGTTAAAGCATTAAGGCTGTCTAAAAATTTTCTTCCATCATTACGAGTACTCCAGAGAGCATCTAAAAGACACTGCTGTTCCTCGTTGATAGAGCTGGCTAAATTATTAAGTACTCTGAATTTAATATTTGTTCCTGTTGGATAAAGAGGGAGACTGATCTTTCCAAACTCTATCTTCTTCATCCTGAAAAGTAAAATTTGTTAGTGCTTGATAAAATTTGGAAGGAATAATAATTATTCTAAATTTCTGAATTTCTGAATTTAATTCTTTTGAAAATGAAATTTCTTTTAACAAATTTATATCTTGTGTCATAGGTGGCATAACAAAAGGAAAAATAACTTCTTGATCTAGAATTTGTGTAGTGAGACCTTTTTCTGAAATTTCTCTAATGGGATATAATAAAGTTATAAAAGGGTTTCCTAATATTACTTTGTTTGTTATGTTCTTGACTAAAACAAAAGTTGTTTGAATAAAAATACCATCTCTATGAACATGCGCATTTGGTAATCCAAAATCTATGCTTAAACTTGTTCCACTAGCTTGAGATAATCCTTCAGTGGTTTTTTCATAATATTTTGCTGGAATTAATTCTTCTTGAATACAGTTTGAATCAGCGCCTGAATCTAACAAAGCAACAATAGTAAAATAATATTCTTTGTTTACTACAATTTGAACTTTAGTATACCATTTTTGAAATATTACTCTTTCTATTAAATTTATGAAAAGATCAGTGGAACTTGATTTAGGTAAGTATTCTATATCATCATTGTCTTGCAACTTGTCTATCTCTGAACTACTGGGAATTTGAATTTGTTTATTATTTTCTAATTTTAAAGCAGATATTTCTTGGCTAAATTGTTCATGAGCAGTTTGAGAATTTGTCCTAATTTCTCTAATTTCTTGTTTTATGGAATTTATTTCTAATTGAAGATCTTGAATTGTAATTTGAGCTTTTTGTTGTTTAAACATGTCTGAAATATTAGTATAATTATATTTTGTTTTATCTGGTTTTGCTAATGGGATATCTTGATGATCTATTTGGGAAATTTCAAATATTGAATTTGTGGATCTCAAATTAGTTCAAAAATAATTTGTTCTGATTTACTTAAGACATTTATAGTTTTCTTGCATGAACAAAAATCTTTGTTATTACAATGACATAATTCTATTCCTTCTTCACTAGAATTCTCCGAACAAGAGCTATCAGAAGAATTTTCAATTTGAAAAATTTCATTGTCTGAGGCATTATCTTCTAAAGAGTCATTTGATTCATTTTCTGAGTCAGTTTGTAAAATTTGTAAAAACTTGTCTTTTAATTGTTCTGTGTTATATTTACTAATATCTATCTTATTTATTTCTTTCTTGACTTTGCAATTCTTTTGAAAATGACCAGTTTTACCACATCTATAACAAACAGGGGTTCTATCTTTTTGTTTTCCAACATTTTTAGCTTGTGTCCTAAAATTAGAATTCTTGTAGGGTTTATAAAACTTGTAAGGTTTATTTCTTTTATTACTATTGTAATTTTTATAACTATTCTTGTAAAGCTTTTGTTGTTTTCTTTTTTGTCTAGATGGAGCAATAGTTTTTAACGGAGAATAACCAAATTGTTCACAAAAATTTCCTAATTCTAATTTTGCATATTTTTTCTCTTTTTCTAATTGATGAGTCATTCTTAAATCATTGCATAAATTTAATCCTACTTTTTGAATTGTGCAAATAATCTCTCCATAAGTGGTTTGTGTATAATCTGTGTGACCTTTTTCAAATAATTTCTCTCTAACCTTGTAAGCAAAATAATGAGGTAATCCACTTATAAATTTTTCTTTCCAAAAAGCTTCAGCATTATCAGGTCTAATTAAGACTTTGAAAGGAAAACATCTTTATACCACCTAAAATCTGACAAAGTATAGCATTTTAAATTTTCTAAACTATCATAAGCACTTTCTCTATAATCTGCTGGGTCTCCTACAAAATGTTTTGTTATGGCAAATACTAAGGCATTAACAGCATCTTGAATTTGTAAACCATTTTCATCTACTATGGGAGTTCCATTTTGAGTTCTTTGTAAGCATAAGTTAACCAATTTCTATCATTATCTGTTAAAGTATTATCCCACCATCCTTTCAATTGACCAGTAAAACATGTAATAATTATACTTGCAATTTGGTGATCAGTTTTATTTTACCCTTGTAGACCTTGAAACCTATAAGCATTTCATTTAGTTTTATTAGAGAAAGCATTCGGCCAATGGGCTGGATCACAATGGTAGTTCACACAGGACCAATCAGTTTAGAAACTGAATTTTTGGTGGTAAACGTGCCATCCCTTTATACAACAATCTTGGGCCGAAGATGGCTGCATAAACTAAAGGCCGTGCCTTCCTCTCTTCACCAGAAACTCCGTTTCCCAACCAATTTGAATGTGATTGTCTCTTGGGGTGATTATTTTCTTTTTTAACAACTTGTATCTTGTTAATTATATAGATGAAGATTACATTTTAGCATGGTGAGAGAGTGCAGTATAATAGAACCATTAGCTATAAAGGATGTGTAAGCTGATAAGACTACAATCAAGTTTCTACTTTTTTCCTAACATAAAATGCTTGGATTGGATTTGTTACTTTTTATTTGTTTTAACCCTTCTCTTACTTCTTGTAATTTATTAACTTGTTGGTTTGAACATGACTTTAAAGTTTTAACTGATAATGTTTCTCCTTTGTGTTGGTTGATGGTAAGAATTGAATCCAAGCTAGACTTACTGCATCATTATCATCGATACTCCAAGAGAGAATCAAGCCATTCACACAAACATAGTGAATGCATATAGATATATTAATTTCCTTCTTCCATTGTTTGGTAAGAGAACTAGAGCTATCCTAAGAGAATTAAGCAATTCAATAAAAGCATAAGAAAAAAAAAATTGAGACCAAACCATATAAAGCCCTTGCTTGGTTAATCAAACATTACATATTAGTTAGAAAGTATTATTATTTTCCACATTTATAGTTTCCAAACTTTTTTGGTGTAATGTTGGTAAATGTATTCCTACTGTTGGATACCATTATCCCACATTGGAAATAGTTGGAGTGAGTAATGAGTTTATAAGGCAATGGGTAATCCTTATTTCATAAGGTGTCTTTTGAGATAGAGTTAGGCTCATTGGACTTTAACATGGTATCAGAGCTAGGTTACTCACTCCAACTAGTCCCCCAATTGTGTAGTATATAAAAACCTATAATTATGTATACAATCATCGGGTATCTCTTCTCTGATGTCGGTTCTCTACATTTCCAAACTCAAGCTTCCACCTCCTTACTTGAGTTTGAGGGGGGGTGTTGGATATTATTATCCCACATTGGAAATAATTGGGAGTGAGTAATGAGTTTATAAGGCAATGGACAATCTTTATCTCAAAAGGCGTATTTGAGATTGAGTTAGGCCCATTGTGACTTTAACACCTACAACATATATTATGGTGACTAAATAAGGCCAATTGGACAACACCTACAACATATATTATGGCAGTACTTTAAATCCAACGTGATAGAATCATTTTCAACACCATGCCATCGAAGGTTGCAATTGTCATGCATGATCCTCTGCTTGTGTATAAACAAATTACTAAAGATGGAGCATCCAACCCATAACCAATTGGGAATGGGTGGAGAGGTCCAATATCTTATATGTAGAGATGCACTTTTTGGTTCTCAACGCAAATAATCATCAACAGGAAGAATTTTTCTGCTCAATAAGAACTGTACCTCAAGTCATTAACAGTGCATGAGTCCTTCATTTCCAAAGTAATGTTGCCTGCATTAAGCAAACTAGAAGAAGTTTTGCATCACTGGACTCAGTCTCCTCGATAAAGGCTCATCCCTTAGACGATTCATCATTCATGGTCTTGAGGAATACCATTATTTCAGAAAATTCGCGCATGCCATACTCACTTAGATTGCAAAAGTCTTCTTTTAACTCTATCCCAATCCCAGAATAGAAAATGAACTTTTGATGGGTATACCATAAATTATATGGATGTTCTCTTTAGACTAAGCACAGTTTCTGTTATGTCTACCTCTATGTTAAACTGTCTAGCCGAAAATTTCACTATAAATTTTATTTTACTAATGGTTCAATGGAGATAACATAATCATAGAATGGATTTGATGGTGAGGTCATTTTTGTACCTCAGTGACAATGGATAGTCTTCCATGTCAAATCCATCCACAAATCCCATCCAGATATGAGATACCGAGAGTGTTTGTGAAGCAAGGGACACCTAGAGTTTTCTTCATTTTAATTTCAGAATACAGGTTCTTGGAGACGCACTTCAATGCCAAATTCGTTTGTCATTTTAACAAGAACCCTCATTGGAGACGCACTTCAATGCCAGCTCGTAACAGAGAACAAGAATCATTGTGTCACTGAAATGGAGCTCCTAGAGAAAGAACTCAATGGCATTAGTAATTTTACGAGAACCATAAATAATTTCTTTGCTTCCCAAAGAATGGATTTAAGTTTTAGAGTCATGCATGAAATGGAGTATGTCCTATCCGTAGTGAGTAACTTATTCTGATAGCATAGCATTTTGTCTATGAGCATGATTTAATGCAGAATAACTTGCAAATTTGCAGCAAAGATTCTCTCTCTCTCTCTCTCTCTCTCACACACACACACACACACATACACACATTCAACAGAGAGCGCACGTGTTGCATGCACACATGACACATGTGCCGTGTATGTGGTAGCACAATTTTACGAAACTTGACTTATATTTTAGTCCCAACCACCGATTACACTTGAGCCAAATCCTAAGTGGTGGACACCGAAGTGTCTCATGACAGAGTGAACAACTTGGCAAAAATAGGATTTCAAATTGGTGGAGTCTAAATAGAACTTGAGTCAGCATTTTCGGGTCATTTTCAAAATTAATTCTGAAATTACCGAAATATTAATCCAGGAATCCATATACCATTTGGAAAGCTCTATGTTTCTAGTTCCAATGCATCAAACGCTGTGCAATTTCGAATTTTCTAGAGGGAGTTGTGACCATTTATTTTAGGCTGTCTTGGCTGGGCAAATACATGCATTTGGGGAAACAATGAATTTTGAATTCTGTTACCCTTAGTCGTGTCAATTTTCTTCCAAAGTTTCCTTTTTCAATTCTCAATTCTTGTGTTAGAGGTCTTGTTAGTTGTATTTCCTCAATTTTTATAAAAGGTTTTGGTCTTGGCCATTTAAGTTGTTATAAGAGCATTCTTATCAGACTCCTTAAAATTTTTGCCAAATGAGTTTTAAAAAACCCACTTTCTAGTTTAGCTAAAGTACAACTATATCAGACTTCCTATTTATTTTACTATTCTATTTTTTAATATATTTTTATTTATTTTCACAACTCCCAAAACTTATTTCCCATTTCCTCCTCCCTCCCCTCCTGTTCCCGTTGTATATTCTCCCCCTCTCCCCCCTCCTCCCTTTTTTTTCCCCACCACCCATGTACCACACTTTTTTTTTTTCCCCACCACCCACGTACCCCCCTCCCTTTCTTTTTTCTTTCCTTTTTTACTTCTCCTTCACAAGTCGTCGGTCAAGTCACTACGCCTACTTTTACACCCACAATTCCGCCCATCATCACAGTCGGACTGGGACCCACACACCTGTTCCCTGGGCGAAACCCACTGAATCTCCAAACCCGGTTAAGGCCACCGCTCCACGGACAAACGCAAGTGCCACCGCTCCCGGTGGGTTTTCATGTTCTTTTAGTTTTTCTTTTTATTTTGTAAATTGTATTGTTTGGTTCCTGAGAAAATTTTACCAGGAAAATTAAATTCTGTGAAACCCCAACTGGTGAGCACCGTTATTCTTGGCGCGAAGTCGAGGGAGAAACCGCGACAGACAGAATGAAAGAGAGAGAAAAAAAGAGTATTTAATTCCTTTAAGGATGAACAGTAGCTCCACGGTTTGGGCGAGCTACTGTTCATCCGCTTGAGAGGTTTGGCCGAATGCTGGCTGCTGTGAGCTGTTTTGGTGAGTTTTTTGCTATATTTTGGCTTTTTATACGATTTGGGTCGGCTGGTGTGAATGCTCTAACACTCATGTTGGGAGGGTTGTTCCATGTTCGTACTATATGGGCCCTAACTCATGTATGGAAGCAAATAAAGACAAGTTGAGAGTGCTATTTTTAGCCGTTTAACTTTTGAGAAGAATGATTTCTTCTTGAATAACTCTTATCCTTAAGTGGATTCCGATAGGTGGCGAGTTTCTCACTTTGTATTCTTAGGTAAATTCCTTAGAATGGTGAACTATCCTTTACTATGTGCATGTATCCGTTGATTGGTCTTGTGAGTGAAAAAGGATTTAATGTTTCGGATGTATATGACTTCTCTCTCACAAGCAAGTGAGATTGCTTGTGGAAGAGAAGTCATATACATCTGAAATACAAGATAACAGCTCCTTCTGAGTGTAGGTGTACTTGTATTCCCTCCTAGGGGCGTTGTCACGTTGGGCTCCAGGAGGAGCTGTTATCTTGTCTTTCGGATGTATATCATCTGTGGGTCCCACTTGCTTGTGAGAGAGAAGTCATATACATCTGAAGCATTAAATCCTTTTTTCTCCAGGAGGGCCATGGCCCCCCAATTATTTTATATTAATTGCAGCTATTTGTAAAGCATTTTTTTTTTAAATATTATATCCAAAATAAAGAGTTCCCCCTCCACAAAATAAGTGTTGGCCCCCTTAAAAACAAAAAGATTGACTAGCCCAGTAGTTCCAAAAAAATAAAGCTTTTAATAAAAACAAAATTTTTATTTTTGAAAGTAATGTTAGAATAGTGTTTCTTATTTTTAGCTTTTTTCTTATCTTGTCTTGGTCTAGGGTTCTGATTGTGAGTCTAAGTAAAAGATTTTTTAATCAAAACAATTTCCTCCTTCTTTTAACCTCTAAATCTAATCCTGGCTGGAGGATCTGGCTGGAGGACTTGATTATAGTTTTTTTTTTTTGACTTATAAATAATAAATTTTTTGACTTATAAATAATAAATTAGAAGTGTTATAGGCATATAATATATAGAAGTGTAGAAATATTTTTATTTGGAACTAAAAGGCTTTTGTTTTATTTTTAACTTTTTAATTGTTTGTAAATGTTTGATTGAGAACCAAAATGTTAAACTCATTATAATTGAGAGAAGCACCCTACGTTTTAAACACATCTCATCTTGTCCTTTGACTATCAAGTTTCAGAAACTATCACCTTCAAAAATTCTTCTTATCACTTTTTTTACCTGGATCCCTAAGAATCCTGTTTTTCTAGTCTTCTAGCAGGATCATCTACTTGAAGTAACACTTGTTTCAACACGACAATGAGCGCAATCAGCTCTTCCGGCCTTATTGTGTGTTTGTTTGCTATTGTTTTACCTAAATTTTATTATTTATTATTTTGTTGGATTTAAATTCTGAATTTATTGAGTTCATGCTACTTTGCTCTACTGTTGTCTAAGTCACTCGTTTAGCATTACTTGGGGCTCGTTATAGCACTTGTGACACTCATGATCTTAGCATGTCTTAAATTTTGCCTTTTGGTGTCATAAAAAATGCCTCTTTGAGTTGTTGGATGAGGTCATCTGAGCCTGGAAGCAGGGGCGGAACTACAGCCAAGGGTGGGGGTTGTGGCCCTTGCAGCGGCGCCTTGGGTAAGGGCGAGGTGGGCGATTACCCTAGGTCTCACTTCAAAATTAAGCCTCATCCCAAAATTTTTTAAGGCCCTTATTAAAAGATCTCAATATATTTATATATACAAAAATTAAAAAGGCTTATATATTTAAAACAAGCCTTTAAATTAAGCTTAATAATAATTTATTTCTCTAACCC
>OU015764.1:35233953-35402316 GCA_907173295.1 Fagus sylvatica | reverse complement strand
TCTATGCACTGCCGTGTTGAAGTTAGCGAAAGCCAAAAGCAATCATCTTTTTGAATGAAAATCTTTCATTGGAGTCCGTGACTGCAATCCAGCTAAAAAGGCATTGCTGCTGTGTTTACATGCCAACACGTGTTCTTTCGTACGTATTTTAGTGACACGTCTGTACTGTTTGCGTTTACTCATTGAGATGGAAATAAAGTGGTTCCAATATATATATATAAATATTTTAAATAATGGTTATTGTTATGTGTGTTCTATTCCTCGTTTGTGAGAGAAAAAATTGTGTGGTTCTACACTTAAACATGTAAACGTTTTCCTCATTTTTGTTTAATTATATGGAAATCATAATCTATTTTATTGAGAATACTTGTAATTTTTGTTTATAGGAATTAGGTTTATTTTGTTTTAATTTTGATGAATTTCTTGTACTGGGTTTAGTCAAACTGTTAAATTTTGCAAATTTTTGTTTACTAAAAAAAATGAAAAAAAAAAAAAAAAAAAGTACAAACAAGCATAACTCCAAGTCCCTTTCTTCATCGCCAAATAAAGTAAAAGGAGATCACATGTATTGTGACACATGGATTCTTTCCTGCCATAATTGAAGTTTTCCCTGTTAATACTTAATTATCAGTTCATGGTGGTCCTAACTCTAGATCAGGACTTGGGGCCTCTACTTTTTCCTATTAAAGTCCATAACCTATAACTTATATCACTTTGACCTCCTTAGACTTTTTAATACTACATTCACCCTGATCTATAACTTTTTTTTTTTTTTTGGTGAAAGGGAAATGCATTAAGAAAAAGAGTTTACAATAAACAAACGAGGGTACGAGACCCTCCAAATATTTGCGAGTAATTGGCTTACAACAAAATGAGGAGGAAAAACATAAATAGAAAAAGAGTCCAAAAGTTTGTTTCCTTCCTTTGCCAAAAGGTCTGCGCAAAAGTTGCTCTCCCGATGCGTATGATGTAGACTAGCCGCCTCAAAGGATAGAATCAAATACCTGCAATCATTAATTAGAGTACTATAAGGATGTGAATCAATGTTCCCCAAACTCTCGGACTTGGGGAGATCTACAACAAATTTTGCATCAATCTCAACAATGAGTTTACAAATCTTGAGATCACGAGCTAGTAGTAGTAAATCTCTGAGACCCCATAATTCAGCTGCTAATGAATTAGTAATCTCTAAGTTGTGGAATAAATCACGTATCCAATTTCCATTACTATCCTTTAACACTCCTCCAGTATTTGTCTGCCCCGAATTGCCAAGAACAGACCTATCTGTATTAAGTTTGACAAAACTTGGGGGAGGGGGATGCCAACCAATGAGAGTGGTGGCTTTGGAGGGATGGTCTCCCTTATGAGGAAGGGAGAAGAAGAACTATATGGCTAAAGCCTTGGCTCTTTTAAGAATTTCATGAGGGACAAAACTTGCTCCTTCCATAGCAACTTTGTTGCGAGAAGACCAAATACACCAACAGAAAATAGGGAAAACATCCTTCCATAGGATGGAGGAATGGAAGGATGTTACCAAACTAGAATTGGACCATTTCTTCAACCACTCTTTCAAATTCAAATTGGAGAAAAACTCTAGAGGCATTCTAGCAAAGTTACTATACACACGTCCAAAAGCTTTAAATGTTCAATTAATCGCCATTCATTTTGCTAGTTTGTACGTGTTTTTTTTGGTCCTAAAAAGAGACTCATCACGGGGTTGAAGCTTTAGGGTTCCTATTTTAGAATTGGAATCTCATATAATAGTTAAAAAAAAATTTGTTATAGCAATACTTTTAAATTTCACCATCCAATAATAAATAACTTTTAATCATAGTTATCCAACGAAAACTAATAAAAAATAACTTTATAACATTTTAAATATTTTTTTAATGTTTTTGAACAGACGATTAAGATGAAAAATATTATTATGCAATACTTTCTCAACTATTGGCTATTGCATAATATGTGGACTATTTCACACATGTGGCATCCTTGTTTAATTCCATGGATGGTAAAAGAGTTAACATATTTACATTACACCAAAAAAAAAGTAATAAATGTAACACTATAAAAGTTTTTATTTTTTAGCAGAATAACACTATAAAAGTTAAGGAGGTAAAATGATGTAGGACGATCAAGTGTATTTTTCCCATATTTTTAAGAGAATATATAAATGATCCCTTTGAAGTCAAACAAATTTTAAATATGTCAGCAACGTGGCTTAAGTCATAATTTTTTTTTTTCTTCTTTTGGTTGATGTAGGGGTTGCCGGGTTGAGGTTTTTAGAACACTTAACTAATTTTCAAATGTGTATAGCCTTATTTCCCACACACAGAGGATAATTCTTGAAAAAACTCCCTGAAATGATCTTAAAGTGTTGGTTATAAAATTTAAACCCATGATTTCACGAATAATGACTTGGACTAAAATTTTCAAACGATAACAACTCTACAAATCTCAATGTATTATTAGTTACATATAATTTTTCATTCCATCCCATCGGTTTGGATCCTAATTCATCACTGCGGGCCTTTTGGGTTTCGGATGGAAGTAGCACATTCTACATTCTTTAAAAAAAAATCGAATTTGGGTATCATGAACTCAACTTTATATGTAAAATTTTGCGAGAACAAATTCATATTCACTCCATTATCAATTGTCATATTTTTGGCCTTCTCAATCTCAGTTCTCGCATAGTGAACTATGAGCTCGAACGATAATAATTAAAGAAAAAAAATACACGTTTCTATTAAAATTGCTTAATATTTGTTGTTAGTCAATTTGATCAAGGCATATCTTTTTTTATTTCATTTGATTGGCACCGGGTATCCTTTAAATAAGATTTTAATCAAATTTTAGTAGTAGGGTTCTTCAGCAATTACTTTTTTTTTTGCTACATTAGAGTGTGCTACATATTTTGTTAATAATAAAAATAGAGAGAGTAGAGATAGGCGTTTTGAGGCAGAATCCTTTACTCAAAGTGGGATTTATTGGGCCATCGAGCACTGCACTAAAACAATGCAATTGGCCCCTTGTCAGTCAGTGTATTGTTGCCAAAAAGCCCTTTCTAGAAGTGGGAGCCATTGGGCCAGTTCACACCCTCACTACACAGATTCGAACCCTACATGAGTTAAAAGGGATGTTGATCATAATTACACAGCCAAAGAGGCACTAGTTTGTTTTACTGTAAAATATTTTTTGAAAAATGTCTTCAATCATCTTGGGAGTGTGTAGAGACCAATGCGAAAGTTCAGATTCGTACGGTCTTGGGAGTGATTAGAGACCAGTGAGAAAGATAAACACCAAATTGTTACTAATGTCTCACTCGAGTTAAGACCTTAGGAAGTGAATAGACTCAGATCCGTTCGGTGTAAAGAATCATAAATACATAAGGATATACACTCTTTCAGATAAAGAGAAGTCAATGGTAGGATGTAAGCGTATTACATGCATTGTGTGACCATCATATAGTGAGGTAAGAGAATGGATCTATGTTTTCTCACCGCATGAGTCCTATCACTTATATTCTCTATCCTATATGACATTTAACAATGTCACAAGGCAAAGTATTGACGACTACTAGCTACTTTAGCATGTTACCCTTGGCCATGAGTGATTTGGCCTAATAGGGCATGACTAGGAAAACAGTTGAGCCAAATTTGAGTTGCATAGAGGCAAAACAAAGATGAGTTAGTAAGACATCCTGATTTTGTGCCTATTATCATGGGATTTGTGTCGACTTTGGGTCTCAACCTGAATGTAAGTACATGAGTATATGATAGGGGCTAAGTATGGCTTTGAGTTACTTAGACTTATGAGGGATTAGAGGATGCTAGATCCAATGTGATCATATTGGTATGAGGCATAACAAGTTACTTAGACTTATGGGTTACACTTTGTTAGTTTTGATGAAACTTGGTTGTTATGTTTTCGATTATAATACAATGGAAAAAATGAATAATTTCTCCATGATGTGAAAGAATGTATTTACAAAGTTTGAGGCATTAAACCAATGGATGTGCAAAGAGTTTTGTAACTCAAGTGATACCTTATAGTATTTCCAATTGTGATATCTATGGTTCAAATCCCCCAACTATCTAATTATTAAAAATAAAAAAAAAATAAATGGAGGCAGACAAACACTAGAGCTTATTATGGAAAATGGATGCATGCCTCCAATTTCGAGCTGCGTCCTGAGGTTTTGTTGTGCGACAGAATGGAGGTTGTGTGAGAATTATTTTTCCTATAGAGGCCTATTCAGAATGCAGAAGACAACGAGTATTAAATGGAAATGAGGCCCATATAAAGGTCTGAGCCGACAAGCGCAGATATAACAGGAATTGGTTCACTAGCGACCTTTTTAGTGTTCAACAATGAGGTTGGCTTCTCTAAAAACCAACGTTGATTCCCTTTGTATTACGGGAAAAGTCCACCCGGTTGAGCTTGGGAAACCAAGGCCTCACCCGGGCTGGAGAAACGGAGACCGGTCGTATTAGGGAAATGGGTTATAACCCTCTCGTCCCTTAAACGAGTGCCTTTCATAAGCGGACAACGGACGCTCACCACACCCGAGGAGCATTAAATAGGGCGGTGTAGGCATTAATTACCCCAGGTCAGTTCAGACCTTAAGACGTCCGTCCTGTGACGGTACAGACGAAATCATTGAATGCACAAGAGACAGCCGTTGCTGTGCTCTGATGTGATATCACATCAGTCATTCGAAGGTTGTCTGAGGCTATGTCATCCTCAAAATACGCGCCTCATTGCTGGCGACCACCACATGAAGACAAGCTTCTAATACTCTAGATAAATAGAGGGAAGGGGGATGTGAGAAAGGTATGTGCATGTTCAAGAAAGAGCATATACACTTTGTTATTTTGAGAACCCTAATACAAGTAACTGACTTGATCTTCGGAGGGTGATCGGCGAGCACCGCCACCACCTCTAAAGAGCATCTTATTTCTTTTACAGGTAGATCTTCGGCCATCATCCAAATATCTCAGATATCTCCTGGTGACATTCTCAGGTCAACTTTATCATGTGAAAAATTACGCAACACAGAGGCATAGGGAATTAACTTTTGTTTTTTGAAGTAAAAGTCATCTTTATTTAATTTTCAAAGTAGACTTCAGTGGTTACATCAAGTTGGAGCTTTGCATGAATAATAGAGGGTGCATTACAGGAATTATCATGAGGAAACAACGGAGCTCCATTAATTGTGCCAGTCATGACTCATGAACATGGACACATGGTGGAAAGCAATATATAAGGTTTATCAAAACAAAGAAAGCAAATATACAAGACCCACATATCTGACGTCTGATGTCTCATTCATGGGACAAATGGTTGTGCATAATCTAATCAGCATAACTCTGAGAAAGATTCATCATTGCATTTTATGGAGAAAGAGAAAAATCTTGCAACTGATGATCAGTGTTGCCATCCTCTCAAACATTAATGTTTTAAATGACAAGAACGTTAAATAAGCTACTTCCTTCCCCAACTATCCACCAACTCAAACAACCAACCTAGGCCAATTTTTCCACCTAGCCCAATCTTTTAATGCATTACCCACATACAAGAAGTAGATGACCAACCTAATAGCCCAGCTTGTATTAGAATCCTAAAGCTTAATCTCTATATGCTAGACTCCCCCGTCGTCAACCCAGACACAAGTTCATTGAGGCCCATTCTAAAAGCCTACTTAAGACGCCAGCCAATTGGATAAGCCGAAAATCCTGAAGTTAACTTTTAATATAGTTTTACAATAAATTTCACAATATTTCTTACATTTATTGAGATAATAAATTGTGATTGGTATAAAATAAAAGTGAAGTTAGTAACTGTTCAAGTGAAAGTGAAGTCACACTATTCAAAATCCGTCATCTCAATAAATTATAAAAAAAAATTTGTGCAATTTGTTGTGCTTATCGTATTATTGTTCAAAATATCACTCATAAAAATAATCGTAAGCTTTAAGCACAACAAAATCGCTTAAAGCACAGCAAAATTTACAACAAATTTCACAACAAATTTGAATAATGCTCCTATTGTCACTATTAAGTATTAAGTCTTACTTGTAGATCTAGCCTATTATTTATTTATTTATTTATTTTTAAAACCGTGATATTATTGTCTTAGGATTTGAAATTATCGATAACTTACAAAATAAATAGATAGAATTTGAGAAAGTTTATATTAAAATTATCTTCATCTTATTTTTTGTTAAGATTATATTAAAATTATCTTAAGAAGTTAAATATTTTAATCTTATTTTCTTTCCGTTAAATTAAGTGTATAATATGTGTTCCTAATATTAGTTGAGGTCCACTTATCGGAATGCTTGTATGCGTTACAAACTTTTTATGCTAAAATTATACCGCCCGTGCGAGTTGGACAGATGAGAAAAATTACAATCATAACAAGCATCGCGTGAGTGGTTCACACTTCACAATCAGATTTGCTAGCTGGCCCTCACTGCTGGGCAGGTTATCTTGTGATTCGTGATGACAGTGAGCTAAATTGAAATTAGGGAATCTAATAATTATGATCATTCACTCCCACCTATGAAAATGACTTGCAAAACAAAAACAAAAACTGCAGGCACCTACAAATGGAAATTCTAGTTTGGTTTGGCTTCCCTCCTAAATCCTAACCAATCGACGCGCACCGCTAGCTTCCCACCACTTTCATCTAGCCAGCTTGACGTGGAATAACAAGTTGGGGCTGATTATGAAATTAATAGGCTTACATTAGCACCATAATGACACATCTAATCCCATACTTACACACTTGTCCTATACAGCTATACTCAGCTTCATTTACTCACACTCGAGATTCGAGAAAGAAAGAAGAAAAAAAAGAGCCATTATAAGACTTAAGTTCTTATAAAAGCCGTTAAAAGTAAAATTTAAAAGTAAAATATTAATATGGAATATTCTTTTAAGGTATATTTTTTTTGATCAATATCTTTTAAGGTATATAGAGTGTAACATTTAAACTCCTAGTATACTCTTTTATTGGTAAATTATGTAACTTTTCTTCAAAACTAAGTAATACTTTTTTGATGGGGTTTGGTATTGACTCACTCCTTATTTTTATAAGTTTTTAAGTGTAAAACTTAGTTACAGTTTTTAGGTCAAGTACATTAAATTTTTAGTTGAATTCAAATATTTTTAAATATTCTTGGAAAAAGATAACATTGTTTGTGTTTCATTGTTAATGCAATCCATGTATTTGAATTCAATTAGGAAACCTAATGTATTTAATCTAAGAAACTGTACTTAAGTTTTATTTTTTTTATAATATTTTATATTTTATACATAAAATAATGACACAAAAAGATTAAATGTCAAATTGGACAAAAAGTTTAATATATTAAAAAAAATAATCATTTCACCGGAATTCGTTTGGTGCAATTAACATTTAATTTTTGAGAAAATAAGGTTACTTGAAAATGAAATTCAAACAAAATTATGTTCTGAAATCCCATAATTTTCTTCCTACTATAATTTCATTCTCAACCTATTTCGCATTAACCTTAGGCACAGCTTCTCTAGCTCCGATGCTGACAAACCATTCTTGGCCTCCGGATTTTCCGGTAACCTTAACTCATTGTTGGTATGGTAAGTGGTCGCTTACCATAATAGGTAGATCATGTAGACTATGAAGTATGAACACCACGTAACACGTTGGTGCCAACACATGGATGGAAAATGGCCTGGAAAACTGAAACCATCAGTAATTTTGGTTGTGGTTTGACTTCCCAAATCTATGAACACCGCCAGCTTGCCATTACTTACATCCTGCTCATCGTTGCGAGAAGCTTGCTCAGCCTGACGTGCTTAATTAACAAGTTGGGTCTGATTAGGTGATTATGCAATTAATAGGCTTACATTAGCCTCTCATAATGACACACCTTCCTTGACTCACTCACACACCTTTCCTATTACTCAACCCTTTATTTACGCACTCGAGATTCCCAAAAAAAAAAAAAAAAACCTTTTAAAATTTGTAAAATATTTAGGTATTGAGTATAATTTAAACTCTATTGTACTCTTTTTTTATCTGTAAATTAAAAAAACTTCTCTTAAATTTTTGAACTTAATACTTAATTCTTATATATTTAGGTTTTGACTCACTATTTATTTCAATAAATATTTAAGGGTTTACACATATTACTGAAAGATTAAAGGTTAAACACAAAACTTTAGAGATTTTGATGGAAAAATGGTTTAATATATATATTTTAAAAAATAAAAATAGAAAAAGTTCAACTGGAATTTTTTGTTTGGTACAATTTTTGTTTTTGTTTTGAAAATAAGGTTATTTAAAGTGAAATTCAAACAAAAATACATTTTGAAAACACATAATTTTTTTTTTTTTTTCCCACTTTCTTCCTACTGTCATCTCACCCAATAAAAGATGATTAGAATATTTTTGAAAGAAAATTAAGTGTATATTTGAGATAACTTATTTTTCTTAACTCGTTTTATTTAATTTATAATTATAGTAAAAAAAACAAAATCTAATCAGAAATCAGAACAGCCATGAAAACATATAGGGATCAGATATTCAGATCAACAACTAATTAAAAGCATTCTTATGAACAAAAAACTAATTAATAATATAAACAAAAAAAAAAATAGCACATGAACGAAACGACTAAGATCTTTGGAAAAAAGATCAACCAGAAAGAAACAATAGAGATATTTAAACCAACTAAATCTATTCCTTTTTGGCTTTCAAAATTTCTTAACAAGGATTTTGGTCAGCATTACTGAAGAACTCAGGGTCAAGCTTGGTCCTACAGATTGGACAAACCAAATGGTTAGAAAGCCAAGTATCCGCACATTCGAGATGGAAGCCATGGTTGCAACCAGGAATGAGTCTAGCTGGTTGCCCATTCTCAATCTCGTCAAGACACACTGCACACTCTGTCCCTAACACCAGCTCTTTTGCACTAACCTTAGGCAGCTTCTCTAGCTCCGATGCTGACAAACCATTCTTCGGCACTGGCTTTTTGGGTGACCTTGAAACGTTGTTATTGTTGTTGGTATGGTAACTGGTCGCGTACCATAATAAGCAGATGTAAACTATGAACACAGCGCTTGTGCCAACGCATGGAAGGAAAAGGGCCAAGAACACTGAAACCAACATTTTTGGTTGCGGATTTGGAAAATTATGGTGGTTGGTAAAGAAGTGAATTCAAGGGTTGAAGGGGTGCAGTGGAAATCATAGTGGGTTGTGTGTGAATTGTGTGAAAATTGACTGAATTTATATTTCTAGGTGGGAGTGGGGGGCGTTGGTTAGGAGGGTGTTTGGGGGGATGGAATCTGAGGTGGGAAAGCGCGGCGTTTTTCTAGGAAAGGTTTTATGCTGACGTGGATCGGTTTTGGGTGGTAACGGCTACATAGGGAAAGAAACCTTTGTTTCCTTTTATATTTTGTTTTTGTTTTTTTTATGACTTGCTTTTTATTTTTTTTAATGATAAATTTCTTGTTGGTGACAAGAAAGTGTTTTATTTTTTATTTTCAAAAAAGGGGACAAAAATGTTCATGAACTTGTTTAGATAAAATTGTTTCTCATTGTAATAGTTGAGTAATAATTCACTTCTTTAGATGTGATACTTTATATTCTCATATAATAATGAATCACAATAATTAAATTTATGATGTGATCCACCATGAATTTGATGACTTCAAACTCTTTTATTTTGATAATAAATGATTTGTTTCTTGGATAACAAGAAAAAAGTTTTTTTCTTTTCTTTTTTTTTTTTTTTTTGTGGAAAAAAAGGTAAAAAGAAGTTTTATGAAATTTGCCAAGATAAAATTGGTTACCCATTTTTCATTGTCAATAGTTGAGTAATAATCTAATACTCTAGATGTGGCATTTCTTATTCTCACATGATAATAAGTCACAATAATTAAATTCATGATGTGATCCAACATGAATTTTATGACTTGTTTTTTATTTATTTATTTATAATAAATGACTTGTTTCTTGGGTGACAAGAAAGTGTCTTTCTTTTTTATTTTATTTTTAGAAAAAATTTTCATTGTAATAATTGAGTAATTTTCCACTACTCTAGACGTGACATTCCCTATTCTCACTTAATAATGAGCAACAATAATTAAATTCTTGATGTGATCCACAATACATGTGAAAGGAGGGAGTACCACATCAGTGTACTTCGAGAATAACTAATAATTTTTCGTAATAGTTGAGTGTTAAAATTTGGTACCCATTTTTTATAAGAAAATTTGAGCTTATATATATATATATAAGATTTATTGTTCTCAAAGTTAATATTTTTGTTTATTGTTATTCTAATAAGAAGCTGTGGAGAAGATATAATATACAAAGATCTCAAAATTTATAAATGTAAGTATGTTGATTAAGATAATCTATAATTTTTGCTGGTAGTGTAGCACATGTAAACGCACAACTATCCTTTTTATGCAATTACTTTTGTTCCCTTTTTTGGTTGGTGAAATTTATAAAAGTTTCAGAAACGCTCGAGTGAGTGACGTCTGAAGGCTCAAAAAACCATGTGATAATTATCTAGTAATCTGATACATACATCATTTCTCTCGTAATACGTGAAAGAAATGATGTATATACCATATGTACGAGTTACTCTTTCATAGTTTATGACCTTTCGTTGATGGTGAGACCGTGAAAATTTTAATGATTCTCTTTAAAGGAAGAGACGAAGATAGTGGCATATTCAAGATTGTGTATTTATTTTTCCCTTACTAAATAATAGTAGAGATAGTCTCTTTTTATTTTATTAGAAGTAGAGATAGTCTCTTGGCTCATAGCAAAATAAACAAACAAAATGATTTAATTTAATTAGAAAACCTCATTTACAACTCTTAAGAAACTATACCTAAATTTTTTTCAATAAACAAATCACTTTTGTTCTTTTTAGGTCATAAACCCCACTGTCTCAACTCTCATCAATAGCGTAGCACATGCACAAGTATCCTTTTATGCAACTATTTCTATTTTTTTTTTTTTTATCTAAAGTATGCAACTATTTCTATCCACTCTTTTGGTTAGTGACATTTTATAAAAGTTTCAAAAATGCCAGAGTGTGTGACGTTTAAGGGCTCAAAAACTATGTAATAATTATTTAGTGAATCTGATATATACATCATCTCTTCGTAATATGTAAATGCTATGTAATATGTGAAAGAAATGATGTATATACCATATTTACAAGATATATTTTCATAGTTCATGACATTTGGTTGAAGGTGGAAATTTTAATTTTTCTTAGTTGAAGGAAGAAATGAGCACAGGGGCATTTGGCGTTAGGGTGTGCATATTTTGTTTGCTCCCTTGCTAAATCATATCGGAGGAGACGGTCTCTTGGCTCATAACATAATAAACCATTACAAAATCAGGTGTTGTACCCTGGATTTCTCAAATAAAATTCAATCATGTGGTTATATTGACCAATAAGCTACATGAGAGAAAGATAAAATTATTTGTATTGTATTGATGAACACAACAATATGATTGAATTTAATTAATTAATTTTTTTAACAACTCTTAATACGAAGCGTATCGAAATTTTGTCCAATAAACAAATCACTCATGTTTTTATTTAGGCCATGGACCCCACTGTCTCATCAATCATTTATATAATCATCTTGATATAAACATTTTTATCATTTGATTTACCACTAATTTTTATCCTTTCGACTCCATTCTTTTCCACTGCCACTACTATTTTGAGTAATTTCACAACAAGGTGTCCCCAGAACCCCAAAAATAAAAATTAAAAATCCATAATAAAAAGTTCTGAAAATAATTCTGACCATAATCGCTATTATGTTAATTGAATTTGGTTTAACATTTGCACTGCCCCTACAAATTTCACAATAAGGTGTTCCCGGACACAAAAAAACAAAAACAAAAGAAAAGAAAAAAATATAATAGGAAGTTCCGAAACTAGTTCTGACCATAATCGTTATTGTTTCAATTGAATTTGGTTTTACATTGGTATCTTGGACATTCTAATGCTTGGCTGGAAATTTTTCCATCTTTGCACATTCAGATTGAGAACTCAGAATTATCGCCTTCCCGGCATTCTCTGTTACATGGCTGGTTAAAATGTTCCGCAGATTGGTAACTAAATTGTGAATGCTGACACTTTAGTGTGTAAGACTGATGTAAGATTTGTGGTATCCCTAACATCATTCATTAATATATACAAAAAATTCTAAAACTGCTACCAATTTTAGTATATAAGACTTGCAAACTAACGTGATAATGAATATGATTGGTGTCACTCCAAAAACATAAGGACAACACTAAAATGTCTACAAATTTTACTATAAAAGGTTTACAGACTGATGTGATGATGAACATGATTCGTGTCACAGCCACTTCAACAATTAATAAATAAATATCTAAATTACCTTTATGTAATTGGTAACATACCAGTTTATTAGTTTCTGAATTTGTAATAGCTTTACCAATTTTTCATAACATAATAAAGAAATATGCTGAAATTATTACCAATTTTACTACAAAAGACTTACAAATTGACGTGGTAATGAATGTGATTGGTGTCACTTCAACAACATAATAAATAAATGTTTAAATTATTTTTTTGTTATTTTTGGCATATCAATTTGGAAGGTTTATGTAGTAAATATGTAGAATCCCTAGCATGACCCTATGATAAATGAGTGTCTAAAGTACTTTTTTGTGGTTGAATATGATTGATGTCATTTTGATAGCATAATAAATAAATGTTTGCATATATATATAATTAGTGACACATTAATTTGTAAGACTTATATAAAAAAAAATTGGTTGTATCCTTAGCATCACTCAATATATATTATCTTACTATGGATTTTTCATAAAATAATGTTAGGGATCCTACAAATTTTCCTATATAAGCTTCACAAGTTGACATGTCACCAATCACAAAAAGTAACTTAGATATTTATTTATGGAGTAATGCTAGGGATATAACTAATTTTACAACCAAATGCTTACAAACTGACATGACATCCTATATGGATATAACACATCAGCAATTAATATTAAATGTTAATATTGAGTTGGTAATTTGGTGTTTTAATTGCTGATATGTTATATCCATATAGGATGCCATGTCAGTTTGTAAGTATTTGGTTGTAAAATTAGTTGTATCCCTAGCATTACTCTTATTTATGATGATGTTGAAGTGACATTGATCACATTATTTGTTGTGTCACTTGTAAATTTGATAGTAATGTTAGCATTTTCCATTTTCATTATCACTTTTGAAAAAAAGAATGGTAGCTTGGATGCTTGTAATTTTTCCTTCCTATTATGGTATAAACACTAATCAAATGTACTACAGAACCAACAGAACAGGTTATGAAGAGAATTACCGGTGTAGCACCACCATGCATATTGGAATTAGTACTGCCCAGGCTCCAGCATTGCCGTGTTCCAGAATAGCTGTATAGAGGCACTTCCAGAATTAGGTGCAATATCA
The DNA here is from genome assembly GCA_907173295.1 of Fagus sylvatica. Taxonomy (NCBI): domain Eukaryota; kingdom Viridiplantae; phylum Streptophyta; class Magnoliopsida; order Fagales; family Fagaceae; genus Fagus; species Fagus sylvatica. The sequence goes on along the minus strand of OU015764.1, from coordinate 35,388,806 downwards.
TGAATGAAAATTAAATTCCTAAACTCTCACTGCATTTCATCTCTCTAGGACTTCTAATAAAAAATCAAGTAGATTTTATTTTGGATAGAAATTTCCTAGGCGGTTGATTGAAATGGGCAAGGAAAAATGGAAAACAATGCTTAAACCCCAAATGACCTGAGGGTAGAAGGGTGAGATTTCAAGCCAGCCAGGGGCAAAGTATCTAATGTTTCTAAGAATCTAATGATCTTTGTTCTTCATTTGGCATAAAGGAAAAAGAACTAGGAGCAAACCCTAAAGAATCAGAATGGTATTGTTTATCCTACTCTTAAGCTTTCAAATAGCAGTGAGTTGCCTTGTCTTCAGGTTTACGATCAATGCACTTTGTCTCATCTCTATGTTGTGCTTGCCAAAAATACCAAATGGCTCAAACTAGCTTCATTCATTTGAATAGTAATTATGGCTTTCCCCTGTTAACCATATCAGCAATCTACCAATAATCCCCACAAGAACAAACTCCGTCTTTGAAATGATGAAACCGATTTGTGTCCCTTACAGAAATCTCCCTCCCTTCAAAGCTGGATATAAATTTTATAACAGCATGGCAGTCACCACATATTCTGAGATTCTTAATTACACGAAGAGGAGAACCGGGACTCGTGTTAAGAAGCCCAAAAACAACTGCTAGCTTCTCACTGTGCCCACATAAAATCTGCTCCTTGTCCTGTTCCTCCACATCTTGGAGAACAAAGTTGGTCTTAGGACAGTACCCTGATTTCTTCATCTCCATGTTCAATTTATCTAATTTTTCAATAATTTGTTCTATTTGAGGATGTGACTTGTCTCCTGCAAGAAGCATGTGTACCTTGTTCTTGAGCTCAATCCAACTGCAGCCAGGATTCTTCCTCAAACCCATACCCTTCATCATATCCCTCACTTTATCCACTTCAATCCACTTGCCCTCAGAAGCATAAATGTTTGACAGAAGTATGTAGTTCCCTGGATTTCTTGGTTCTAACTTAAAGAGTTCCCTTGCAGCAACCTCACCTAAAGTCACATTACTGTGAACTCTACAAGAACTAAGCAAAGCTCCCCAAACACAAGCGTCGGGTTCAAAAGGCATAGACTTGATCATAGAATAAGCCTCTTCAAGTTTTCCTACACGGCCGAGAAGGGTAACCATGCAAGCATAATGCTCTATTCTAGCTTTCATACCGTGCTCTTGTGACATGCTATTAAAGTAATACCACCCTTCTTCAGTCAGGCCATTCTGGCTGCACGCAGATAATACACAAGTGAAGCTGATAAAATCAGGCTTCTGTCCATTACTCTGCATCAAGTTAAATATTTCCATAGTTTCCTTAGCCTTTCCGTGCATTGCATATCCACCCATAATTGCATTCCAGCATACCAAATTTCTGGTGGGCATTTTCTCAAAACAAAGCCGAGACAACTGAATTTTTCCACAGTTTGCATACATGTCAATCAATGCACTACCTACATACACATCATTAGAGAATCCTCTTCTGAGAGAGAAGCAATGGGCTGCCTTCCCATGCATTAGTGCCGCAATATTGCCACAAGCCGGGAGCAAGCAAGGAATTGTGACAGAGTTTGGCTTCACCCCCTCAATCTGCATCTCTCTGAAAAGTTCTAAAGCTTCCATATCTTTCCCATTTTGAGAACAGCTAGCAATCATTGATGTCCAAGAAATAACATTCAATTCCATCCCTTGGCCTTTGAATTTTCGGAACACCTCTAGTGCATCGTTAACATGACCATTTCGCGAGAGACCTGTAATTAACGCATTACAAGCACCTATGTCCATTTGATTTATTTCATAAAAAACTTGTGACATTTCTAACCTGCAGGCACACTTTCCATACATATCAATAAGTGCAGTGACCACACACTTGTCCGAATCAAAACCCTGCTTGATCACATAACCATGAATTTGGATCCCTAAAACTAAATCCTCTAGGTCTCCTATAGCCGGAAGAACACTAGAAATACTAGACCCATCAGGCTGGAAGCCTTCTAAATGCATTTTTTGGAACATGAAAACTGCCTCAGTATATGACCCACTATGGTTAAAACCCGCAATCATACCATTCCAAGACACTAAATTGGGTTCCACACCCATATCCCTCATCTCATGAAAGAGCTGCTTCGCCTCATCTATGCATCCACGTCTTGAATAACAAGCAATCAAAGCACTCCATATAACAACATCCCGTTGGGTTATTTTATCAAACAACTTGTGGGCATCTCTTAAACGGTCACATTTCATGTACATATGAACCAAAGAGGATTGTACAAGAGAATCCAAAGCAAACCCAGATACTGATGCAAAGCTATGAACCTGTTGCCCGGCTTCCAAAGCCCGTAGTCCAGCACAAGCCTTGAAAACACTAGGGAAAACGTGACCATCAGGCATGAGACCGTGAGCTATCATACGAGTAAAAACACGTAGCGCATCACCAAAGCGACTTAGTTTTGAGAATGCATGGATGAGGGTAGAGAAAGTAAAGACGTTGGGGTCCGAGACAGAGTCAAGGACGAGGCTCGCTTCGGCGAAGCAATGGTTGTTGGCGTAGAGAGAGAGGAGCTTGGTAGTGATATTAGAATGGTTAGATAGGCCCGTTTTGAGGATGTGGGCATGAGCTTGTCGTGCATGGCATAGAGAAGCCGTAGTGGAACCGAGGAAGTGGAGGATTGAGTGAGGAAAGTTGTCGAACATATGGAGAGCTTGCTTCGTCATGGATTCTCTCCCTCATGTTACTAATTACGTCCCCAAAATTTAATAAATAAGTCACTCTTTGGAAAAAGAATCTTACGCGATATAGTAAGTAAACTTGGAATCTTACATCTACCAAGAATCATTTCTAGAAAATTTTTTGGATGAATTTGATGGATTCTCTCACAGCATTTCATCTCTCTATGTCATGCTACGGAATTTTACATCCAATTTTACTTACTTAATGTAGAAAAATAAAATCTTACTAACACATTATTTATATTTAAATGTGACTTATTTTAGACCCTACTAGTGTCCTGGTGGGTGAGATTGAGATACCAGTCATAGCTTATAAATTCCTTTTGGATTTAACGGGTAAGATATTGCTATGATCACGTTTAGATAGGAAAGCAACTCTAATCGTCCACCCCTATCATTTTTTATTATATAAAAAAATGTGACTTATTTGTTAAATAAAAAAATATAAATAAATATCAGAACTATTTATGAATAACTTTATTCATTTACAACCCCTACGCATTTATAGGATAATGACTTATAATTAATTTCCAAGGTCACGAGTTGCTCATTTGTTGCCTTATCAACCATTATTCAATTTTTTTTTTATCCTCTCATTATTATTATTATTTTCTAATATGCCTACGTCAAAAAATATATTTATTTTTTATACCTAAATAACCTTAACTAGTCCCTTAAGCCTGTTTTATTAACAAAAAGTCCCTTTCAAAAACTATAATTTAAACCTCATTCTACAAACCAACATTTATGTTAAGATAAATTAAGCGCGTTTATATCGATTGACTTAACTACGTGATATTAAAAAAGTTAGATCTTTGGAATGTGGAAGGTCCCAAATCTCCATTTGTTTATAATGAAAATAAGCCAGGGTGGCCCTAGGCAAGGGGTGGCCTGTGCAAGGGCAAGGTGGGCGACTGCCTTAGGCCTCACCTCAAAATTAGGTCTCATCCCAAAAATTTTTAAGGCCCTTATTGGAAAACCTTAATATATTTATATATACAAAAATTAAAAAGGCTCATATATTTAAAATAAGTCTTTAAATTAAGCCAAATAATAATTTATTTCTCTAATCCAAGTATGTATGAGAACAATTTTTGGTATTTATTTGATGTGAAGAAGCTAACTTCACTAAATTATGATAATTTGAAAAAATATTATGTTAATCTTGAAGGTTTTTTAAAACCTGATAATTTTTTTGATCTTGATGGTATTGATTTATTTTCATACTTAAAAGTCTTACAAGAGATTTTACCAAAAGAAAAAAAGACAGTGACAAATGTACTTAATTTTATCAAGGAATTGAATTGTTCCAAATGCATCTATTGCATATAGAATATTATTGACTATACTTGTTACAGTTGCATCCGTTGAAAGAAATTTTTCAAAGTTAAAATTATAAAAATCTTACTTGCGATCAACTATGTCACAAGAAAGATTAAATGAATTAATCATATTATCTATTGAACAAGATTTGTTAGAAAATATTAAATATAAAAGTTTAATTAGTAATTTGTAGAAGAAACCGTATGTAGAGTAATTTTTCAATGATTTTTTTGTTTTAAAGATAGAAGATCTTATTTTTTTGCACCGTCTCAGGCCTCATAATTCCCAAGACCGGCCCTGAAAATAAGGAACATATGAATTTGGTAAGCCAGATCAAATATTTCATTAACTATACAGCCTTATATAGAGGTTTACATTGAGTAAAAGAAGGAGATAAGATAGGAACAGATAAGATAAAATAGGAACAACTCTGGAAAAGGAACCACTCTGGATGTTTAAAATCAAATACATCCGGTTGTTATAACAGAAGACAGTAATATTATCTGCATAATTTGCAGCAGTATTATCTGCATAATACTGCAGATAATTTGCTTGCGTTATTAGTTTACACTTCTTTACATGGCTATTAGAATTTGCTAGGAGTCAATGTCATTCTATAAAGAAGTCTTATACGAATCATTTGAAGCGTAGAAGGAAGAGCGAATCCAAATTAAACATGTTGAGAAAAGAACAATCAGTTTTCTTCTTCGTCTTTTTCTTATTCTTTGTCCTCGATGTTCACTCCCAGTTCATACCACCTGCAAAGTTTGATGGGTTCGTGTACAAAAATGGCCCAATTAACTCAGATACTATCGTGATCGATGCGTTCTTGGACCCGGTCTGTCCGTATAGTAGGGACTCGTGGCCAGCTCTCAAATATGCAGTAGAATCCTACGGTCCTAGCGTTAGGCTCATGGTCCACCTCTTCCCGTTACCGTCAGTAATTTACTCTCATTATTCCTTTGGTTTATGAAAGTAGTTTGTGTTACTCAAGTCAAGTTAGTCTCACTTCCACTTGATAGGATTGGCTTTTCAAATCGTTCTTCTTAGTCTTGTATCAAGTTACTATCGCAACGACTTTTAACTTGTAGAAGCAATAGGAAGTCTAATACCACTAAAAAACTTTTTGTTGCAATAACACCTGATGTAATAGATGTATTTTGGTGTAGTTTACGTTTAAATATTGGTGGAAACTACTTTAATGATAAACTTCTTTTTTGGGCTACTGAAATAATTGTGTATTGTGTGAACTGTGAAATATACATGCAGTTACCATGACAATGCATTCGTTGCTTCTCGTGCTTTACACATTGTAAATATGCTGAATACTTCTGCGACGTTCCACTTGTTGGAGGGGTTCTTCAAACATCAGGTTAGAATTTCCTTGGTATCATACAAAACATGCAAGTAAAACATCTCCCAAACTTGTAGCCATAAAAAACATAACATCTTTTCTTCTAATGGAAGAAGAAAAAAAATCTTTGCATTCCTCTATTCCCGACTCTCTAAATATAATTAAGTATAACAAGCACATAATTATAGTATTGATTGTTGTTCATGCCCACTCAGGCGCTTACTCATATGAAAATATTCCTTTCCATTAATTTTTTTTTTCCCTGAAAAATAAACATTCGTATTTTGATTACGTTATATTATAGTAGTTAATATTCGTATCCCCACTCAAGGTTGCAGATCTTATTGATAACAACTCTAGAAGCTGGAACCTCAAGCGAATACAGGAACTTTTTGATGCAGAATCAGCTGAGGCTATTTCAAAGATCAAAATTCCAGCCACTCCTATTGATGACAAGCTGATCTGGATTCTAGACCCCAAAGGAAAATTTTCTGTTAAATCTGTGATCAGATCAGCTCAAGGCCAAGTTTCTGCACATGATGGTGTTAATTGGAATGGTTTATGGAAGTTGCGCATTCATGAGAGGTACAAAGTTCTAATATGGAGAATTGCCACAGGTATATTACCTACTAAGGTCAACTTAGCACTTAAATTGGGAAGTGGTGATACCCTTTGCCCCTTGTGTTCCGAATATGATGAATCAATTGAACACATATTTTTCCATTGCGCTATCTCTCGTGCTATTTGGTTTGGAAATAGCTGGGCTGTGTACTCAAACCACCTGACATTTTCTTCTTGCAAGGACATTATTAATATTATATGTGATCCATCACTCCCCTCAGGCATGTCTATGGATGGCAAGATGTTGAAAGAGCAAACAGCAATTCAGTTTGCTATTACTTTGGATGTTATTTGGAACTTGAGAAATCAAGTGATTCACAATGACCATAAAATAAATCTCATGGCCACTATTAAATTATTGGAATCAAGAATCATGGAGCACGTGTTGTCGTTGAAAGAACCTGGTTCTTTGGAGGTTAGAGATTGTGTGGTTTGGGAAGCTCCACCCATTGGTGTTATCAAGATTAATGTTGATGCTGCTATCTATTTGGATAAATCATTTATGGCAGCAGTTGCAAGAGATTACAAGGGAGAATTGATTAAAGCATGGGCCAAGACTACGGTTTACAAAGATCCAACGATTGCTGAAGCTGATGCCATTTGTTGGGCGCTTGAGCTGGCTAAGACTGAAAAGTTTGAGAAGATCAGTATTGAGAGTGATGCCAAAGTATGTGTTGATGCCTTGTTAAGTCCTATCGATGATTGTCCATGGAAAATTCGCACATTTACCTCACTTGCATTAGAATTAGCTTTGTATTTTTCTGTTTGTTCTTTTTACTGGGTTAAGAGAGATGCTAACCATTTGGCAGATGCAATGGCCAAGGTTGCTCACTCATTATGTCTTCCATTTTGCTGTAGTCAAGAAACTCTTCCTCCTTCTGTTAAAGAAGCATGGCTAAGAGATGTCTTTCTTTTGTCTTCTTAATGAAATCTTCACATTTAGCAAAAAAAAGTTAATATTCATAACATGTAATGCCGCTCAATTATTAGCCCATTTTTATATCATGCAGACTAAACTTGTTGAATACTATCAAACAGGAGAAGTTTTACTATAACTCAACACGCAACATGTCTAGGGATTTTGTTGTAAATCATATAGTGAAGTTTGCGACAGAAGTAACTGGGAATTCCTATCATGGTGCCCTTTATTCTGGTTTCAAAGACATTAAAACAGATTTGAAGACAAGGGTTTCCTTCAAGGTAAGATGGTATCTCACTTTCATTAATTTTGGGATAGGTGTAATGTTAAAAAATTTCGAGTATATAGTTGATCACCATCATCTATCTGGACATTATTATTCATACTGATTTTTCATTATGCAGTATGGTGCTTCGAGAGGTGTTTATGGAACACCCTCTTTCTTCATAAATGGATTTTTTCTGCCTGATGCTGGCTCTACTACAAATTTCACTGGATGGAGAAATTTCATTGATCCATTAATTGGTGAAATGGGGCAACAAGAATGAAGAATATCTGAGTTTCTTGTTAATTAGGAGGATATTTGGCTTAGCAAGAACCTGGACTCTTTGTGTTTTGCTGATCGGCTCGATGTCACTAGGCTATATTCTTTAGCTGGAACTCTATGCTAGCTGCCATGGATGTGGCTTAATTTCATGAAATAAATGGTTTTCTTATATCACTTTGATTATGCAATTTGAATATTTTATTTTCACAATGCATTTTGATTTAAAATCACTAGAGAATGATCTGTCTTACCTGTAAGAAATCACTCTAGCTTGTAGTAAAAACCAGAGTCCAATGTTCGAAAGGCTGATCAATTCAAAGAAACTAAATCCAATAGTATCAACAATGTACAATTCCAAGAAGCATATTTCTAAGTAAGAAGGAAAAAAAAGAAAGAAAAAGAATTTCTACTAAAATAAAATTCCAATTACTTGTTAGATTTGAGTAAATAGAATCTAGGCTTCGTTTCTTTTTGCGGCAAAACATTTTCACAGGGAAAATATTTTCAGGAAAAATGATTTTTCTATTCTTATTACTTATAATAACTATTATATAATTCCTATTATATAATAACTACAATAATTATCAAATTATATATGAAGGAGAAAAAAAATAGGGAAGATCATATTGTTTGTTGACTTTTTCTAAGGTTACCACATAAGCTTTTAGAAGTTCACATTTTTTTTTTTTTTTTCGTAAATAGTACTTTTTTTTTGAGATAGCGTAAATAGTACTAAACTATGTTAGTTTAAACTAAGTATATATAACTCGATCTTTTTGGATAAAGCAACCTAACACTAAACATGTTTCATTCTCGGCTTTTAGAAGATCACATTTTTCCGTAAATAGTATTAAGCTATGTTAGTTTAAATTAAGTATAACTTGATCTTCTTGGATAAAGCAACCTAACACTAAACATCTTTTTGGATAAAGCAACCTCCCATTGATCTAGTACGACAAAGTGGGGGATGAAAGTGGTAGCAGCAATGAAAATAAAGCTACCACGACCACCACCAATGTGGCAACGTGGTCTAATGCGCATACACGTGAGACAATGTGAGATAATGCTCTCCAAAGCCTTTGAGAATTGTGAGACCCTACACGGAAAAGGTCTCATAAATCCTTTGGAAGGGTTGCCAGTACCCAATCCATTGCTTGAAATTTAATTAGGATGAAACATATTATGGGAGAGTGAGATGAGAAGGTTGAGGTGTGTGATGAACTAGAAATTTGAATCACTATTTTTTGTTTGTTTACTCGTAGATTAAATAAATTATATGAATGTAAGAAACAAAAGGCCACAACAATGGAAGTGAAGTTGTAAAGACTTGTATCTTTAAAATGCAATTTGGATTTATTGTGGCAATTTCTATTAGACTTAACAAACAGTTTGTGCTGCCTTACAAACCTATTTCACATCAAAAACTACCAAATGTGTCCATCAGATGATAACTTAGGGTCCGGCTCACCTCCCATTAACAAATCTCCCATTCCCTCCCATTTTTATCCGGATGAGGGACACGTGTCAAATATAAAATCAAACGGTTGAAAATAATCCACAATAAACACAAGCGAGGGAGCGGAGGCGAGCGTGCTTTGCTGTGCTGATGAGGCGGTGCTGTGCTGGGCTTGCGACGACAAGATTCACGCCGCCAACAAGCTGGCCAGCAAACATCAGCGTGTCCCTCTCTCCATCTTCTTCGTCGGCAACCAGTACCTCCACCTGGGGTTTTGTCAAGACCACCACCACCACCATACCTTTCACCAACTCTGGGTTCTGGTTGGAAGCCGAGAAAATCAATGGGATTACCAAGAATCAAAACCAGAAAAATCAGAAACCTCTCTATTCACTCTTTGCTCTCTCTCCCTCTTCAATTTCTGCTGCAAACCTGGCAAGGCTTTTGGGTTTGTTCCTCAAATTCCAAAACTTGCAAGATTTTGGGCAATTTTTTCTGGCTTCAGTTCTTGAAAGTCGATGATATCACAAGTCTAAAAATTAGCTATAAAAGCATAGATAACAAAAACTTGGGAAATCTTTCTCTATTTCATGGTATTTGGGTTTGCTTCAGAATTTCTTTCAAGTTATAAACTTTAGATGGAAAAGAACAAGAATGGATCAAGTGGACCAAACCCAAAAGTGTAGCAATAGCAGTAGTGGTGGTGGTGGTCTTGACAAAACCCCAGGTGGAGGTACTGGTTGCCGACGAAGAAGGTGGCAGAGGGCTTGGCAGTGGACGGCATCCATTTGGGCTATGGGTTTAGTTGGTGTACTGAGAAAAAATAGTATTTATTGTGGATTATTTTCAACCGTTTGATTTTATATTTGACACGTGTCCCTCATCCGGATAAAAATGGGAGGGAATGGGAGATTTGTTAATTGGAGGTGAGCCGGACCCGATAACTTAGCGTCTTAACAACTTAAAAAGTCGCCACTACACCCACTTAAAAAGTTTGTTTTTCTGAGTTATTTGAGTGGAATTGTCAGAGTAAAATGTTATAGGAAAATCTTCAAATTTAGGAAATAACAAAAAAGAAAAAAAAAAATGAAGAAAAAAGAGAGGTGATGGAAAGTGATTAAACTTTGACATGTGTGTCTATTCGATTTTTAGACTTTCAATTCAAACAATTAAAGGAACATTATGTACATAATGAGAAAGCAAACATTTTGTTAGTATTTTATGTTAAAATTTAATAGGATAAGATTAATATTTCAAACTCAAAAAGATAAAATAATAATTTATTTAGGAAAATTAGAGAAAATAGAAAGGCAATGGAGATTTTGGTTATGTTTTAAAATTAAAATATCCACAATTATAAATAAATAGGAATTAAGAAGGGAGTTTTTCTTTTATACATTTTATAGGATCGAACTCATCGTGTTTTAGATAATAATGCGTATTTTAATTATAATCATTTTAACAAAAATAGACCTATTTTGTAAAATATGAAAAAGAAAAAGAAAAAAAAGTCTACGCTTATGTCAATGAGAGTATTACATTTTTATTTATTATTTTAAAATTGTTGGTCAGGTATGAGAGAAATAAAATAAATTTCATAGTGATTGGGAATTTTGGAATTTTGGAATTTAGGATTTAGCTGACAACGATAAAAGAAATTTCATAGGTTCATTGCACGTAGACAGTTACATATATAGATATATTTGTACGTATAAAATTCCTATATTAAGTCATTTTTCCATGTGATTCCATTTCTATCCACAGTAAGTGTAGGAAGAACAAAGTCAAAGAATGGAGAGCTGGAAGCACAAGACCGCGATATTACCATCGGCCTTGTCTTTGCTCTTGTTCTTAATTTTTTACGTTGTTAATGTTCGCGCCCAAAGCTTACCACCTGCAAAGATTGACGGGTTCGTCTACGAGAAGAACCACAGGGACAACTCGGAAACGATCTTTATCGAAGCGTTTTATGACCCGGTCTGCCCCGATAGTAGGGACTCGTGGCCACCTCTCAAAAAAGCCCTTCATCACTATGGCTCTCGCGCTTCGCTCGTCGTTCACCTCCTCCCGTTACCGTCAGTCATTTTTCTCTCATAATTTATTTATTTATTTTTAATTAAGTTGCCTTTTGGATTTAAATTATTGAATTTCAGATATTATATATGACAATTCTCATAGATGACACCACGTTATTTATTTATTTCCTTTTTTTTTTTTTTTGGAATTTGAATGAAATGGAAACTTAATTCAGGTGCAAAAGTAAATTATTAAAAATAATTAATAATTTGTTGAAGTGATTTATCCCAGGGTCATAGAATGATAGAACCACAAAAATCTATGACCCTTTTCTAAATTTGGGCTTTTCTGAAGTCTAATTAGGTTATTGCTTATTATTACTGGTAGCTGTCAATTTTTTAACAGATATTTTAGTCTGTTTTGTCTTAGTTTTAGTGGATGAAATTAGACATGGAGTTTGACTATTCGATTAAGTAGGACTAAAATAGTGTATATAGAATGTAATTTTAATAAAAGTAGAAATAAAAATGAAGGGGCTGTAAGACTCGATGGTCAAGAGATATCAAAGAGCTAGAGTTTTCGCTATCTTAGATCAATAATTCATAAAGATGGAGAGTTTGAAGAGGGCGTGAATCATAGGATAAGAGTAAGGTGGACGAAGAAGACCAAAAATAACATAAATAGAAGTAGTTAAAAAGACATGTCAATTAAGAAAATAAAAAAGAGTATGACTTCATATGTAGTAGAATGGTGGAAAAGAATACATGTGATGTGGCCGACCCTGACTAATCTATTGAGGATCCATAGCCAACCCTAAAAAATTTGGGATTAAGGCTTGGTTGTTGTTGTTGTTGTTGTTTGTCTTGCTTATAACCAACAAGCAAAACGAATTTTTCATTTGCCAGTCTAATTAGGTTGTTATTTTTCTTATTATGTGTAGTATGTTGCTTTATGCAGCCAAGAAAATATTTTGTTTGATTATAGACGTAATCTTGAGAATGATCAACTTAGTTATCGTTTCAGGAATGATTAACTTTTTTGCTCTTAAAGTGATTACTAAATATTCTTACTGGAAACTGCAGTTACCATGACAACGCGTTTGTTGCATCTCGTGCTTTGCATATTGTGAATAACTTGAATGCGTCTGCTACTTTCCCCTTGTTGGAGCACTTCTTTAAGTATCAGGTTAGGATTTCTACCATCTATGGCATATCCTTATCTTATTTCAAAACTTCATATGAAGTTGCTGTTGTGAGATATAACATTTTAAACATTGAAATGTACCCCACGGGCCTTGCTCTCTCCTGCTCATGTATCTGAGTGTTTTTTCAGTTTCACATCTGATAAACTTTACACTATATTTCAGAATGAAATGATCTATAACTAATGTTGAAACTATTTTAGTTGCTAACTTTAGCATAATCTGTCACATGATTAGAATTCTAGCTGTTAGTGGGAAACTGCTAGTAGATGTGTTTGTATTCCTATTTCTCATTCCTAGATTACTTCTCAGTAAATGCTTTGATCTCTCTCTCTTCTTTTTGATAAGTCATTGAGCTCTTGACTGTGTACTCTGCCTGAAGTTAATTTTCTCTGAAGCATCTATAGCAATTAAATTCTATAAATTTATGCTCCTCTTTTGTTTCTTTAGCTTTTCCTTCTGCTTTGTAAGATCCTCATGATGGCTTTAAGTTTGGTTGGTCTCAATCTATATCACCCCTGTTAGTTTGATTGATGGAGAGACACTATGGACTAAGCATTCTCCCTCTTTATTTGGAAATTAGATGCTGTTTCATGTGAAAGTAAAAATTTTCCCTATTCAAATTTCTTTTGAAACACTGGATGTTACTTATTGTGATTTGGTGTGTACCTCTTACTGTTTTAATAAATAATAACAATTTCTCTTGCTGTTGGTAATTAGCCAAATTCAAGGTTGTCTTGTTAGTTGCAGTCATTCAATTTTATGCAAAGACTAAACTTGTTGCCTACCATTGAACAGGAGAAATTTTACAATGCCCCAACTCGGAACTTGTCCAGGGCTGTCATTGTACAGGAGATCGTGAAGTTTGCTACAGAAGTAGTTGGGGACTCCTATTATAGTGCTATTAAATCTAGCTTCAATGACACAAAAACTGATCTCAAAACAAGAGTTTCATTCAAGGTAAGACTCTCGGTTTCATATTCAAATAGGTGTAATATCTTATACTTCTGCAATAATATACAAATGATTGAATGCTGCTGTGCACAAGCTGTGATTGATTTCTCATTTTCATGAAATATCAACTGTAATACAATCATCACTACAACCAACAATCTCATATCTTGTTCTTTTTCATTTTATTCATGCTACCCTTTTTTTTTTTTTTTTTTTCATTTATGTAATAACGGTTCATGTGGAATGTCTTTTGTAACGCAGTATTCCACTTCGAGAGGGGTGTATGGGACACCTTTTTTCTTTGTTAATGGATTTTTATTGCCTGATGGTGGCTCCACTATAGACTACAAAGGATGGAGAAGCATAATTGATCCATTGATTGGTGCACATGGCGTCAAGGAGCATTTCTTCTTGTGAAGGATTGGGCTTTGACAGGTCTTGTTTTGCTCGATGTGTATGGAGAGTAGAAAGAGTCCGCAACTTGCCAGTAGGCTGATCTCTCTGTATCTCTATGAAACTTGTATGTTTTATAATGTGATCAGTAATAAATAAGCATGGAAGAAAATGCGCATTTACAAAGCAAGGAAAAATACTTTTTACCGCTGTACTAAAAGGCATGTACAGGTTAGGGGACAGTGAACTAGCCCTCAAAGGGTTTGGCTTAGGTCCTGTGCACACTACACGGACACGACACTTGTTCAAAAGTGGCCATATGTTGGTCTGGTGTATCGTTCAATGCACTGAAGCATTGGACAGAAGTCATTCCCCGACCATATACAACAAATAAAGCTCTTATTCAGCACCCTACGCTAAAGGGCCATTTTGTTTTAGTTCATACTTTAAAATCAAACTTATTTTCACTAATAGTTTATATACAAGATTAAGTCTTATTTTTTTAAACAAAATAAACCTATGAAAATAAGTTTATTCTATTCCCTTCCCCACCTCTCCTCCTAAAGGGCTCTGTTCCACCCTTCTCTTCAAGGGCCCTGGCTTTTGCATTGTTCCCATCCGGAGTTTGTAACGGTCTAAAGCTGTGTTCATGATGTGCTAACAGAATCTGGTGCTTTTGACATCAATGTTTTGGTACTTGATGTTCAAGTCAATTATGACTTCATTTAATGGTAGTAATGCTTCAACATAAATTAAAAACCGTAATAGAGTCTATTATTTTTCTCTTCCATTTCAATTTCTAACTAAAATTCATATCTTTTCTCTTCCAATTAACTTACTATTCAAATCGGTTTGGAAAATATCTTTAAATTATTACGTGACAATTAGATTATCAACATATATTTTAATCACGAGACTCTATAAGTGATTTAAAACAAGTTATATGACTCTTAAATATGTTATATAACTAAAAATATCTATGAATAGTCATTTGAATCACCATGTTTTGGATTTGAGAAACTTTACTCTAAGAAAAAATTGTTTTAAACTAGTGAAAATTTTTGCGAACAACTTTTACAACTGAGCACGATTCTTTATAATTTTCAATAACAACCATAAGAATCAAATCTAGAACTATACTATACCTATAACTTAAACAACTATTGATCCCAATTTCTTAGTCTTTCTTTTCTATGCGGAGTAACAAAAGGAAAATATGGCGAAAGTTTTCATAAAAATGAATAATTTGGGTATTTCTTAAAGTTCAGGGGTTTTTTTAATTACAAATTAAAAAAAAAAATTAGGGGATTAGTTTGATTTTGACCAGAATTTACAAGGGTATTTTTGATTTTTTCTTTCTACAAAACTATCCATTTTGTTTTTATTAGTTTAGTTGATTCCCTTATAAATCAGACATTTCGTTTTCTTTCATCTTTACGTCATATACAGTTTAATGGTTGGACCACCACTACCCTCCGGTCTGGCACTGGATAACATAAAAAAAAAATAAAAAAAGTAAAAAGCAAAAAGAAAATAAAACTTCTACCCTAAGGTTTAGAAAAAAAAAAAGTTGGTTAGGGCAGTTTTGGAAAATACGGGTATATAAATATGAAACATGTCAATAGAGCGAATTAGGGCGTAAAAGAAGAAACGAAGCCGTAGAAGAGGGCTCTTTCTTTGTGGAGCAGACTTTATCCTTACGAACAACGGTAAGAGTTTAATTAAAGAGTCCTAGATCGATTCAAACCCTAATTCCTCCCCTATTCAAACCCTAGCTCTTTTCCTTTCTTTCTCGTCTCTCCAAAACTACTTCTCTGCCGCTTTCCCTGATTTTCTTAGGCGCTTTTTTATTTCATTTTCTATTTTCGTTTTTTGAAAAAAATTTCCGGTGAGTTTTTTGTTGTGATATTTATATCTGTGTTTTGCTTAATCATCTGATGCATGGCTCTGATTTGATTTTGGGATTTTTTTGAAATTTGGTGGAGAAGATGGACCGATACCAGAGGGTTGAGAAGCCGAAAGCGGAGACTCCGATTGATGAGAATGAGATTCGGATTACCAGTCAGGGAAGGATGCGCAACTATATCACCTACGCCATGAGTCTCCTTCACGTATTTCTCTCTCTCTGTCTGGTTCAATTTTTATTTTGCATGGTTGAGTTGTTGAAATTTTTTTTTTTTTTTTTTTGTGGTTAATTTTGGCGCCGCTCGGTTTATGATTAGTTTACTGATTTTGTGAGAGTTTTGTAGAGGATAACTATTTTGTTAGTTTTTTGGATTTGTTACTTATTTGACTCTGGAAGGCTTGGGAAGTGGTTTGGTTTGGGTTTCGATGATGTGCTTGTGTGTGTGGTAGCGAAAATTTGAGAACGGTTATTTATTTTTTAAGATAAAGGTGAAAACAATGAGTAGAGGCTTTGAGAAAGTGCACTAAATTGCTGAAAATTGTAGGCTAAAGTATTTTATTTCTGTAGTTTGATGTGAGATTCTTAATCCTGAAAAAGAGAAAAAAAAAAAAAATCAGTGCCTGGAAATACAATGAATGTGCGTTATAAGATGGATTTGTATGTATGTATTCTGTTTTGAGTTGTATGTGTACATATAAAGTATGTTCAATGGTTCTGCAAGCATTTCAAGTGCTTGGTAGGTCGCCTTGTTATTCGATATTTTTTTTTTGAGAATCCCCAGTTTTTTACTAAGGTTCCTATTCCTGGACTGGATTATAAAATAATTTCAGGAATTAGTATAGGTAAAATTTTACATCAAACAATTATTTTGATGAAGTTATTGTTGGTAGTATAATTTATTTTTTCTGCTCTGAATTCTTTGCTTAGTTGATATCTTATATTACCTGTTTCCCTTCATTTTCCTTTTGTGTAATTTGTAGGATGAAAAAGGCTCGAATGAAATTGTATTCAAGGCCATGGGAAGAGCTATCAACAAGACTGTGACAATTGTGGAGTTAATCAAGGTTCTGTTTAACCCTTGCATATCGATGGATTGAGAATATTTGACCTTTTTATTTTTTTTTTTTGATTGAGATAAAATATGCTTCAATTGGATCTTATTTATTTTTATGCAGAGAAGAATTGTTGGCCTTCATCAGATCACTTCAATTGGATCCACAGACATAACTGACACATGGGAGCCCCTAGAGGAAGGCCTGCTTCCGTAAGAGGAGCTTGATCTTTATCTTTTGAAAGAATTGTTGCATTGATTTTTTATTTTATAAACATTACAATGACTTTACTCTTTAATTTTTGTCACAGATTGGAAACCACAAGGCATGTGTCAATGATAACAATAACCCTTTCAAAGAATGAGCTGAATACGTCCGCTGTTGGGTGAGTTTCTACTTGTTTCTCATTGCCATCTATTATCTGTTGTAAATTGTCAGTTTGTTGTGTGGTAATATATTTTAATGAAATTATATGGATATACTTGCTAGATAGCCGTGGGTTTCACATCTAGCACTACTGTTATGCATTTTATTTCTTCATTGTCTTATTGTGCATGCTTTATGCACACTAAGAGTTGTCCTTTTTTAATAATAAATGTTTATTACCTATCAAAAAAAAAAAAAAAAACTTGCTAGATAGAAATTAGAAGTGTTTCAAAAAATCTTATAGCCATTATGGAGGTTCATGAAATTCTTAAAGTATTTTGTATGATACATTTGTGGCATTGTTAGTGCATGGTGATCATAAGTGCTTTCAACACTTTCTGTTCCTGTATCTGAGAGATCATGCTATATTTTTGCATAATACATGGATACTAGAGTTTAAGAAGAACTATGTTGTGAGGTTACATGTGGATTGCATTGGTATGTAGAATGTGAGCATCATGTGCTTCGCTTATTTTTTACAATGGTGTGGTTGGGATAGGCATTCGGCACTTATAAATCACCCAAGTCAGAATGTGTGTAGGTATGTGATTGAATAAAAGCTGGATTATCCTATTTCTCAATGGAAGTGGATCTTTCTAAATTGTACTATTATGTTTCTGGAAAGCCTTGTTTCCTTTTGGCCTAAAACTTGATATCTTATTAATTTTTGTTAGTTGGTTTTTCTGGGTGCTATATTGTGGAAAAGTGGGCAAGTAGGAAGAAGCATTTATCTGGAATTCTGGATCATACTCTATTTAAAAAAAAAAAAGGTTAACGAAGAAATAATGTATAGATCATTAGATCACGTTTTAAAACCAAAATCTAGTTTTACTAAGTAGAAAGGATGCACGTTTTAGCCTATTAGGATGCAGATGGCTAGATTACAAACCATGTAGTGGCTTCCACCGAGGTTCAGATTGCATCTGTTTTCTTTACAGTACTGATTTGACACCTTTAACTTGTTAAAAAGATCACGTTGTTTTTTAATCAATTTTTACTGGTCTTGAATCAGGTTGATTTTTTTAACCCCTCTTTAGTGTAGTAGTTGTGTGTGAAATTTAATATTGAGTTTGATAAATGCCCAAATCCTGTGGTTATCATTGTTGAAGACCATTGTTTCTCTTGTTAAAATTTGTGGGCTGGTTGTATTTTATATTTTTTTATTAGTAAGTTACACATGCTAGTGGGTCTGGAAACCATGATCACACCATCCATCTTATTCTTGGAAAAGGACACTCTGCATTTTCTTTACCATTCAAAGCAAATGCAAAGGATTTTGATCCCTTATTCATAGGCTGGGACCATGGGAAGAGGTGCCATGTGAGCTTGAACACATTGTCTAGTTTTGAAATTTGTTTTATTAAGTTGTAAGCTCATTGTTTTTATAGTTTATTATATGTTTATTTTGAGGTTTAAACTCTGTTAGCTTCATAGTACATATGCACTTGTATTTATAAAAAAAAAACAAAAACTAGTACATATGCACTTGTCAGTTGTAAGCTTATTATCTCAATTAAAGAGGAAGAGTATAATGATATTATTGAGTTGTATCTTTAGACATAGGATAAAGAAGGAAGTTGAGCTTATACTTGGAACAGTCTTTACTAGGCTTTTTTCTACTTTGAAGGAAATTGTAACAAAAAAATGTATTGTCATTTAGTAAACTACAGAGATTTATTATCACTTATCACTTATGAATTGCTGCTTACCTCAGGTACCAGCCTCCATTGCCTGCTGAGCAGGTGAAGGCATTCACAGAGTTCGATTATGATGGAGGTAGTTTCACCTTATAAATCTACTTATTTTTCTGAAATGATTGTATTTGAGTTCAATTTGTTTATATGTTGCAGAGGGCTCACCTAATGGTCGAGGTCGGGGCCGCGGTGGCAGAGGAAGGGCAAGGGCTAGAGGTGTGTTCCATATCAGATCTTTTTGCATGATTCACTTTTGAAATAACTTTTCCTTTTGTGTTACTTCTGGGGTATTGGTGGACTGATTTTGTTGAGGTTCAGGAGAGAACTGTGTCAAATAGTTTTTTTTTAAGTGGATAGTAGAATATGAGATATTGATATCTTCAAATTATAACTAAGCCACACGTTATACTATATTCTAGTGGTCCTAAACTGAAATCTGAAGTAATTGGGGCAGGACAATGATAATTCTTTCTTATATGGCTGTTACATTTCATTTCAGGGAATGGGTTTGCAACAGGTGATTATGAGGACGGAGGTTGGGACCGCAGTAGGGGAAATGCTAGGGGTAGGGGTCGTGGGAGAGGCCGTGGTTTCCGTGGTCGTGGAAGGGGAGGGTACAACAATGGACCTGGGTACAATGGTCCTGGGTACAACGGACCTCAGTACAACGGACCTCAGTACAACGGACCTCAGTACAATGGACCTCAGGCTGATGTACCTCAAGATGGAGGATACAATCGAGATGGAGGATACAATCGAGAAGCGCCTGCACAAGGCCGTGGTACCTTTCTTACTTATTTGTTTAATACACTGGGTATAAGTTGAGATAGGTGCCTGTAGGTGGACCACCAGTATTCTGGGCATTGTCCTTTTTAAAATTGTTGGGATGTGGATCAGTTTCCTTATTGGTTCATTATTTGGACAACTGGTCTGAACCCTATCAATTACCCTAAACCCAACTGTGTTCCCTGTGAAATAATTATACCCACCCCTCCCCAAATAAAAACAACCAAGCCTTAGTCCCAAAAATTTTGGGAATTGATTATGTTAGTTGATATTAAGAGGAAAATTTGTGGGTATCTAATGAAGAAAAATGACTTTTAAAACTTTAACCTTAAACTTAATACTGATACTGAGAACTTCCAAGATTTTTAGATGAGAGAAACTATATAAGATGCATTTACCTACCTTCTCTTTGCTGTAATTTAACTAATGTTATATAAGATGCATTTACCTACCTTCTCTTTGCTGTAATTTAACTAATGTGTAACATTAGTTGTGATGTTTGATATCTGTTCAGATGGGTGTACAAACTATGATTGTATAAGAAACCATAGAGTTTTCTTTTATTCCTTTGTTGAACATTAAGAATTCCTTAATTTTGCCTGCAACCATGATTTATCTAGCCAGAGGCTGTTTTAACAAATCATTGATATAATGGCATATGGTTCACTTTGTTCAATGGGCACTTATCATTGAGAACTCATGAGAATTTGGACCTCATTCAACGACCTGCATGCCTAGTCGATTTTGATATATTGGCAAATGAAACTGATGTCTTTAATTTTATCTGTCTGTTCATGTAATGACATGGTTCACTTTGAAGAGAAATGACCTGGTTCACTTTGTTTAATTTGACGGAATTGCTCTATTGTAGGTCGTGGTCGTGGGAGGGGATATCGTGGAAGGGGTCGTGGCTTTAGATCTAATGGGCTGATCCAGGCAGCGGCATGAGGCACTGAATGGGCTTCCATGAGGTCAATGCAAATTACTTGAGTGATGGAGGCCTTTTCCAATCTATGTTTCATTATGTTTTTCTTAGTTACTTTTTGGGTACTGTACTAATATTTAATTGTAGGACATGTTCACATGTTAGTGCTGTAGACTAATAGTTTGGAATTGCTGCCATTTGAGGCAAACCCTTTTTGTCATAGACTTAGGTGAGATGCTTGAACAGTTGTAATTTTCCATTTTGACTGATAAGCGCATTCTTTCATTTTTGTTTGGAGAGTTGTTGGTGTCAAATTAATGCCTTCTTTCTTTATTAGGATAACATAATGCTTAATATTATGTATTTCACAGTTGAGGGTTGGTTGTTTGCATGTATATGTTGTATTCAGTACGTGTTACTCATCCCTCAAATATAACAATAGGTCATATTGATTAAATTTATGATAGGACTCACAATTTATGTGAGGAAGAAGTATCATGTCTCTGTACTTCGAGAGTATTTAATAATTTTTCAGGTTGTCTAAAGATAGAGAGGCGTGGGTGAGGAGAGTGCTTTATCAAAAAATGTGATGAGTTTTTAAATCTAGGCTGATGCGGGAGTGTCCTGCTTCACAAGCACAACAGAAATATTAGGTTTGATTAAACTCATGATTTTAGGATTTTCTTACTGAGTTTTGTTACTCATAATTTCAGAAAGTGTCTTTTTATTATAAGTTCTATATTGTTAAAAATGGTTGTTACGTTTTTATTTTCAACCAAATCACTTGAGTTGGAAGGGTTAGTTGCGTGTTTGCAGAGAAATGGCAAAGGGATTCCAATTGGTTTATCTTGTGTAATTATAATAACTTTTTACCTTTAAGCTCATAATTAAAGAAATAGGAGTTGAGGGCATGATTGTTGTATTGGCTTTCTCAACTATTGAAATTAAAATAAAAAAGAAAAAAAAGAAAAAAGAAAAATTCTTGTGGTAGTAATTTCCTACGGGCACTTAACAACTGCAAGTCTGCAATATAAAGGTACATAGTACTTTAAATAGTAAAAACATAACTAAATAATGTCAATAAGAGCTAATAAATGGCGCAAATGCAAGATATTGGTACTTCTTGATATTAATACAAAATATTGGTATTTTCTGATATTTTTAATAGAGATATCTAAAATACCAATATTTTTAATAGAGATATCTAAAGTTTGATTTCTCATTCCCTCCACTGTTGATTTATCCAAAAATAATAATCATAATACTAAAAAACAATATTTTAAAAGAACATACATCTTTTTTTTTGTTCAAAATATAATGAAAGTATGAAACTATCAAAATGGTGAGCCATAGCATGAAGCACTTTTCTCGCTGAAACAGTGAGTTTTGTTTTTCTTTGCTCATTAAATTGTGTCAAATGGTATGTATTGGCTTACCAAAATCCCACTAAATCAAAACATTGTTAACGTACTCTTCATACTTTTTATTATAGTTAATAGAAATCATAATTTATTTTTTATCCAAAATTACCCAACAGTACCAAAAAAAACCACAATTCCATAGCATCCAATCAAGATTCATATTTAGTATTTGTCTGTATTGCAAAATGTTTCAAAATGAGATAATTTTAAAATTTAACGCAAAAGTTGAAGATCAAAACAAAAACATTTAAATCATTTTAAAGCATAATGCGAAAGGTTGATGATTAAAAAATAGGCAAATTTGTAGCCTGTGAAGACGTTTTTCTTTTTTCTTTTTTTGGAGTCCGGTTTCGCTTTTCATTTCCTGTTTTAAGTCTTGACTTGA
Source organism: Fagus sylvatica (assembly GCA_907173295.1). Taxonomy (NCBI): domain Eukaryota; kingdom Viridiplantae; phylum Streptophyta; class Magnoliopsida; order Fagales; family Fagaceae; genus Fagus; species Fagus sylvatica. Next base: position 35,366,672 of record OU015764.1, on the reverse strand, counting down.
AGAGAAAGAAAGGAAAGGACTTTCTCCAGATTCGTAAGTTGCATTTTACTTCCACTTCTTTTCTTCTCAATCATCTACTTATTGAATCACTCCACAGCTATTGCTTGTATATTGCGTTTTCATACATTCCGAACTTTCTTCGATTTTCTAAGCAACCAAACAGACCGTTCTAACTCTCGTGTTTTGGTAGCTTAGCTTCTCTTCATTCTTCAACATGACTCAAGATGTGGAGATGAAAGATCACCCAACTCCTTCACATTCTCTTTCCACACCCGTCCCATCTACTTTGCAGAGTAAGTACTACTTTCTCAATCCTCAGTTTCGCTGTGATCGATTTCTAATTCTAGGGTTTCCTTTTATGTATTTATAATTTTGTGCGTATTTGGGGTTTATAGATTTGAAGGAGATAGCGTCGCTTATTGAGACCGGTTCGTACACGAAGGAGGTTCGCCGAATCGGTCGTGCTATACGCCTTACGATTACGCTGAGGCGTAAATTGACGGCACCGGTGCTCTCGGCTTTTATCGATTTCGCGCTTGTTCCTGGTTCCGAAGTGCATGCTCGATTATCGGTGTATCTTCCAAAGGTACATTGCTGGATTTTTTTTTTTTTGATTGCTTTGGCTCCTGTGAATGTTTCTATGTAAATTGTTGTTGTAACGTTACTTTCCATATCTGTGAGAGAGGAGGTGCTGATTGAGCAAGAGCTAATTGGCAATTCATAGTGAGAGCTATTTATGTGGAACTTGTAAAGAATAGGAGTTATTCTTGGCTGAGGATTTTGTTTAATGATTCAATAGTTGCTGAAAGGTATAATTCAATGAAGAGGTTCCATTATGTATTAGTTTTTAACTTTAAATTTTAATTATAGATAATTGTAATTGGAAGAAAATTGTTATTTATCATGCTAGGTTTTGGTAATTTTTGAGAAAAGTAGGAAAAGGTGAGTGATGTTTTTGCTCAGTATAGGAAAAATCACATTAACGCTTTGATAACGCATCATAGCAAAGACCCCAAAAATGTTAGTTGATGTCTGCATACGTGATAAAAGAGACATTTACTCTTCTGTAGAATAGAAGTGTCATTAGGACGATTCAATAATTAGCATCAAGTTGGGTTAATGCATACATCCCTAAAATATAAGGACTAAAACCAGTTAAAAATCAAGTACCAAAATGAATATACCCCTAAGATATAAGGACTAAAAGAGGATTTTGCTTGTATTTTTTTTTTTATAAGTAAGAAAATTTTATTAAAAGAAGCAGGCCTTGAATACTAGGTGTATACAAGAAACCTCCAAAGAATTAGAAACAACAATGGTCTATTAATTCCGTTACGGAATTAATAGAAAGAATCCCCACAGAATTAACCCAAGAATACAGAGTTTGAAAAAACAGCAACTTAATATCCACCATCGCACTTTCACAGTCCTCAAAAAGGCGGGCATTCCTCTCCCTCCACAAACACCAAATCACACAATGAGGAACCATCCGCCATATGACCATATTCCGACGATCAGCACCACAAACCTGCCATGCCGCCCAAAGCTGAAGCACCTGACAAGGCATCACCCAATCCAGCCCAAATAAACCAAACACCATAGACCACATTTCCCGAGCCAACGGACAATGAAGCAAAAGATGATCAACACTTTCCCCACTAAGCTTACATAAACAACATCGGTCTATGATGATAAGATGACGCTTCCGCAGGTTATCAATAGTCAAAATTTTCCCCAAGGCAGCTGACCATGAAAAGAAGGCAATCCTCAAAGGAACCTTCGCCTTCCAAATACTCTTCCAAGGAAAAGAAGCATCAGGAAGAGGACACAAGCAACAATAGTAATCCTTGACTGTGAACCCCTTTGTAGCTCTATTCCTCCAGCACAATCGATCCTCTCCAACCCCCTTCAGAGAACAAGAGTAGAGAAGATCCATAAAACTAGTCAAAGACTCCAATTCCCAATCTTGCACACTTCGAACAAAATGAAAATCCCAATGGAGACAATCATTGGGAAAAGACATCAAATCCGCAACAGAAGCATCTTTATCCCGAGAAATAATAAACAATTCAGGGAAAGCTTCTTTCAAAGCTATATCCCCACACCACCAATCATGCCAAAACTTCACCTTCCTACCATCACCCACAGAAAAGGAACAATGAAGAGAAAACTCTTCCCATCCCTTTCTAATAAATTTCCATACACTCACACCATAAGGACCTCGACCGGATTTCGATGACCAGCCACCCCATAAGCTCCCATACTTCGCATCAACCACCAACCTCCACAAAGCCTCCCTTTCGGAGCCATACCGCCACAACCATTTTCCTAAGAGAGCTTTATTAAAACTCCTTAGATCCCGAACAGCTAAACCACCGTGGTGGAGAGGAGCACAAATTTGGGACCAGTTCACCAAATGAAACTTTGGCTTCTCTTCCATTCCATTCCAAAGAAAATCTCTTTGGAGCTTCTCTAACCGATTAGCCACCCTGGCTGGAATGGGAAACAAAGAGAGAAAATAAGTGGGAATACTGGACAAAGTGCTTTTAATGAGTGTAAGCTTACCACCCTTCGACAAATAAAGCCTTTTCCAGCTGGCTAGTCTATTCTCCTAAACTATAGAGATTTTGCTTTTAATGAGCTTTTAATGAGGATTTTGCTTGTATTCTCCTAAACTATAGAGATTTCTATTAATAGTCACATTTTCTATGAGCATAGCATGCTTTCTTCGTGCTTTCCCTTTCAAAAAGAATTTATAAAGACAGAATTTACATTGACACATAGGATGATTAATAGGAAGACTGGCGTGGTTGGCCAGGAAATGCTTTAGATAGCTTGGAATGCCGGTTTGAAGTTTTATAAATGAATAGCTTTTCTGCAATAGGCCACTCAAGATCAATGTAGTGGAATACAAACTATGTATTATGAGACAAGTTATATTTTGGATTATGAAAGGGGTTTGCGTCTATCTGTATGGCTGAAAAGGTGAGAACCGTACTTTGTTTAACAGCACAGGTGCTCTTCTTGCTTTAACTCCGTTTGAATCAAATTGTATGATAGTTGTATATTTTGTGCTTTAGCTTCCCTGTTAGGAAGTTCTAATGTACACATTGTTTAAACAAACTTACATCTGTTGTAACATTGTGTAGCAAGATGAGCATGAAATGGAAGTTGATACTGCTACATCCGTTAATCAAGCTTCAGTGAAACATTTACTGCCAGAACTCGAGATTTACTGTTACTTGCTCCTACTACTTTTTCTGATTGATCAGAAAAAATACAATGAGGTTGGTTGATTGGTTCCCCTTTATTTATTTCTATTATTTTTTTGTTCATTATAGTGGACTGAATCCATTCTGGTAGATACGTACTGAATGTACTTCTGTTTCTCTTTTAGGCTAAAGCTTGTTCATCAGTAAGCATTGCTCGGCTTAAGAATCTGAACAGAAGAACTGTTGATGTCATAGCATCTAGACTGTACTTTTATTACTCATATAGCTATGAGCTCACAGGTGATCTTGCTGAAATTCGTGGGTAAGTTATGTATCAGTTCAAATGTGCGTATGTATTTATATCATACAGGGGAAAAAGAGAAATGGTAGCTGAATAAGATTTTAATATTTTCTCTAATCTGGATGTATATTTATTTTCAGCAATCTACTTGCCTTGCATCGTATTGCTACTTTGCGCCGTGATGAGCTGGGACAGGTTTGTTTTCATCTCAAGTGAAGGATATTCTGTATTGGGGATTCAAAACTTGTAATAATATGATGCTGTAATCCAGGAAACACTTCTGAATTTGTTACTTCGTAACTACCTCCACTACAACCTATATGATCAGGCAGAGAAACTGAGGTCCAAGGCACCACGATTTGAAGCACACTCCAACCAGCAGGTGTGGCAATTTTCTCTTTAAAATTGTACTGGTATGTGTTCATATGGATTATGGTTATAGTCTTTTTGTTTCACATAATCTGGATGTCTAACCTGGTTACTGCTTCATTTAATTTGAATACCTAACCTTGGACAGCTATTGTTGTTTGTCACATAAAAATTTATCACTTAATGCAGCTATGCAGTCTACATGAAGCGTGCTGTGATCTTTTTTTGTCTTATCTTTTAATGATTTTAGCTGGGGATTTGGGCCTTGATTATCTACTATGCTTGGAAGATTTCGATCTAGAATATTATTTTCTTGTACCCAAAGTTTTATAAAGCTGATAAAAGGGCATCTTTCTTCATAAAATAAGTAGGGGAGAAGAGTAACTAAATTGAAAATAATTGAAAGAGTGTGTGCACGCTTTCTCTTCCCCATACTCTTCCTTCACTGTTTTCTCTTTCTTCTCTTCTTTTCAGTTTCTTCTCTGTCTTATATCATTTAACCTTCTTGCGTATGTTTCTTTATAAGAATTCATTGTAGGAATGCACTCCCCACATGTTTGATCAATTGTTGTATAGACCCCTAGATTCAATCTACATCAGTCTATATTTGTTTGCTTTCTGTTGAGCTTCTGTATTCCCTCTTTGCAGTAGTTCTAGTTCCTGGTAACTGAATGTAAGCATAAAAGTTTGTTTATAATATGAATTTCTGGTGTTACTTCTGCAGTTCTGTCGATATCTCTTTTATCTTGGAAAGATTCGAACAATTCAGTTGGAGTATACCGATGCGAAAGAGTCTCTCCTGCAGGCTGCTCGGAAAGCCCCTCTTGCAGCTCGAGGGTTTCGAATCCAATGTAACAAGTGGGCTGTGCTAGTCCGGCTACTGCTGGGAGAAATACCTGAGAGGACCATCTTTATGCAGAAAGGAATGGAGAAGGCTTTGAAGCCATACTTTGAGCTTACAAATGTGAGTCCAACTTTGTCAAACCAGAAGTAGTTAATTATAACATGTCATTGCATTCAGTGGAGAGTCATGATAACTTGGCAAACCACAGTTCTTGATTTATCACTGCAAATCTTCATATAGCATCAGACTGTAGCTATGCCGCATTGCTACCAAGCCATTCTTCTTCTTCTCTTTTTGTTTTTTAAATGAATGACCTAACATTTATTCAACAAACAAAACAGCAGTACAACACACAGCAAGCTGCAACCAAGAACAACTCTGCTAAAAGAAAAGGCAGAGCTGACTAATGCCTAAACAAACAGAACTAACTACTATCAAATATAGAATCAGGGACACTTGCACAAAATTTTATTTTGGATAGTGATCTTTACATTCTTGCAGAAATACAACCAAGCCATTCTTTGGATCTGATGTATTCTGTTTGCAGTTTTGGAGTGTTTAACTGTGCGTTGGAACTTTCAGGCTGTTCGGATTGGTGACCTGGAGCTGTTTAGGAAAGTTGCTGAGACGTTTGCCGTCACTTTCAATGCTGACCGAACACACAATTTGATTGTTCGGCTGCGGCATAATGTCATCAGGACTGGTTTACGTAACATCAACCTCTCCTATTCCCGCATCTCACTTGCTGATGTTGCTCAAAAAATTGAGGTTAAACTCTCCAAACCCCATTGCGGATGCTGAGAGCATTGTGGCCAAGGCTATTCATGATGGAGCAATTGATGCCACTTTGGATCATGCAAATGGGTGGATGGTATCAAAGGAAACTGGAGATATTTACTCCACAAATGAGCCTCAAATTGCTTTTAACTCCCGGATTGCATTCTGCCTTAACATGCACAATGAAGCAGTTCGAGCCTTGCGATTCCCGCCAAATACACACAAGGAGAAGGAAAGTGCTGATAAGAGGAGAGAGAGGCAGCAGCAGGAGCAGGAACTTGCAAAGCATATTGCTGAAGAAGATGATGACGATTTTTAAATTTTAATAGTGGATGTAATCTAAGGGCTTTTATTGTGGCAAGAAACTTGGTTTTTTCTTATTTTTGCTTTTGTTTCTACTTCATAAAGGCCAAAAATATTTCATTTTCTACGAAGATCATTTCTTTTTGTTTTTTGTTTTTCTTTTCCTTTCTCTAAGAGAGACTTGGACTTAGATTTCTTATGATCCGATGATATTTTAAGCTCGGAATATGCTCTCTCTTCTTGGTTCTAAAGTTAGGCCTGACCTGTCATGGTTCTTCATTTATAAAGTAGAAATTGATTTTGGCGTATTTGCTAGTACACTGGGTGTAGGGAAGTCCAGGCCACTTATGTGAGCGTCTATCACGTTACTTGTATATCACTGTTTCTGATTTGCAGTATTTAGTGAAATCCTAAACTCGAAGTTATAAATGCTGCTGCTGAAAGCAATAGATCTCTTCGTAAAGCAATGTGACCGTCCAGCAGTTTGTACCATGGTCTCTGTTCTGTCGCGCAATTCTCATTATGAGTAAGATAAGCAGCATAAGACTTCACCGCTGTTTTGTTCACTTTGTCATGTGCACGATGACTTTCTATTTTTTTTTTTTTTTTTTTTTGCTTTTAATCGATATGGCTTTCTAACTCCATCTCTTTTATGCTTAAAGATTTCTAACCAATGTAATGGTGCTATCAGCACTGAAGTTTGGTTCTGCTTCTTATTTTATATTTGATCAACCACCTTAGTATGTGAATGCGCAAACAGACTCTTTCAAGACTTCGTATGATTGACAATTCCGTTTATTTTTCAATTACTATTTTGTTTTCAAGATTCTTAGGACTAGCTCATCATGGCCAGGTGTGTTTGCGTTTTAAATTATTTGCACTTGCCATAGAACATTTTCATGGCTTTTCTTGACGGTGATACTATATCACATGGCAAGGTTTATTCAATGGTAGATCCAAATGATAGGAACAAATTTTATCTTTAAATTTCCCTTCAAAATGAGGTCAAAGGATCAAGGATGGTTAGCTTGTGCTAACTTGTCCATCATCCAAGTGAAACACTCTTCAAATCAATGGCGGCGATGAAGATGCTTTGTACCAAGACCTAAAATGTAAAAACCCTTGTATCAGCATATTACAACTCATACCCATCTAATGTCAAATTGGTCATGTGCTTGGCACATGAACAATAATGCTATGTACCATATGTGTCAACTGTCAAGGTAGTGCCATCAGCCATGTGAAGTTGAACGATATGATCTAAGCAAATTATACCATCACACAATTCATTGAATATGTCATCTTATCTTTAAGTTGCAACAACCAACACATTAAAGAAGCTAAAAAAAAGAAAAAAGAAAAATAAGAACAATTGAGATTGTGGATTTTGATTTATTCACGGCCCTTCTATTGGGTAAGGCATGTGGGTGTAGGAGGGAAGAGTTAGAGAACGTGGGAATAATTGAATGAGGCTCAGAATTCTTCAGGCTCCCACAGAGAATTCCATTAAATAAAACATCTGAGTTCTCTCTGCTTTCAGAGATCACATGTGATGTTGTTGCATTTGAGAGTCTAGTCCCTTATATAGAGGCAGCACTTGTGCTTGGAAATGACAATAAACATAGACACATACACAACCCTCTACTCCATCTGTTTCCATTTGTTCTCTACTTCACCCTCATTTGTGTGACTATTGGGCACTTGGATTAGCAAGAAATGGAGAAAATCGTTTTTGTATTAGCAATCTTGATTGGAGTATGCTATTATTCTATCTATGCCAATGCATTTTCACCTTCTGGGTGGACTAAAGGTCATGCTACCTTTTATGGTGGTAGTGATGCCTCGGGAACTATAGGTATGTTCAACTCCAATTCAATAAGCTATTCTTTTTCAAAGGTTTTCCAACACACAACTTTCAAGGCTGAATCTTAATGAATTATTGTTTTGGCTACAGGAGGAGCTTGTGGCTATGGGAACTTATATTCTACAGGATATGGGACTAGGACTGCAGCCTTGAGTACTGCATTGTTCAATGATGGAGCTTCATGTGGGCAATGCTACAAGATCATATGTGACTATACAAGTGACAACCAATGGTGTAAGAGAGGAGTATCTGTGACAATCACTGCAACAAACTTCTGCCCTCCTAACTTAGATCTTCCAAGCAATAATGGAGGATGGTGCAACCCACCTCTCCAGCATTTTGATATGGCTCAGCCTGCCTGGGAAAAGATTGGTATTTACAAAGGAGGGATTGTGCCTGTTTTGTTCCAAAGGTTCTAACTTTGATTTATTTTCTGTTTCTCATTTTGTTTCTTCTATGTTAAGTTAATGTGTAATGTTACATTACATGGAATGCTTATCTTATGCTTTTTTTGATTCTGATGGTGCAGGGTTCCATGCAAAAAGCATGGTGGAGTTAGATTCACCATAAATGGAAGAGACTATTTTGAACTTGTTTTAGTTAGTAATGTGGCAGGGGCTGGATCTATTCAATCTATATCCATCAAAGGCTCACGAACTGATTGGATGACAATGTCAAGAAATTGGGGAGCTAATTGGCAATCCAATGCCTATCTCAATGGCCAATCTCTATCTTTCAAGGTCATCACTACTGATGGAGAAACCAAATTGTTCTTGGACATTGTGCCATCCAATTGGGCCTTTGGCCAAACCTTCTCCAGCAGTGTACAATTTTAAACTGAAAGCAGATTTAGGGTTCAAGGTTTTGGGTTTGGAATCAATCGGCAGAGGCTTGCTTATTATTTTACTCAAGCAGCCCGCCAACTCTTTTTTGGTTGTCTATTGAGGTGGCGAGGACATGAAGTTCTGGACTGGTGGTTGAGATGTGGAGCAAACCCATGAACTCAAGAAGGCTATTAGTTTTGTGCAATTTTTTAACCAAGAAAACATTATGCTTGACTCCCACAACTTTGTGGTAGTGCGTTGATGTTGCATTTGTTATAGCTAAATCAATAAGAGGCGCAGTGAAATGGAGCTTCGGCATGTAGAAATATTTAAAATTACAATTTATATGCTTGTAATATTACTCTTCTTGTAATTGTCACATGATTGGGAATTAAAGTTTCCTTCAAATCTGTCATATGATATATCCACAACTTGAGTATTTGTATAGTTACAAGTTGCAACGTGAAATTTCTTTGTAACATGTTTACATCAATCAAATGAACTCCAATACCCCTTAAATCACCCCAACGGCAATGTGAATTTCTTTCACTACAAGAAATTTGGCTTTTAGCGACTAAACTTTTTGCGGCGACCCAAATATCGTCTCTAATAACTACTTATCTGCGGCGACATCTCATAGTTGTCGTTAATTCCCCAAAACAGAATTACATCTGCAACGACACATACAGTCAGGGCCGGTGCTGGGGTAAGCCCAGCAAGCCCCTTGGCTTGGGCAACCCCCTAGCATGGGGCAACCAAATAAAAAAAAAAAAAAAATTGTTAGTATACATAACAATAAAATATATATATATTAGCTTAAGACAACAATCTTTGGACCAGACATGTGGAAAATAAAAAAAGTGAACATTGTTTGTGTGAATGGGGGGATTGGGGACCGGCCAAGTTTGTCCCCATGTAGACATTGCTAATTTACCAGTGCAATGTAAGCAATTAATTGGTATTGTGTTGATTTAATGATTATTTTTATTGCTTAGTATTAATTTTTGTTGTTGTGTTTATTTAGTATTTATTTTTATCACTTGGTATTAATGTTTATTTGTGTTATCACTTTAGTATTAATTTTTGTTGTTGTGTTTATTTAGTATTAGACACAGTTTAGCTACAAACCAGTTTGTAGCCAATTTACTATAACCTACTACGTGACAACTAATAAGATCACACACATATTGTTTTAGTCACATGACTTATTTAATGAGTCATGTAACTTATTTAAATAATACATATGGATGGTCTTATAAGTGGTCACCTAGTGAGTTGTAACCAAACTCTATCCTTTAGTATTTATTTTTATCACTTAGTATTAATGTTTATTTGTATTATCACTTTAGTATTAATTTTTATTGTTGTGTTTATTTAGTATTTATTTTTATCACTTAGTATTAATATTTATTTGTGTTATTGTGTTTCTTTTGGAGTTATTAACACAATGATTTTTTTATTTAAAAATTATTAGACATATAAAGCACTATAACTGGGGTTACATTTTTTTATATATATAATTTAAGCTAAAAGTACAATGTAACCTTGATTTGGCAAAAAAAAAAATGGACTTTTATGTTTTTTTTTTTTAATATTTAATAATAATGGGCAACTAAAATTAGGACGGGCTTGGGCAACTCAACCCTCGGGGCTGGCCCTGCATACAGTCGTCGCTATAGGTCGTCGCAAATACAAAGGAGGGAGAATTTCCACACGTGGCAAATGGCGGGAATTCATTTGCGACGAGATTTTACTTTTTAGCGACGATAATGGCGTTGCAATAGAATTTTTCAATTAGCGACGACAATAGTTGCTGCAGATATTTTCTGAATAGCGATGATAGTTTGTATCGTCGCTAATAGGTGGGAAAAATAGTAATAATATATATCACTTTATTGAGCGACAACTTATGTCGTGCTAATGTGACATATTATAGCGACAACATTATGGGTCGTCGCTAAGGAGACACATTGAAGCGACGACATTGGGGGTCGTCGCAAATAAGTTGGAAAAATAATAATAAAATATATGATTTTATAGTAGCGATAAATTTGTGGGTTGTCTTTGATATGTAACAAAAATAAATATCATTAATTATATGATTTATAAATATACAACAAACTTAAAAATTGGCCAAAAGACCCACACACCCCTTAAATGACTAAACTATCCTATCAAAATGCCAAAAACATTGATGATTAAAGGACACTTTGATGTTTCAATTGTATATTACATAAAATAAAAACATTTAGATTGGCTCTCTTACATTAATGGAGTCTTTCTAAAGTACGGTTCGTCCCCAATGTCAAAAAGGATCAAACTGTACAGTTTGTAAAGCTCAATCCTCAGCCTAAACAAGCTAGAGTTGAAGTGAATTAGGTACGAATGGTGATTCATTCTTTATTGTATAAGGATGAAACATATTGGAGACAGTATTTTAGGATAACTTGGCTATGAGTCAGAGACAGTACCAATTTCTTCCACGCTCAACCTTCACAGAGAATGAATGATTACTCTCCATATGAACGAAGATTTCCTCAGACCATTCATAACAGATGAAATGCATAAAGCTTCTTTCCAAATGCTTCATTTCAAAGCTTAGGGACCCGATGAGAGAATATATAGTTGAGATGTCATTAAACATGGAGCTTTCACTAGTTAGTAATCTGTAGGCAGGTTCGGCCTACCATTAAGCAAGACAAGCCATTGCTTAAGGCCTTAGCCAAATAAAAATAAATTCCTATAAAAGGCCCCGCACTTCAAAAAAATACATATTTAAATGCTTCACAACTCCAAACAATAAAAATGTTTCATAAAAAAAAGAAGAAGATATTATATAAATAAAGTAGGAACACATTGCTCATTTACCCCCAAATGCCAATTCCCTAGATAGTGGCAGCACTGCATTGATTGGAGAGGTTCCTTGTTCAAATGAACCCACTGAGTTCCTAATTTTATTTATTTTATATATATAGGTTTATTTATTTTTTGGTAAATATTTATGTAAGAAATGAACTCCTTGAAATAAAAAATTAGTCTCCATATGAACAAAGATTTCCTCAGACCATTCATAACAGATGAAATGCATAAAGCATCTTTCCAAATGCTTCATTTCAAAGCTTTGGGACCCGATGAGAGAATATATAGTTGAGATGTCATTAAACATGGAGCTTTCACTAGTTAGTAATCTGTAGGCAGGTTTGGCCTACCATTAAGCAAGACAAGCCATTGCTTAAGGCCTTAGCCAAATAAAAATAAATTCCTATAAAAGGCCCCACACTTCAAAAAAGAAAATATTTAAATGCTTCACAACTACAAACAATAAAAATGTTTCATAAAAAAAAAAAAATAGATATTATGTAAATAAAGTAGGAACACGTGCTCATTTACCCCTAAATCCCAATTCCCTAGATAGTGGCAGCACTGCGTTGATTGGAGGGGTTCATTGTTCAAATGAACCCACTGAGTTCCTAATTTTATTTATTTTATATATATAGGTTTATTTATTTTTTGGTAAATATTTATGTAAGAAATGAACTCCCTGAAATAAAAAATTGAACCCCCTTGAAATAAAAAATTACTCCCCATATGAACGAAGATTTCCTCAGACCATTCATAACAGATGAAATGCATAAAGCTTCTTTCCAAATGCTTCATTTCAAAGCTTAGGGACCCGATGAGAGAATATATAGTTGAGATGCCATTAAACTTGGAGCTTTCACTAGTTAGTAATCTATAAGCAAGTTCGGCCTACCATTAAGCAAGACAAGCCATTGCTTAAGGCCTTAGCCAAATAAAAATAAATTCCTATAAAAGGCCCCGCACTTCAAAAAAAAAAAATATTTAAATGCTTCACAACTCCAAACAATAAAAATGTTTCATAAAAAAAAAAAAATAGATATTATATAAATAAAGTAGGAACACATTGCTCATTTACCCCCAAATGCCAATTCCCTAGATAGTGGCAGCACTGCATTGATTGGAGAGGTTCCTTGTTCAAATGAACCCACTGAGTTCCTAATTTTATTTATTTTATATATATAGGTTTATTTATTTTTTGGTAAATATTTATGTAAGAAATGAACTCCTTGAAATAAAAAATTGAACCCCCTTGAAATAAAAAATTACCATCCATATGAACGAAGATTTCCTCAGACCATTCATAACAGATGAAATGCATAAAGCATCTTTCCAAATGCTTCATTTCAAAGCTTTGGAACCCAATGAGAGAATATATAGTTGAGATGCCATTAAACATGGAGCTTTCACTAGTTAGTAATCTGTAGGCAGGTTCGGCCTACCATTAAGCAAGACAAGTCATTGTTTAAGGCCTTAGCCAAATAAAAATAAATTCCTATAAAAGGCCCCGCACTTCAAAAAAGAAAATATTTAAATGCTTCACAACTCCAAACAATAAAAATGTTTCAAAAAAAGAAGAGGAGAAATTATATAAATAAAGTAGGAACACGTTGCTCATTTACCCCCAAATCCCAATTTAGATAGTGGCAGCACTGCGTTGATTGGAGGGGTTCATTGTTCAAATGAACCCACTGAGTTCCTAATTTTATTTATTTTATATATATATATATATATATTATTTATTTGAAATATTTATGTTTTGCATTTAGTCTTCAATGTTTGCCCTCATGCATGCTTCAAAAAGGTTCTCATTCTTTGAAATGTTTCATTTTAATCTTTATACTTTTAAATTTGTGATAAAATGGTCCATCCATTAACTGTATGATTTTGTAAACATGGTTTCTGTTTCTTATGCTCTTGCACCTGAATTATGCTCTTTGTGATCAACGTTGATGTGTTTATAACAATTTGTTATATACTTCAGCTTAATGTATGCTGGCTGTTTTTGTGGATTTTCATTTATATGCCTGTTCTCTCTGTGTTTTATGTGTTTATGCGTGTTTCTATAAGAAAACCCGTTATTTCAAGATATTGTCTCACGTAATAGGAAGTATGCCTAATTTGTTTTGTGGCTTTTAGACTTGACCTATTACATAAAGTTGTATTGTGATGCTTTGTTATGGAATTTCCAAAGGGGGAAATATTTAGGTGTCAGAATTGGAAAATTCAATGTCATAAAGGTTGTATTCAATATTGTAAATTTAGGCAAAAAGTCTATCAAAGAACTACTTGAAGACATTGATGAAGAATTGAAGGTTCGATTGAGCCAAATCAAGATTCACTCAAGTGATCATTAGAGCTAGAAAGAAGTCGTAAGACACTCGCTTGAGCGAGATGACCGAATCATTGGTCCTAATTCTACCCGAAGTCCAATTCAAGCCAAACCTTAATCAACCTAACATACCCTCTGAGGCATGATTTTCAATGGAAGAAGGTTGTCATATTAAGAAAATCTAAAGTGCCTTCTTAATTACTTGAGCCCAAATAGAAAAATGTGTTTTTTTTTTACCCTATTGAGAGCAAAATTGAGAGCCAAATTAACATCTCTTGAAACCATAAAAGTTACCTATGAGCAAGTTCATTAGTAATATCTCTGAAGTGTTCTTTTAATTTTCGGAGTTCCAAATTGGATGCAAATGAGCTCGTTCGTGGAGATTGTTCTATAGAAGGATTACAGAGTTCTGGGACCACTGCGGTGGGAGGCGAACATATTGTTTGTTGAAGTTGCATAGAGAGTCTACGACTACAAAGATTTGGTAAGTGAAGACAATTGAAACCGTTTCTTTTAGAGCGAATTTCCTATAGGGTTAGGTACCCCCAGGGTGGATTTTCGTTTGGAGTTTTTCCAATGGTTTTCTATTTTGTCACCAAATTAATCTTTGTGTAGTTTTATTGCTTTTGGATTGTGATGATATTCCTGTGGTTTTGGAATCTATCTAATTGTTAACTCTGGCTTAATCAATAATTTGATCTCAATTAATTAATTCATTAATCCACTACTCAATTATTTGGGGGTCAAAATCAAAATTTGTTCATACCCACCAAAATATAAGAAAACAAATACAAACAATAATGGTTTGTTATGGGCCTTTTGGCTCCTTCAGCCGTGTATGTATTATTTTTATTTATTAGCACCGTGTTGTGTAAAACACAATCGACCTTCATCTAATACTATTAAAAGGATTGATATCCTCATATTCATTTTAATGTACTGTCAAAAGTACTTCTCACATCTTCCAACTTTCCTAATTTAATCATTGATTTCAAATAATAATGTGTCTTAAAAAAAAAGATATAATTGTCACATCTCTATATAGAAAATTATCAACTTTAGTGCACGTTAAAATACCCCATATTTAAAATCTATTGATTTGTTTTTAAAATAAAAAATAAAGGTTAAAAAAGTAATTTACTATATTTTAGGATCAATAGAGTTTGAAACAATTCCACGTTCACGTTTCAGTTTTTTTTTTTTTTAAATGGTGGTTTGATTGTCCTTTTTTCTCTCTCATTGTCCCTTATCCTTATAACTGCTTTCTGAATTAAAAAAAAAAAAAAAAAAAATGACTTCATATTTTAAATCTATACGTAAATGAGATTAAATAGGCTAACTTACTTTTTTTTTTTTTAATAACAGAGGAGAATTTAAATTGTTGTCTCTTTCTTTTTCTTTTTCTCTCTCTCTCTCTCTCTCTCTCTCTCTCTCTCATAATATCCATATTCAACTTTTTTTTCTTTCTCATTTGAATTGAACAACTCACGCCACTATTTAAATGTATTTTTCTTTTAGTTTTTTATTTGAATTCAAACTCTTATCCCATACAAATATAGTTAATAAAAAAAAAAAAACCTAATCTTTATCCCATTCCATTTACCTAAAAAGATAACTATAAAATATTTCAAACTATTATTAAAAAAAAAATTAGGATAGATAAGAAAATTCATTAGAGTAAATATCAATCCAAAAAAATTCACCATTCAACGTAACAAATAAGAAAAATTACATTTAAAATTCCACTATTTCATTTTTTTTTTTCAAATATTCCACTCCACGTTTTTTTTTTTTTCTTTTTATGACTCTCCCTTTTTTTCCCTCACATCTCCCATTTTCTAAAAACCCTATTAAAAAAATTAAAAAAAGCAACACAACCTTATCTTGAAGTTATATGATAACCAATCAAACATTAAGTGATAAATATTCGGTTTTTTGTATCAAAACAGTTATCACCGGTTTTTTTAAAAAATGTATATTTAATGGCTTAGGAAAAGAAATGAGCAATTTTTAACAGTTAATGTTTAAAAAAAAAAAAAAATTCATCCTAATTTTAAGGATATGGCCGTACGTGACTGAGAAAAAAAATGGATATAATTTTAAAGAGAGAACGTGCCTGCGAGGAAAAAAAAAAAAACTAATCTTTCAAATTCTTTCCCAACTTCCACTTCACAAATATTCTACCACTACACAAATCTTTTCCCATCTTCCATTCTCTCTCTCTCTAAAAAAATAAAAAAAAAAAAAAACTTTCCAGTAACAAAATTCAAAATTTAAATTATGCATTTAAGTCCTATTAAAGTTCTTATTCAAAGTTTGTTTAGAATCAAGATTCCGTTATAATTTTTTTCTTCAAAAAAGTGTGTATCTCAACTCTCAACTCTCTTCATAAAAGATTAAACTCTCAACTCTCAAATCTTACAGATAAACTTTCACTGTTTTTTTCTATATTATGTCTATAAACATCGTTTTTTCATTTTTATTTTTGAATATTAATGGGGTTGTTTTTGTTGTATATGCAGGATTGTTGAAAACATAGATATGGTTTGCAATGGACATACATAGGGATTTACTATGTGTGTTTTTTTTCAATATAATGTCTATAAACATCGTTTTTTCATTTTTATTTTATTTTTTTTATGCAGGATTGTTGAAAACATAGATATGGTTTGCAATGAACATACATAAGGATTTACTATGTGTGAAGAACTACAAGGTTAATACATGAAACACGTATATTCATTTTGTTTTTAATTTTAGGTCCTTATTTACGATTCTACTAATATGCCTCTCAGTTTACACCTTCTTTTTTTTTTTTCTTCTCTTCTTTTACGAGCAAGTCTCCATTCTTTTCCACCACACCGGAGACTCGGCCATTCCTCTTTACCGAAAAGAGGACAAGTAAGAGATTTGAAAGTTGGTTGAAATTTTTATAGGCAAGTTTGCCTATATGGCTATAAATTTCATGTCGAAAACAAATTGAAGAAAAAGCAGCATAAATATGTGGTTGTGAAGGGGGTCGGTGGATAATTAAGGAAATTAATTGTGGAGGTTACCTCTCTCTCTCTCTCTCTCTTTTTTGATTTGACCTCTCTCTCTCTCTCACTCATTGATGATTGGGTAGTTGTAGTTGGATTAGAAAATTAATTGTGGAGGTTAACTTATCTTTCTCACTCATTAATGATTGAACATTTGAATTGCAACATATCTAATCGGATAATAAATAGTTAAAATGAGTAGTTGCAGTTGGATTAAGAAATTAATTGTTGAGGTTATATATCTTTCTCACTGGAGCATATCTGCAATCTTTGAATATACATTCTCAACAATATGTAAGATGTGACCCAATAAAATTAATACATATCAATTAAAAATACCAACTAAGCAATTGAAAGCCAACTCAGAAATTACATCTCACACTAATCAAAATGTGTTTTACCTTATACATGTAACCAAGCAGTAACACATTTCTCACAAAATGTGTTTTACCTTATACCTGTAACTAAGCAATTGAAAGCCAACTCAGCAATTATATCTCACACTAAACAAAATCTGTTTTACCTTATACCTGTGGCGGTGGATCTCTTCAAATAATTTTTTTTCTTTTCTTTTTCACAATGTCAATTAGATAAGCTTTAATTTTATTTGCTCATTCAAGTTAACTAAGTTATATAATATCATGTTTATAATAATAATAATTTTTTTCTTAGATTTGTCTTTTCTTGACTTTGGTCTCCTCGGATTGTTTTTGTTTCTATTTGATACAATTAGAATCAATATTAAAGTGTAATTTTCAAATTGAAATTCTAATTTATAATGGCAATGAAATTAAATTTTTTTTTTCTTTTTTGTTTTTTATCCCTCATCAAATTAACCTACAATTTGCCCAAAAAATAAAAAAGAGCCTCTAAACACGCACGTGGAGCGAGTGTGAGGAGGCTAGTATATATTTTACGATTTTGTGTAAGCTAATTATAAGGCTCTCAATAATGCTATTACTTATATATAGAGTAGTTGCAATGGATTATCCAATTAATTATTAGCTGTTGCCTTGATGATAACACTCTGGTCGACAGCCGTTGAATTTGGAAACTCTGCATATGAACTTAGTAGATTACGCAAAGATGCCTTTATTCGTTCAACCCCATCCACCAAACATATTAGTTTTTTAAGTTCTGTAGGGTCACTGAGCTGGTCCAAAGAAAGGCCATTCCTAAAGCAAGAAAAAGTTGATCATCGTAACTTTGCAATTACTAGGTCTCATCTCCATTAATTATTTCGTTTTCCTTTAGTCTTTTTAATTTGCATTTTTATCCACCAAGGCTAATCTTTCTCACTTGTCACGGTTTTCACTAAATAGAACTTGATTAAAGTTTAAAAAGATCACTTTTTATCGTGACAAAAGTAACTTCATTATCATGTATTGAATAATTTAAAGGTTTCATTGGATGCAGTAGTCTCATATTTTGACCGTCATTTTAGGCAATGATCTAGCTGATCATTTAGCATTTTCGTTTTATACTTAATTACTTTGTCGTTATTTGAATGATGTCATTTTCTTGGGGTTCAAAACACAGAATATACATGAACATCACATTCTAAATAACAATATGAAATGTGACAGGTCTTCTTTTGAGTTTGCTTCAATAATACTACTCCACTAACACTATTCTTGATCACCAAATTTGCTAACAACCACACATTCTCCATAACCACTCCAAGTCTGAATAAGTGTGACCTTTTGCTGCTGCTATAAATACCATGCATCCCCATCTCTGAGTTGTCACGGACAACTAGCATAATATAGCTCAATTGACTAGTTTCAACTATGGCAGCCAAACTATTTCCACTAGCTCTTTTCATTCTTTTCATTTCTTCTTCTGTGAGTTCACTGAGCTTGAACTACTATGACAAAACATGTCCACGTCTTGAGTCCACTATTACCAGTGCTGTCAAGAATGCCATGATCAATGACAAAACAGTTCCAGCAGCCCTGCTTCGGATGCACTTTCACGATTGCTTCATAAGAGTAATGATCTTATTTATCCCTAGCTAGGTGCCCATCCACACACACAAAAGCACACATCTAGCCTTTGATTTTTTCTAATGATGTCACATAAGCTTTTGCAAACTCGTATTTTTTCAAATCATCGTTTTAATGTGCATATATTAATTTGCTTTTTTGAGTTATAAATAGTGCTAAACTATATTAACCCGACTAATCTTATTTTTGAATAAAACAACTTAACACTAAACAAATTCTGATTATATTAGTTTTGATCTCTCTAAATAATTTCTATTTAAATATGTACCATATACAAATACTTTTTGTCGAACTTTTTTATACATCACATGGGTTACTGATTAGTTATTAAATATCTGTGGGGTTTGATGTCATTGTTCATGGTACTTATGTTTTGTGTTGAAGGGTTGTGATGCTTCTGTGTTGCTGGCATCAAAGGGAAAGCAACAAGCAGAAAAAGACGGCCCTCCTAATATTTCATTGCATGCATTTTATGTCATTAACAACGCAAAGAAAGCGGTTGAAGCATTGTGCCCCGGTGTAGTCTCTTGTGCTGATATCTTGGCTTTGGCTGCTCGCGATGCCGTTGCTCTGGTTAGTCATAATTATAATAATAATAACAATAATTATACTAGATTGAGAAAATACTATGTCACAACTCTAATGAATATCCACGTGTATTTTTAATTACATGATGTATTTAATAGTTGTGTGACATATATATATATATATATAATGTGTCATCTTATTAAAACAAAAGTGAGTTATCTCGCCATTTCCTCCAATCTAATTTAGAGTAAAACTTTGTCAACTGTCAAGCTTATAGTAATTTTTTTTTCTTGGTCTGGTATGATGAATTAGTCCGGAGGTCCCAATTGGAAAGTGCCAAAAGGGAGAAAAGATGGAAGAATCTCAAGGGCAATCGACACCAGACAATTGCCAGCTCCCACTTTCAACATCTCTCAACTACAGCAAAGCTTCTCCCAGAGAGGCCTTTCCTTGGAAGATCTTGTAGCTCTATCAGGTATATATGTTTCTATGGAAATCATAATCTAATAGAGCTTTGTAATTGCCAATTGATTTTTATAAAATGACCATCTTATTGATGCACATTTGTAATTGTAGGGGGTCACACACTTGGGTTCGCTCATTGCTCATCTTTCCAGAACAGAATCCACAATTTCAGTGCCTCCCTTGACATCGACCCGTCACTGCAGGCATCCTTCGCAGCCAGCCTACGAAACGTATGTCCTGCGCACAACAAAGTGAAAAGTGCGGGCACCACAATGGATTCCACCACCACAATATTTGACAATGCATACTACAAGTTACTTCTCCAAGGGAAGAGTATATTTTCTTCGGATCAATCTCTACTCACTACCCCAAAAACTAAAGCTTTGGTTTCTAAGTTTGCTAGATCCCAACAAGAGTTTGACAACGCTTTTGTGAAGTCCATGATCAAGATGAGTAGCATTACTGGTGGGCAAGAGATTAGGCTGGATTGCAGAGTAGTTAATTAATTTAATTAGCAGCATGTATTTAATTTGAGTGAGGCAGTCCAACTAAAATGGTTGTCACTTCCAAGCCAATTTGATTTTTTTAAGGGATCGAAGAAATAAAAAACGAAAAGGCTGGCAATTTTAAATTGAGCTCCTACTTTATTCCTCATGAAAGAAATAAAATAAGCAAGAGCAAATATTCACCCATTATTATTTGTTTTTATTTGTTTTGTTGTTTTCTGTTGTTGTGTTGTTTTTTATGTTGTTGTTTGTGCAACCTTCGTGGTAGGGTCCTAGACTATGATGTATGTCATTTTTGCCGTCTTCGTTGTAGGGTCATGAACTTTGTTGTATAATCAACTTAATTTCCTTCCAATTCAGTTTGAAAGTGTTCCAATGTTCTGATTTTCAATAAAGTTTATTTTATTTAAAAAAAAAAGAAAAAAGTATTCACCTATTATTTTACTATTAGTTTATTGACTATACATAAGAAGACCTACCTTTTAAAAAAAAAAATGATGACGTGAGAACCTTGTCAAAGTAGGGTCTTTTGGACCCACTCTTAGATGGTAAATCCCCGGTTGCACACACCAACTATACAAAAGTTTCTTCTCAATTATAATAAGTCAAAGTGCATCACCATTGAACCAGGAACGCTCAGCCAGACAAAGTACTCTGCACCCCTGACTCAACTAATTCAGCTAACTCTCATATGGAAGATAAGACCTTTCCTAATTTCAAAATTATAAGAACAAAATTTCATGTTGTTCAAAGTAGCTGCGCTATAAGTCATTCTTCAATATAATAAAGCCACATGTCATTTCTGTATAACCTAATGCAACAAGTCGATAATAAGGAAAAGGACAAAACCTACAAGTCGTTCTATTATACCCCTCTTGTGCACGCTTCTGACCGGGCTTGTAGGCGGCCCAGGCCTGATCATTACGTTCTTCTCGTACTCTTCAGAGCTCGGCCCAATATAATTTGAAGCCCAATTACAGAAACTAAAACTCACAAACCCAGCTTAGCCCAAAACCCAGTTCAATCGCAGAGTCGAACACAGCAGAACTTCGTCTTAGGTTACTTAACACTTCGATAGTTCGATAGTACGGCGTTCAGACGCAGTGAAACTGTGAAAGTAGCCAAGCTTGTTTGTTGAAATCATACGTACTGCGAAGTCGATCCTATTCTTATTAATTCAGAATTCTTTGTTAGATTTCAATGAAGGACCACAGCGTTGACGACACAAAAAATCTAGAACATGAACAAGAACAAGAACAACAAAATCAAAAAGAAGAGGAAGAGTTACCTAGGATTCTGGTACCTGATGATCTCCCTCTAACTCCTCCCTCTGCCGTTCAATCCAACTTCGTCTCCTATTTCGCTCCAGGTATAAAATAATTTACAAAATTAAAATTAAATCTTTAATTTTCTATTATTACCTCATCACTGACAAAAAAATCAAAATTCATTACTTAACTAGATGTTCCACTCAACTTGGCAAAACGAAAATTTTACTGATTTGTTGTTGATTTTTTTTCAGATTTTATGAAGGAAGGACACGATCATTACATTTATCGCCATGCCAATGGGTATATTCACTATCTTGCTTTTTATTTTTATTTTTGTTAGGTTTTGGTAGAAATTTCATAACCTTGATATTTGATTTTCATTGTTTAAAAAAAGACTGTGTGTTATTGGATTGGCTTCGACGCACGTGGCGTTTAAAGATAAAAGTGGTATCACGGCGGTTGATTTCAACGTTGGGAAGTCTGATCGCAGTGGCATTAAGGTCACCGGAAAGCGCAAGAAGGTACAAATGCAATATATTTATATGTTAATTGAAGAAATTATTCTACTATTGTGGTCATGATTATCATTTGAATTCTGTTTAGTCTTTTGAGCTTTTAAAATTAAAGAAGGAAATTTTTAGGGTTTATTTTTTATTCGTTTAATTTGTTCTCTTTTAATGCATGGAAGGTGAAAAAATCTAAAAAAATTAGATATACCCCAAAGTTATAAATATTGGATTACGTTTTGCTTATGCCTTGAGTTAATAATTTAACATATAGTGCAATCACACTAAAATCACCACAATCCAAAGCAATAAAAAAGAAGAAAAAGAGCATACAAATTTTGGTGACGAAGTGGAACACTTTTGAAGAACTCTTAACCAACCCGTGTCCTGTAGGAAATTTCCTCTGTAGAAGAAACATTTACAATCAGTCTATACTTACCAAACCTTTTTCACTAGATTTGAATTTTAACCTCAACAAGCGATCTGTTTGCTTCCCACCACAGTGGTCCTCAGAATTTACTCCATGAATAAGCTCGTCCGCATCAACTTGGAAATCCAGTGCCCCAAATAACTCTCTAGAGGTTTTCTACCGAACATGTAGAGGTTTAAGAATTAGAATCTCTGTGGTTTAAATAAAGAACTCACTGTATGACACTCAAGAATAAATTCCGAATAAGTTTTCGGAGAGAGAATCAAAGATAAACTCTCGAGGAGAGGTTTCATGACAGTTTAGGCTTAAGAGGATTAAGGCCCTCTCAATGATCTTATGATAGCTATCCCACCTTGAAAGTTGTGTATGAGAAGTATTTATAGGTAGTTTCAAGTTTAGGTTAAATTGTGTTTAAGAAATAACAGTATTCTGAATTCGTTTAACTCACTCAAGCAAAGGTTGAGCGAAGTCTCTATTTGACTTGGATGATCGCTTGAGCGAGTCTTCATGAACTTGTAGCCTTCAAACAGAAACTCAACTCATTACCTTACCTACTTTTATTTTTTGATAGACATTACTTAATTTACAATGAATTCAACTCTCATTTAAGCACATTTTGGCACAGGAATTAGCCACCTTGGATTTAAACCCTAAACGAAGGTAATTTCAAAATCTTGTTGAAATTACAGAACACTCTCTGCAGCATATTCTAGAAAATTGCTGCTGCACAATTTCAATCTCTAGATGCCAAAAGTAATGTTTGAGTTTCCTTCCCATATTTGACAGATTCCTGCTTTATTATTGGGTACAATACAAGTGATAGAATTAGGGCACCTCTCAATGTTCTAAATAATGCTGTTTTCGTAGCAATTGGAGGCACACATGCACCATCACATCAATGTTATAGTTTGCTTTAAAGGTTTTTTGAAGTATTGAGGTTTGCCAAGAGCATTGATAGCTCAATAGAATTGGTCTCCTTTATGAGGAGAACCAAGGTTCAAATCCTCCTTCCCCAACTTGTTGTAACAATTGAATTAAAAAAAAAAAAAAGGGGTTTGAAAGTTTTATGTTATGATAGATCAATTCTTGAAATCCAAATTTGCTTTGAGTGTCTAGCTATTCATGAAGAGGCTCTGAAATAACTTGTAGTATTGAGTGCTGGCACTCTGGTTTGTTAGTAGTTGTAACCAAATCCAAGACATCTTTATGATCAATTTGATACCAATCTGCTGTCCTGCTCCTGTTTAAACGGGTAGGTAGAAATTGTGAAGTATAACTAATTTTGTAGCAATCTGAAATTCAGTTGTGTTAGCTTTGGGTTGCTTAGTTCTTCCTTATTTACTAAAAGGGTCAGCTTGAAATCGTTAATATTGGTTGGATTAGTAGGTCTGGTACAGTGGCTCCTTTTGTGTATTGGTTTTCAGTACCATTAGGTGCATCACATTAAGTCATTTGTGATATACGGTATACTTCTTCTATTGTACTTTTAGAGTCTGAAAGCGTTGCTCTCTTTGGAGTATATAGCCTCAAATATGTATGCAATAGTTTTTCATGCATACTCATTTTCCTTCTTCGCAAGATATTTTTTTTTCGTGTCTGCTTTCAAGCTTATACTCGATTAAAGCTGGAGATGTTCTTTTGCAGAATGCACAACACTTAGATTCCAACTCAGCTTTGTGTAAAGTTGGCACCAATGATGCTTCTTATATTGTGAGGTAGGTATCTTTTTCTTTAACTCTCTTTTCCCTGTTGGGTTTTCTTTTTTGATTTAAAGTTAAAGGTTTTAGTGGCTTGGCAGATGTTGTGTGAAAGGCTCTCTATTGGAAGTCAATGATAGGTTAATCAAGCAGCCTGGATTGCTTAATTCATCGGTGAGAATAATTAATACCCTTATATACTTTGCACTATAACTCAAGGTTCATATAGTATAATTAGGCTTGGTTGTTGTTGTTGCTTTTGTATCTCTGTCTTTAATTGTTGGGACACTTCAAATCCTCTAGTTTGTTATTTTTTTTACATCATAGGGTGATTTTCAAATTTTTAAAAAAGTGGAAGTTGATTGTGCTTCCCCATAGGATATAGTTGAATATCTCATGATCTATAACCTATTGTATTCCATAGCAATTTGTTCACTTGTCTTGTTGGATTCTGTGGTAGGCCAATCAGCTATAGTCCAAATGGCATTTCCTCTTATCATAAAAATGTGATGGAGAGTAAGGTTGTGGGTTCAAGACCTACTAGGTGCATTTGTAACTTACCAATCAAAAAAAGAAGAAGAAAAAATAAAAGAAAAAAAAGGATTAAATAGTAGCTGCTTTAATTTAAGTATCAAGCATGCATAACATAACAAGATAGGTCTTATCAATATTAGTTTTAAAAAAGGATATATCCAGAACCAGCAAGGCATTTTACTTGGGCATGTGCTTTCCAAAAAATAAAGATTACGCACTCCTGCATTTTCCTGTACAAGTGAAAAAAGTAATTGGAAAATTTACTGAGAAGTTATACAAGATATGACCACCCTTAAGCATTGAAATTTGAGAATGTTAAAGTCAATAGAATTTATTAAAAACAAAACAAAAAAGGTAGAAGACTAGTGGGAATGAAAGCTTATATCTGTAGAAAATGGTCTTTCACATTCTAGATATCCAAATTAATACCAGTTTGAACTAGAAGATGATTTTCTGTATGGTACTTGGGGAAAATAATCTCTGTATGTGCATGCGTGCACATTTTTTGTTGTGTTGGTAGGTTATATATGTTCTTTAATGGGTTGAACACCTCCTGGGTGCACTTTATTATTATGCAAAGAAATGACTAACCTTGAATTTTCAATTTAGTAGCAAATTTCTTGGTAGTTTCTTCATGTACTTCATCATTGGTGTTTCAACCAACATGAGGTTGCAATTCTATGAAGTTAATTTAATCATATGCTAATCCAATTCAGTAGAATATATTGGTAGGTTCAGCTGTCTAGAAAATTATCAAGGAGACTATAAGTCAAAGGATTTGAGATGTCTTAAGGGTATAGGAAATCAGTTGATTTTGACACCTAAGGAATAAGAATTCTACCAATGGGATGAGAAGTGGTGGTTGTGGCCATGTAGAATTGTAATTATCACACTCTAAAAAAATGGCAGGGACGGTGACTTCCCTTGCATTATACTTTATCAAAAAAGAGATGGTGATTTTCAAGCATCTTGCTTCTGAATGCATGAACACGTTTTAGAAGCCCTATATCTCTCTTTCCACTCCAAGTGCCCCCCATTTGAGGATGTCCTCAGGAACCGTTGGCATTGACTTGCCTATATTCTGTTATATGAAAGTGGTTTTTGCCAGTGAGCTCTAGTTCAAATAGTACTTCCTCGTAGAATAATGCAATGGGAGGTGAAGTTGTGAGTTCAAGACCTACTAGGTGCATGCCAAATAAAAAAATTGTTTATGATAGCGATTTTGGTTCTTTATTTTCCTGCTCTCATTTGTTCCATATAATTCTTGTTCTTAATTATAGTACATCTGCCTTTTTCCCTCAGGCAGAAAGAGAGGGATACATTGCCATTATCATGCCAAGACCAGCAGATTGGCTCAAAGTCAAGGGATCATTATTGGGCCTTGAGGAGTATAAGAAATTGAGAGAATGTTAAAATCATTGGGATGTGTTATTACACAATAATGGGCTTGAGGGAAGAAAGGAAGTGAGAGAAGTGTTGCTCCCCATGGCAGTGCATTTGTGTTCCCCCTCATGAGTTCATTTGATTTCCCTCCCAGGTTAACCTCATTACTGGTGACGAGCTTGATGATATTAATGCTTCTGACTTTTTTTTAATTTTAATTGGGGAAGCTTTAATATTCGTCTTGTTCCTCTGTATTCTGTATTTTTTTTTTGGCTGAATTTATTTTGTTTAATTATTTTGTCACCAAATAAATTTTGTATTATTAAATAAATAAATAAAAGTCTTTTGTGTTAGTATTAAGTTTCTCTTTCCTAGATTTCTACTCCGAACCTCATTCATTGAAGTCTTGGACTTTGTATTGTAATGGTTCTCCTTTTCAAGAAGTCTTGGGTTAAGTATGTTGTGAATGTGAAATCAATGAAAATTTATGTGGTTAGGTTCACTAATGTCATCCAGAAGGAAAAATAAAATTCCCTTAAAGTATCACTTGATTTATAATGTGTCTGCTGCTTAACTTTAAAACCAAGCAACCAATCTATTAACTTTACTTAAAATGTAAAAGAGCTTCCTACTGTTATTAATTTCAATCAAATTGAAGATGATTTTCTTTCAAATAACCTCCTAGCTTGTTTCCTAAAAACTCAAAATTGAAAATCTCTAAGGTTAAATTTTTCCAATTTGACAGAAATTATTAATGGTATGGGTCGATTTACAATTTTGATTGAAACTATGGGAAGATTGAATGATTGCTTAGTTCTAGAGTTTAGGAAACACAATATGAGTTGGGTGTTACTATGTGCAATAAGATTATTGGATCATGAAAACATGCTCACTCCGCAAAATTTGGAGCCCAAAAATGGAAGAATTTCAATTGAATTTCACAACTTGACAATTGTGTTAAAGCCATGTTTAGGCATAAATAAATTACAAAAGAATGAATAATATTTCAAAAGAACTCGAAAAAATTATAAACATCTGTATTAGTTTACCCTGTATAATAATAGCAACTCCTGGAGGTGTGGAGTGAATCGTCTGCAACTCAGTCTGAACATTCTTCGTTGCTGATTGACAAAATCTATTCCACAACATCGTGAGGAATTTGATCTCAAATTGGACTCTAATGGATCAACATGAACTGTCACCATCTATTTGCATATAATTAGCACCTGCCTTCACAATCATGATCACAAATATAAATTTGTGTCATTAGTGGCCCATCATTATCTCTTGAATTACAAGCCCCCTAGATTTGTTTATTGTGAGAAAACACAAGTAGATATGTTCTTCAAGCTCTTCTAATTGTTCCAGAAAGCTTGACTCATGGACACGAAACTCCCTCACAACCTCCTTCAATATTTCATATCTTCCATTCTTAACACATATATCAGCAACAGCGTTTCGGTGCTCTACTTCGTCATGTAACCTCTTAACCATCCGACTCATTGTATCAAAATCATTGATTAATATATAAACCCCTTTGGCAGCAACATCAAGTTGCTCACCAAGTCTTCCAAGCAATTTTTTCTTAAGTCCTCCCCAAGCTGCCTTCAATTTCTTAGTACATACACCCATGGAACAAGCAAGTAGAGCTGGTGCAGCCACAATTCCAACTATGCTATGGAATGCAAAGATTAGCAACAGAATCAGAAGTGCACTATGTGACATAATAAGACCAATCCCTGCAATTTTCTTCCATGTTCTACTAAATTTTGCATTCCTTTTGAGTCTTCTATGTTTTGATGTTAGCCTATGGAGCAACATCATGTAGTCATCACGAGTGTCACCAAATTGTTCCGGGCTAATAATGGATAATGGGTTTTTCAATGATGCAAATGCAGCAAGCTCTCCAAAAATAACCTGACATTGGTCATCATCAGAACTATAATCTCCACAATTGTGAATACTTCTGCTTAGCTTGATAACCCTTTTGATTTTCCGATAATTAGCACGCGTTTGATGAATACTTTGAAGGAGTAATTCACAAATTCTATATGCTTCTAAGCTGGCTTTAAAATAGTCAATTAGAAGGTAATGAAGATTCATGCCTTCTATCATGTCCGCTAGGGTTTCTTGCCGCGGTTCAAGTAAAGATTCAGAGAGATGCGTGTTGAGAGAAGTCGATGAAGAGGGTCTACTAATGCTTGTACTTCCTAGCTGGCCTTGAACTTTGTTCCACATTTCTATGTAAGATTTTGTTCTGAAAGCTTCCATGTACTCTTGATTCACGCTTGACTTGCTTGACAAGCTATTGACACGTTCGTTTGGTGATCTACCTGAAACCAAAAAAGTGAACAAAAACAATCAATCACTTTTCCAGTTATAGAATCTCAAACCTTTTTCGTCATGTATAATTCAAAACAAGAACAATGAAGAATGAAAAATATATATTAGATTCC
The DNA here is from genome assembly GCA_907173295.1 of Fagus sylvatica. Classification (NCBI taxonomy): domain Eukaryota; kingdom Viridiplantae; phylum Streptophyta; class Magnoliopsida; order Fagales; family Fagaceae; genus Fagus; species Fagus sylvatica. The sequence continues at coordinate 35,338,167 of OU015764.1, read as the reverse complement.
AATAATATTCTTAACCCAATATACACATGTCCAAGATCTTTCAAACCCATGAAGGAATTGATAGAAAGATTAGAAAAACTTTCTGAAAAAAGAGAAGAGAAAGATATGTTGAATACTAACCAGCCCTTCTGAATGGATATTTCAACTTTGGCCAATGAAACTTTCTCATCTGGGACATGTTGAAAGAAAATTGTGAGAGAGACACTTAAAGATAAAAAGGTGTACGTTGGATCTTATGTTCAAAAATGGATTAAAAGTTGCAGGGTTGGGTATCTTTGGCTTATATATATAGCTTTCACGACTTGGAGAGAAGCTAAGAAGAAAGAAACCCCGGTTGGCAGTTAATAAGGCTTATAGCACTGCCTCAATTCGTTTTCTGGCTTTTGTCACACGTTTGCGTCCCTCACACGTTGTGTTCTCTACGTGTAATATGCTCCGAAACTAAGGCTGAAATTATATATGGAATTTGTAGGAAACGCAGGTGATGAGTGTTGTTATTTTGAACTCTTGAAGTTCCTCTTACGCTTTGAGATAAAGATCAGAATTTTTCCTTTATTTTCTGGTCTTCTTAGATAGATAAATATAACTGTTCCTAACTTTCTGTACCGTGTATTTTACATTTCAACCGAACTAAATTTTGAAGATAGAATTTAAGTATTGAACTTCATGTTTGGTGCTGTAGATTCTATCATTATTTTCAGATTAAGAATGAAATTGTTGGTAATACAAGAGTTAGATAATGATTGATAACTGCACGCACTTGCGTGAAGTATTTGAAGCATGTGTTCCTAAGAGATCATGAGGTGGTCATTTATGTGGGTCCATTATGCTGACGAAATAAGCCAGTAATTATCAGCCAAATCAAGCTGAGGGAATGCGTAACTACATAGAAGCTCATTGCAATCACATAACATTCTTCAACATGGCTGGGAATTATAGCTGTCACTCACTAGAGTATTGGATAATTATCACTAAATGATGTCCAAAATTAATTAGATGGTCATAATATATAATAGAGATGAAGTGGTTTCAATTTGCTGAAAATTGTTACATTATTACAACTTTTATAAAGTATATATTACAAAGAGATTTAATAGTTGAATCCATCTATTACCAAATTTTCTCACATCTGTCATGAGAAAATACAAAGCATCACCTTGTCTACTAATATGTTATCCACATGCAAAGATAACAGAAAATAGATAGATAATTAAGGATAAATCTCCACCTCATGAGTTAACGTTTAGAAAATTTCATTGTTTTTGTTTTTTGTTTTTTCCTTTTGAGTTTAGAAAATTTCATTGTTAAACAGACTTTGACCACGTTTCTTACTGTAGTTTGATTAGTTCACTAAAATTTTAAATTAAAATCCTAGCATGATTCATTATTAGATTGTCATGCATGCTAAATTATCCTATAATTTGGAGGGGGAATAACCCTTTCTATAGCTTCTTTCTTAGCATATAATATGATTGCTTTCGGGCCCAAAATTAGCTCTTGAAATGTAAGACATCCTTGCTTCCACTCCTCGATCTCTTTAAAACGGACAGAATTTAGTCTGGGACTAGGATTAAGCCACGTCATGTAAGTGCATTGCATTCATGGGTAAAAGAATTATCTTTCTATAATCAGTCTGGCTCTAGCAGTGCATGATTTCTCTACAGCCAGGAACTCTTTTCCACATGTCACCTCATTCAACACGCATCAACAATGCGATGTTGATCACGTTGAGGACCTAAAAGGCACCTATTACGGTTTCAAATTTAGATTAACGATTCGATTTTGAACACTATAATTACGATCGGTCAAGTGAACAACTTGTTGCCCGACATCTGGCATGAAATCCTTGTTGCTGATGTTTCTCAAATTTCGGATTTCTTTGCTTAGCAGAAAAGAAAAAAAAAAAAAAATGAATTGTTTTCTTTAATTTGATTTTAAGCTTTAACAAAGTAGACAAGTTTTTACATATCAAATAGAATAAACTTTTTGGATAGTTTAACTGGTCCGGTCTTGGGTGTACTCTCCAATAGTCACTAGTTCGAGTTTCCTTAGGACCACCTACCCAAGATAAAGCCTTGCGTTTATCGTGGTACACTTGCTAGTAAGGTGTTGCGTGTCCCCTTGAGATTAGTCGAGGTGCGTGTATCTACGGAACGCTGATCCAAACACCCAATGTTATTAAAAAAAAAAATGTAAGTATAGAGTTTTTGTGAAAAAATTAATCAAGAACTAAATGCAATCCCTGTTTTTTGTTTTTATAAATATTTTGTAGCTATTCCGAAACCAAATTGACGCAATTATAGTATATTTAAAAATTAACTCTTTAAATCAAAAGACAAATCTATCTAAATCAGTAAAAAATTAAATTAGAAACTAAATGAAGGAAATGTTAATTCACTTAATTTTGTGTTAGGTGTCCAAAAATTAGATTTTAAGTTCAATCAAATTTTGTTCATGTGTTCGTCTAATTTGAAACTACTTTCAATCCATTGAACACTTACTTCCAACCCAGTTGAAACTAATTCAAATTCTCTTAAAATTTCATGGGGTGTTTAACAAATCACAAAACCGATTTAGTTTCTTTAAAAGTTGAATGAAACATATAAAACTACTTCAAAATTAGCCTTTAACTCTCTGAGAAGACTAAGTTTTGCTTCTTACTCTCACTCACGAAGCAAAGCTACAGTGATTCTAAATATAGGGAGTGGCACACCTAATAGAATTAGCGCACCTCCCTATTATTCTCCTTCTAGTCAATTTCAAAATGAAATTGGTATTATTTTATATCTAACTTGTTTAGACTTAGGTTAAAACAATTGGTGGGAATTAATGTACATGAAAATGATAAATTTAAAACTAGTTTTTTGTGTGTAAAAATGTGGACGTGAAAACATAAAATTTAAAACTAATTTTTTTATAGGAATAAATTTTGAACTAATTTTCAGGGGAAAAAAATAAAAACAATTAAACTGGTTATATTGTTCCTAGATGATCAAATTCTATGACATCCCAAATAATATTCTTGTTTTTTTTTTTGGGTGCAGTTCATTCTTTAGGACAATAACTAACTACGGATTTATCATTAATCATTTAATCTTCAAAATACTTGTGCATATACACTTCTTAAAAGGTTAGCATTATAATATCAATTTAATAAGTAATTATATTTCTTAATTTTGCTTGAGAGTTTGAACGAAGATTTAAAAAATATTAATACTAAGTTGTTGCAGACTGAAAATTGACGAATGGTCATAGAAACATGCATAATTGGTTAGTTGGTCTCTTTGACGGAATTAATATTACGTGAATAAGATACTTTCTAAATCTTAAAGCTGCCAATAATATTTCAGACTTTGTATGTTCGATTTAGAAGTGTCTAGAGATGCTTGCAAGATGCACCAAGAAAAGAAAAATACAAAGATACTTTGGTATAATTGGGATCCAAGTGGCGGCTATTCGAATAAGGTTTACGTTAACACTAAAAAAACGAGAGATGGGCCCTAGCTTCCAACAAGACGACGAAGCAACAGAAATGGACCCGGCCCGTGTGAAGCATTTTTGAAAGGATATCCACAATAATGCATGTCATGAATACATGATTGTTACGTGAGTTGTGAGTTCAGCTTCGCTATAACGACACTTTAATATGGTTATTGTGCATTTGACAAACCTTGATTTTTTTCTTTCTTTTACTTTGGGTTCATTTTATGCCCTTTTCACAAAAATGGCATCCAATCCAGAATGAAGTCTTCCCCTACTATGGGTAAGATTTTATTTTATTTAAAAAAAAAAATTATTTAATTGGATACCACTTTTTAAAGTTTCACATGCATTTTTCTATAAATAAAATTGTACATTTAGTCAGCTTATTTTTAAACAAAAATAAGTTAATCCAAAACATAGTTTACCTCTAAACTGATTTGAACTTGGAAAAAAATTCCTCTAAACCACTATTTGTCACTTAAATAGGTCATCAACATGTGTTATTTAAATAAATCATATAATTCTAAAAATATCATGTGATTAAAAATACATATGAATGTTCTATTTAATTAGCACGTAATGGGTTGGAAGGATATTCGTCCAAATCAATTTAGAGGTAAATTATTATGATTTTCTTTTTTTCCTTCCTTTTTTGGCACGTCACATGTGGACTTAGGGCTGCAACTGGATGAGACAGGCCCTATGATGGCCCATTTATACGCCCATGCAGGCTTTGCCTGCCTAATTCGGAATTTCTAATAAGATATAATATTGTTTGAGGAGTAACAAGTAAGCTACTTTTTGTTAAAATAAAAAAATAAAAAACGCGTAAGCTACTTCAGCAATAATTGTAGTGGGTTAGCATTGGATTACCTCCACCAATAACTCCATCTCAAAAAACTCTCCAATCTCGTGTGCAAAGTATATAGATTGTTCTCAAACATAACGATTTCAAAGATGAGCGTATATATAGTTGCAAGAGATTTTATTAAATATATCTTATAGTGAATAACCGGCCATTTATCTTTAAAAATATGTGGTAATGATCAATTTAGAAAAAATTTATTATATGCTACAATGAATGGAATTAGTATCACTTTAACACATGGTAAATAAATATATTAAGAGTAATGTTACAAAAAAAACATTTCAGATATTTATTTATTATGTTTTTAAATCCACCAATTATATTTATTGTCTCGTTAGTTTGTAAGTCTTATATAGTACAGTTTGTATTAACTTTCTTAATGTGATCGATGAATGACTTGTCAACTTATGTAATAAAATTTATAATTGCGTATCAATCGTACTCGGTTTCTAATTACATGTGCATCGTTTTAATCCATACATGATACATGACATGATGACAATTATAATCCACATGCTATTGCCATACATCCACGTCATAAGAGTAGAAAAGATTATGTTTGTTTACAACTTGGAATACCCAATACGACATTTATTTAGAAGAGAATATGATGATCTTAATTGCAACATATAACTGATCAGATGTTTGACAAATATTACATTATTCATCGGATTTCTCCGATGTGAGACTATACAATTATATATACAAATGAGATGCTCAAATCCAATATCTAAGGAGTGAAAAGTACAGCACAAGAGTTGTCACACCGCACACAACGGACATCGTTACCATCAAACAAACAATAGTACGAGGATGACTATATATGATTAATAAAAAAAAAATCCCATACGCTTGTGTACATTGAAACAATGAGAGGAACACACTGAGAAGTGGAGAATTGGATTAGTTAGTGGGGTTAGTGGTGAAGGATCCCAAAGCTTTGATGGCTGTGCCTCTTAGAAGATATTCGTGATATAACGCTGCAGCCAGTGCTCCCAGAAAAGGTCCCACCCAAAAAATCCACTGTTTATCATCATCACCAGCTCAGTCAGTCAAACAAATGAAACTGTTAAAAATATTACAAATTTTATTACATAATTCTTATAAATTAAAGTGTCAACTTTAAATTATATATATATATATAATATATATATATATATATATATATATTTATTATGTTTTAATGTGAGACTTATCACATTAAATTACATTACCACACTATTTTTTTTTTATAATAAAATTGATAATAACATTTTCCTGCTAATAATTAGTTGCAATAAAGTCTCAATTAATTGAACTACAAACTGACCTGATCATCCCAAACTTCTTGTTTATTGTATATTACAGCAGCCCCTAAGCTCCTAGCTGGGTTTATTCCTGTGCCTGTGATGGGGATTGTGGCCAAGTGCACCAAAAATACCGCAAACCCAATTGGCAGGGGAGCCAGAACCTAAAATTTCCACACACAGACATGTTAATTAGTTAGTATAGCAGGGTTTGGCATTATAACTTGTAAAATTTAAAAAGCTACTCACTGGGACGTGGGAATCGCGTGCGTTTCGCTTAGGATCAGTGGCAGAGAAGACTGTATAGACAAGTACAAAGGTCCCAATAATCTCTGCTCCTAAAGCGATTCCTTTGGAGTAAGTAGGTTGCACAGTGTTTGTACCACCTCCGAAAGTATCGTAGTAGTCCTTCATGATGCCCTTCACTATCCCTACTCCACATATTGCTCCCAAAGACTGAGCCACTATGTATGCAATCGCTCTTATTAATGAAACCTTCCTACCCAGGAACAAACCGAACGTCACAGCTGGATTAATATGACCACCTGTACTTATATCCAAAACAATAGAATTAAAAAAAAAAAAAAAAAAATTAACCGAGTAATTGTTCATTATTTCCGGAGTACAGTAAGGTGATATTTCTTAAACTAAAATGAATTTCACTAATTAAATTTATATTTATTTAAGAGGATGAAGTACTACATCACTGTGTTTGTTCGGGAGTAGTTGAAATTTTCTCATATGAACCTGAAATTCCAGCAGTGCTGTAAACAAGGATGAAAATGGTGCCCCCAAAAGCCCAAGCAACGCCGAGAAGGCCAACTGTCTCGCATGGATCAGTTTGCTTCTTGTAGCCGATAACCGTAGCGACAGTGATATAGAGAAAGAGTAGGGTGGCAATGAACTCGGCTATAACTGCTCTATAAAAGGACCAGAGACTAAGCTCTTCCACGTCAAAAAGTGGTGCTGGTGGAGGGTCAACGTAGTCTCTCACTGGCTCAGAAGCTTGACCTTCTTCACTCACTTCCTTTGACATCTTTATAAATTTCTTCACAAGTTTTCTTTTTGAGCACTGAGAACTTGAGAGAGTGAGACTGGAAGATGAATTTATGTACGTAGAAGAGAGAATATGCTATAGAATAATAAAGGCAAAAATACACTTTTGGTCCCTATATTTAGGAGGTGTTTTCAATTTGGTCCTTATGTTTTAAAAGCATTCAATTAGGTCCCTGTATTTTTAAGACGTTATCAATTTTATCCTTGGAGTCAACTCCGTTAAAAATTGCCTACGTGGCAAACGGAAATTACTGACTTGTGTCATTTAAAATAATAAAAAATAATTTAATTCAGCCACGTCATTATTCTTTTTTTTTTTTTTTTCTTTTCTTTTATTTTTTCTTCTCTCTCCTCTGTTCTTATTCCTCCCCTTCCCCTTCTCCTTCTCCTTCAACAAAACCCCGGAGCAACTTTTTCACCTGAGGCTCCAACGCGACGCTCTCAGAGTGGAGGCCTTTGCTACCGTGAATAGCGGCAAAGGGTTCAGCAGCTCCATCGTATCTGGTTTAGCCCAGGGAAGCGGTGATTACTTCACACGGATCGGCGTGGGCACTCCTCCCAAATACGTGTACATGGTACTCAACACGGCAGTGACGTAGTTTGGATCCAGTGCGCACCATGTAAGAAATGCTACTCCCAGAGTGACCCAGTCTTCAACCCAGCCAAATCCAGATTCTATGCTCGGATCCCATGTGGGTCACCCTTGTGCAGCAAGCTCGACTCTCTCGGTTGCGTGTCTCTACCAAGTTTCCTATGGAGATGGATCTATAACAGAGGGAGATTTCTCCACCGAAACCCTCACCTTCCGAAGTTATCGTTTCCAATCCAAGCGGGTCAAAGCTTCAACATAAAGTTCTTTTATTTGGGTTTGGAGACTTGGTTTGAATAGATTGTTTGGGTTTGGGGATCTAAACTCTTTCTCTCTCTGGATCTAAACTCTCTCTCTCTCTCAATCTCGGAGTTAATCGCCCATTGTTGCCGGTGGTTGTTAGGTTCATCATCTCAAGCTTCCCCGAGCTCGCGGATCTGTTTGGTTCCCGAGAAAATGAAGTTAAAGTTTGGATCTTTGATTACATATTCTTCTCAACAAGCAAATTGGTTTGATTTTTGTTGGGTTCCGGATTAAATGAGGGAAAATTAAGGGTTTGGATTTTTGGTTTGATCTTTGTGTAGTGTTTGGTTTCCAAATATTTTCTTGTGATCTTGTTTGGTTGGCCAAAAATTGTGGAATTTGGGTTCAGTGATGTTGAATATGTATTAGAGAAATTAAAAGAATGAAGATTAAGAAAAAAAATATGGGGAGGAATAAGAACAGAGGAGAGAGAAGAAAAAATAAAAGAAAAAGAAAAAAAATAATAAGAATAATGACGTGGCTAAATTAAATTATTTTTTATTATTTTAAATGACACAAGTCAGCAATTTCCGTTTGCTACGTAGGCAATTTCTAACGGAGTTGACTCAAAGGGTAAAATTAATAACGGCTTAAAAACACAGAGATCCAATTGAATGCTTTTAAAACATAAGGACAAAATTGAAAACACCCCCTAAATATAGGACCAAAAGTGTATTTCTACCTTGAATAAATGTCATCCTGGCAGATGAAGACAAGGAATCTTTTCTATTCCCCTGTTCTAGCTAATGATTATTGGCAAGCTGTAATGTCCTCTAGCTCATACGCTTTCTCTTTTACAATGAAGATAAAGCATCATTTTTTTTTTCTTTGATAAGATTTTTATCATAAATCAAATGACAATTGACAACGACGATTAACCTACCACTTTTATTAATTCAATTATTTGATCGTGAATGGACCCTTAGGAAGTAAAACTCTTAGAGAATATTGTTAATTTTTTGTGCTTAAAACCAATGTTTTAAATTAGATGCTAAAATTACTGGAAAATAAAGAGATTTAAAGTTTGGGTCATGATTTGTGCACATACACAATATATATACATCTAATGCACACTTTCACAAAATTTAAACAATGTGATTAAAAATCTTGATAAGTGTGCATTGTGCGTGCATAACGCGGATGTACACAAATAATTTCCATTAAAGTTTTAAGATCGGATTGAGTTTCAACCAGAAGTTAGACAATGTCATAATTAATTAAAGAATATACAGGAAAAATGAATGATTCTTAAAATAAATAAAAAATAAAAAAAAGTTGCAAGTTTCATATCAAAAGAATGAAGGAAAATATTATGATTCTTTCTCGAAAAATAATGAAGAGATTTTAATTATAAAAAATGTTACAAGTCCCACGTTTAAAAAAAAAAATCCTTTATAAATAACATACTCGTTCAAGTATAGAATGTATGGGCTAATTATTGGACTCAGCATTCTTAAGTTACATAAACTGCTTAGCCCAATTTATACTAATAAAAATAATAATAATAATAATAATTGTGATATATACATTGCAATAATAAAAAATAAAAAATCAGTCAAAACGGTTTCTATTTCTTTGGTTTTGTACTGATTTTCATTGGCTTTGAATGTTTTTTGTTTTTGTTTTTAACTTTTTATCAATGTTTGTCTATGACGGTTTTCAGCTTGGACCAGACTCCCCTAAGCATCGGTTCATGGTGAAACTAATCTGACCGGTCGGTTCAGTCTAGGTTTTAAAACCATGCTTGAAACTGGTACTCACCAATCCATTGAGCTAACCCTTATACATGCACCATAGAGAATGAGATTTTGTTGATGGACCTATGTTGACGGTTATTCTCCAAATATAACTTTGACATGGTTTTTCTTTTTTCCCTTTAATGTTGGAAAATGAACTATTTTCTTTAGTATTTAATTATTTATTGTCATATATTTTGGTTAGTTGGTGAAAAAAGAAAAAAAGAAAAAAAGAAAAAGAGAAAAGAACAAGAAGATTAAGGTAAGTTGATTGTCATCATAAAATTTAGTCCACTTTAATTTATATTGAATGATCATTTAAGATACAAGGACATCCCTTTCTAAAGAATACATGTGACCGATATCAATTAAATAATTAACCTTAAAATTGTTATTGTTAGAAAATGAATTATGTGATTTACACAATATATTGATTATCCGCAGTAGATTTCAATATGAATGTAATGAGTAACTATTTAGTATTTTGAGAGTCATATTTCTTCTTCTTATATGATAGGGCGTCCCAATAATATATATATATATATATATATATGTCTCGTTTGGGAGACACCAGGAGGTGTCAATCAATTGAGTTACAAGATTCTTGGCACATCCTAATAATTAATTTCATGATGAGACTCACTATTTATGTGAAATGAGATAATATTGTTACTTGGATATTGATTATATTAATTCTCTTGTTATGGTAAAATTCTCTCAATAAATAAATTACAACTGTAATGGACACACATAGTACTCCTTTTAGGTTAGGCATGGATTTATATCTATAAAGTCTTCATCTACTCATCTATTTTTTAAAAAAATGGACACACGTTCAGTGACCCAAAAAGATTCTGAGACCGCTCACATCTATATATCTAGCGTCTAAATTTCTTCTTGATAGAAAATTTTCGACTTAGAAAGGGTTGTGACTGGATCAAAACAGAGGTTTTATTCAATTGGGATAGTTCCCACTGACCTTATCTCACGCACTTGTATTATCATAATCTATTAGAACATAGCACAAATGTGGCGAACAAAGATTTCTGAATGAAAGAAGCAAAAGATATCCCTATTTCCCATCGGCATATTCTTGTATACAATATGCTTAATTATCTCTTGATTATTTAATTCCAAGTGGGTATGAGTGTAACTTTGATCATTGATAGCCCGAAGATAGAGATGTAGAATATGGTGGGCAGTGTGGAAAAGTGAATCGTTATGATAAACATACTAATCCTATGACAGGTTATCTGTTTTCTAAAAGTAAACGGGAACATCATTTGACTCCTAGGGGTGGGTTTGGGTTAGCTGTTTGAAAAAGTATGTTTTATAAAAAATATGTTTTTAAAATATGTATTTTGAAAACACGATTTTGAAAATCACAATTAAACGTTTGGCAAAACTAATGAAAAAGTGTTGTTTCTATTAATTTAACATTTAGGTAACATAGATTTAAATGTAATATTTTAGGTTGAAATTACCAAAAAGGACAGTCTTCTATAGACCTTAACAAATAATAATAATAATAAGGAGAAGAAAAACCCCTCCAGTTTATTGTTTATTGTTAGAGCATTCTCAATGGGTTTTGTATAAATTATCTACTTTAGCTCTCCAAAATCTCATTTTTCTATTTTACCTATCAACTTTTACAAAAAACCTCACATCTTATTTTTTATTTTACAACACATCTTAAAAATATATTATAAAATAATTCTCTTTTTTTTTATTCTTTTTTCCCCCAAACCTTAACCTGTACCAGTATTCTTTTAATGTTGCGGGGCCAGATCAATCACAACCACATATTAGAATGTTCACTTTTTCTTCACAATACCCATTCCTCCTCTCAAATATCATCCTCCCAGATCAATCACAACCACATATCAGAATGTTCACTTTTTCTTCACAATACCCATTCCTCCTCTCAAATATCATCCTCCCATATTCCTCTCTTTCACAACCCCACATCTACTGAAAATCTTGTCATCTGTTAGTTTGATATTAGCCTCATGCGGTCATGCCCAGAAGATTCACTTCACGAATCTAAATGATAGTTATGGCAATGCAATGGCAAGGAAGCAGTAAGGCAAAGATGGTAGTAAGGCAGGAAGAGAAAAACGATGGCAAGATAGCAGCAATGGAACGGCTTTTAGAGTTCATATTTTGGTCATTATGCAATTTTGTCAGGATATTTTAGGAATTTCGAACTTAAAGAAACTGTGATATTTTAGGCAGATTTGCGTTGAAACCCTGCGTTTTTTAAAAAGCTCCAATTCCCATCGTTCCGAAAACGTGCAATTTCTGCGATTTTCAAAACGTAAATTTTTAAAAACGCACAGCCAAACATACATCTTTCTGCGTTTTTATCCCAAAAAGTACATTTTTATCCCAAAAACGTGGGGCCAAACGGGCTCGAAGTGAAATTGATAGTTATGAAATATATTTATTTTTATTTATTTTCTTTTTTTTTATATATATGATAGAAATTCTAATTTAAACTCACACACACATATATTTGAAGACCCCGGGGATTGAATCCATACCCTCATAGAGGAGTGAGGCTTTTTGGGAAGGGGAGTTACCACTGGTTCGAATATCCAAGTGGCACTCATTTTTTTTTTATAATATATATTAATTTGTACTCAATTATGTCAAGAGTCTTATTACTCAACTGATATTGATTGATCTCGTTTATAAGAAATATCATAGTCATTAAAATCCAAAATTAGTTATTTATATTGATAAGAAATATTATGTGTACAATACAACAGAAAAAATAAATAATTTGGCCCACCCTTCCCCCCATTTGGCAGAGGTTTGAATCCCCTCTGCCCTCCCCAAATAATGTGTGCGTGTGTGTAGTGTATTTCTATTAGTCAAAAAAAAAAATCAAATGAATATTAGTTCAAATAAGTTAACGTAACAAATACAAGCCTGCAACATATTAAATCCAAGCCATAAAGCAGACGATAATAGAAGCACAAGCCCACAAAAACAAACAAACAAGAACACAAGGAAATAGAGGAGATGCAAGACTCCTATACACCTAAAGAGGTGACTTTCCAGCAATGTCTATGACAAAACGATACCGAACATCATTCCTAGCGAGTCGGTCCAAGGCCTCGTTAATTTTGTCCGGTTTGATCACCTCGATGTCGCACGTAATGTTATGCTTGCCACAAATGTCCATCATCTCTTGTGTCTCTCTCATTCCTCCTATTATACTGCCCTTTACAGCTCGCTTTCCTGTGAAAATTGCACAATGGGGTCTTTGTTTATTTTGGAACTATTTGAATTTTGTATGTTTATTAATGCAGACCATCAAATTGGGAAGTAGTAATTAAACGGTAAATGTTACCAAATATCAAAGGAAAAGAAGGCAACTCAATGGGCTTTTCTGGTGCACCCACAACCGCCAAAGTCCCATTCACTTTGAGCAATTCCAAGATGGGACCGAGGGAGTGGTTAGCTGATACTGTATCCAAAATGAAGTCTAGGGTCCTCCTGGCTGCCTGTCACCAGAAAATTACAAAAAGTATGTAAATATCGACCAAAAGATTCAATCAATGGTCAAGTTTAGGCTGTTTGGCCCATTTCCACATGATTTCCCAGATTATAATTTTTTTTTTTACAATTGTAGTTGAACCCCGGGATTATTATAATTTAAGTAAGTTACTCAAATCGAAAGGAAGGCAAATAAATTATTAATAGTTAAATCAAGTATATTCTTTTTAGGTGAAATAGTCCTTATAAAATTAAAATTGATTATTTAATAAATTATTAATAGTTAAATCAAGTATATTCTTTTTAGGTGAAATAGTCCTTATAAAATTAAAATTGATTATTTTGTTAGTACAATTCATTAGATAGGCGCAAATTTCACGTGCAAAACTAGGGGAGAGAGCTTTTTATTTGTTTTTTCTGAAACTAGGAGAGAGAGCATAGCGAACCTGCATTTTTAGATTATTTTGTGGGTACAATTCGTTGGTTTCCGCTTTCCAAAGCTTATTTGATTATTTCATGACCCAATAATTCACGTGCAAAACAGAGAGAGACAGAGACTATCAAACCTGCATTTCCTTAGCGTCGGTGCTGACTATGAAATCATCCGCGCCCAAACGGCCTTTGGCTTCTTCTTCTTTGGAAGGAGAGGTACTGATGACTGTTACATGATGACTATAGGATCGAATGTGTAAAAATACCTTCCCAAAAAGACCGGGTTTGACTGCTACATGACCCGAACCCACATCCAAGTCCTCCCAGATTATTTTGTGGGTACCGTTGGTTTCCACTACTTATTTGATTACCTATTTTGCAAAACAGAGAGTTTCCCCGTCGGTGCTGATTGACCCAATCTTCTTCTTCTTTGGAAGTTATTGTCTTTCATGGGACTGAATACTCCTATTTTTTTCCCCATTGTTATTCCGGCACATAGTAGGGGTGCTGCTGCGTCCATTGCCAGATTTTCCGGTATGTGCACCACATATCTTCATATCAAATAATTCCAGACTCAGAAAGATGTCAAAAAAAAAAAAACTACTTTTACTCATTCACCAATCACCATCAATGTCTAGACCCTAGTGATGGTCTAGTGAATAGTAGTGATTCCTCGAACTTATCTTCGTAGATATCTTTTGTACCACTCAAACAAGTAGCTAGCTAAGATATAAATGTTAAGAGTAATATTCGAAACACAAATAATTATAAATGTTTGATTAAAATTATTTTTGAGGTTAATCAGATGCCTGGAGAATTCCAGTGTACCATCTTAGAAAGACTAAAAGCTGATTAATTAATGAAGCAATATACGTGAAATATTTCACTTTTAATTGAAAGGTAGCAGGGGATAGAGTTTAAACTAAAATCACTTACACTATCGTTGGTATTTAATCATTTGCATTATGTTTGAAAGTTTTAATAGAGATGAGAGTAGCCGATATGATAGGAATGAGAAGAGAGGTAATATTCTCTTCTGTGAGTCTCACCTTAAAATTAATTAATAATACTCACTATTAAGGATAATTAAAATTGACTTCATAAAATTCAAATCTTTTAATATAAGTGGAACCTCTCTCCACTAAATCCCTCAAAGGCTCAAACCCTTTCCCCAATCTCTTATTATTATTATTATTTTTTTAAATTTCTAAACAAAGGTAATTAAACCATCTCGACCCTCCCTTTATTGATCCCTTCATTCGCCTCCATCTATAAACACAATTTTATTCTAATATCATTCAGTTTGATAACCCAATTGGATATATAAGAAAATTGTGATAATTGTATCGTACCATCTTTTTATATTATTAAAAAATTATGGATATATATTCACAATGTGTGAACGATATATTGCCACTTAGATAGCATATAACATATGGTGTAGATTGAAGAGTGTGACATAAGCTTTTGGAAAATCAATGCACATGAGGTACCATCCCCATCTTACATGTCCCAGACTCTGACTTAAAGTCGAGACTCGAGATGGTAGAAAGGCTGGTCCCTCTATTCTTTTGTCGCAATAAGTACGATCGAGAAATTAAACAAATTAAAGTGGACAAGTATAGGCGAGGAATGGGTTCGGATGAGATGAGATAGAGAGAAGCTCAGAACAATTCAGAGGGAAAAGAACCATGTTGATTTTCTTTTCAATATTTTCTTCTATAAAAAGTAAATGTGATTTTAATTAGCATATTTGGGGACCACTTGCCTGTAATCTGCAACCAACATTTTTGAGTAGCCACCATAAGTGATACTACCATCCCAGAAGATACCATTGTAAGTAAACTGCAGCTGATCGCAGTAATTCTCCTGAGAGTTATTGCAAAACTCACACTCCAAACATGAAGCTGCCAAGCACCCAACTCCTGCTCTATCTCCTACCTTGAACCCCTTTACATTGCTTCCCACCTTGGTGATCACCCCAGTAATCTCATGCCTAGCAATAGCATAAATAAATAAATAAATTATCACTTTTGGGCAAACAATATTTATGTGATAGAAATATTGGAAGGTCGAGATGTTGTTACCCGGGGACAATAGGATACATGGTTATGCCCCAGTCATTCCGGAGATGGTGGAGATCAGTGTGGCAAATCCCACAGTACAAGATTTCTATTGTAACATCGTTCACACCGTTTTCTCTGTATGGCAAAAAAGTTAAGCCCATGGTTAATATATATTTTTAAACCTTAAAGAACATAGAATAGATTGAGAATGGAAATTTTTGGTTTATTTATAAAGAACACCTTCTCTTTTTATTTTCTTCTTTTGGAGAATTCAACATTGTTACTACTTATACCTTCGTTTGAAGATGTAAGGGGTGATCTTGCCCGAGGAATCATGAGCTGCCCAACCGGACACAGTTTGTGTGTGGTTTGGAGTAGTTTGAGCCATGAGAGAGACTCTGAGTGAGAGAGAGAGAGAGAGAGAGATAATTGACTTGAGGAATCTCCTTAGTCCGGTATATATTTAAAAAAAATCTCATTAATTGGAGTGGCAGGGTAGATATGAACGTTTGGTGCATGTCATAATTAAAAAAAAAAGTTATGAACGTTTGGTGCATGTCATAAATAAACATCTTTTGTTTTACCGTTTCTCCCTTTTTTTTCTATAGCAAACATCAATAAAACAAAAATCATGTCAGCTTATGTTTGGATCCTCTACTTAAAAGTGGTTTTATAGATTTTTATTCATAGAATGCATTTTGCAAAAAATCTGAGATGTTTGGTTGGGATTTTGAAAAATGCAAATTTTCATTTCTAGAGTAAAAGTCAGAATCCAAAATATTTTGCATTCTGATTTCAACTTCTACTTTTAATTTTTGCTAAAGTAAATGGGATCCACTTACAACAGTTTATTACTTGAACAACTCTTTTTTCCTACTTAATTTTTCTCTTTCTTTCTTTTATTTTCCTTCCTCTCTTCTGTTCCCTACTTTTTCTCTTTTTTTGGTGTGTTTCCTATTTTTTTTTCTCTTTCTTTCTTTTATCTTTGAAAAAGTATTCTCATTTTGTATCAAAGAACCAAGGATGATTTGGAATGATTGTTTGTAATTTTTTTTCTTTGTTTGATGTAAACTTGTTATGATGTGTTTTTTCAACACTTTATTTGTAATGTTTGGATTTTATGTCACATTATGTTTTTTCTTTTATTTGTAATGTTTATAATGTTTGGATGTTATATATAATAAAATAAAAAATAAAAAACTGAGAAATGGGGGAGGGGTGTGAACTGTGAGGAGGAAATGAGAGAAAAAAATGAGATGGGTGAGGGGGGATGTATGTGTGTAGTGGGGAAGAAGAAAAAGAAAACATGGGTGGTGGGGAAAAAAAAAGAAAATAAAAAGGAAAAAAGAAATGGGGAGTGAGTTTTACGTGTATGGTAGGAAAAAAGGGGGAGTGGAAAAGTAAGAAGAAAAAAATTTGAAAGGAAAAAAACTAAATTGGTTTTATTTGTATGATCACTTTGTTTGGTGCAAAGTGTAGAATTGTGAAAATTTATTTAGAGGATGTCTATGATATTTTTTTTATCATAAATGGTTTGTGTATATCTCTATTGCACACACAATACACATTTCTCTATATTTTTTTATTATATTGTTCAAATTTTATAAAAATGTATGTGCAAGGAGATGTGCACAAATCATGACCTATTTTTTTTTTATTAGTAGACATTAATTTAAATCACAATGTAATACTTTATTTCTTTATTACATTGTTAATTTTGTATTGGTAGTAAATGTATTTTTAGCCTTGTATTGAGATATTTAAAAAAAAAAATGTTAATTACATAATGTATACTAATAATATATTATTTAATAGGAATAATGCATTCTTTAAAATACCAACCAAACGCAATTCCTTTCAGCATAATCACTTCTTATAAATAATTTCAATATTTTACCAAACATATTATTTTCAGCAAAATGCATTCTAAAGAATGCATTCTCAAGAATGCATTCCCAAAATAGAGGATCATAACACAGGCTCATTTTCTTCAATAAAATCATCAATCCAAACACTCCTTCCCATTCTTAAATTTTTCAGATCTTTTTAACTCATAAATGGAGCAAATATATCTTGCATCCATTGGCCTTTCAACAGTTATCCATAGGCAATTTTTAAGAGTTTGAATTTAATAGATCTATCATTTGGGAATAAAAATATTGAGATGAAATTTGTAAACAGAGAAAAAAATACATAAAAGAAATAAAAGTTTCTTCTCTGGCAATGAAGTTTAGCGGTAGTCTTTTAGGCTGCGTTTGGATCCTCTATTTTGGGAATGCATTCCTGCTATAATGTATTTTCAAGAATGCATTCTTTAGAATGCATTTTACTGAAAATAATACGTTTGATAAAATATTGAAATTATTTATAAGAAGTGATTATGCTAAAAGGAATTGTGTTTGGTTGGTATTTTAAAGAATGCATTCTTTCTATTAAATAATATATTATTAGTATACATTATGTAATTAACATTTTTTTTTTTATATAAATATCTCAATATAAGGCTAAAAATACATTTATTACCAATACAAAATTAACAATGTAATAAAGAAATAAAGTATTTCGTTGTGATTTAAATTAATGTCTACTAATAAAAAAAATAGATCATGATTTGTGCACATCTCCTTGCACATATTTTTATAAAATTTGAACAATGTGATAAAAAAAATAGAGAAATGTGTATTATCTGTGCAATAGAGATATACACAAACTATTTATGATAAAAAAATTAAAAAAATTAAAATAAAAAAAGAGAAAAAGTAGGAAATAAAAGAGGGGGAAGGAAAATAAAAGAAAGGAAGAGAAATTTAAGCAAGGGAAAAAAGAGTCCTTCAAGTAATAAATTGTTGTAAGCGGGTCCCATTTACTTTAGCAAAAATTAAAAGTAGAAGCTAGAATCAGAGTCCAAAATATTTTGGATTCTGACTTCTACTCTAGAAATGAGAATTTGCAAAATGCATTATGCCTAGAATGCATTTTGTATTTTCCAAAATCTCAACCAAACACCTCAGATTTTTTGCAGAATGCATTTTATGCATAAAAATCCGTGAAATCACTTTTAAGTAGAGGATCCAAACACAGGCTTAGATTTTAGGGATGAAAATGGAAGGATGTGTTTTTGTGTTAATGTGCTATAGAGAAAAGAGATAAATGGCAAAAAAAAAAATAAAAAGAGTAAAAAGAAGCGACGTTAGCAGTTTTTCTTTTTTAGAACAGATAAACATTAGCAGTTAAGAAGTGTTTTAATATCTTTGAAATACTAATTTAAGTTTTTAGTAGTGGATTGATGATGTGGCAATGTCTTGATGCTTTATTTCAAATAAAATGTTATGATTTAAAGAACTCTACCTTATAGAGTACCCTAAAAACTCTAGAGAATTTGAATTCGGGTGAAGTTGTTATTCGATAAACTGTCTTATTGGCCATTAGATTAAAACACTACAAGACTACTCTTTGGAGCGAGGTGTTTAATACTTTAATACCTTTCCATTTCAAAACTTTGTCTTTGAATCCAAATCTAGGGACTAGTAGGTCTTTCATTGTAATAGAATTATTATTTTTTAAATCCTAAGGCCTAATTTTTGTCAATTTTACACCATTTAATAACTTTCTAGTAGATATATATATATATATATATATATATATGTATGTTTTTTTTTTACAAATCCATTGTTAAATTGCACTTTCTCATTAGACTTTTCATGATTACAAAAGATTAAGATGATGAGAGACTGATAAGTAACTATTTTATTTATAAGTGTTGAAACATTCAAATTTTTTGTACTTTAAAACTATATACATAACACATGAATTTATGGATCAAGTAATAAATAACATTAGATTTTTTTTTTTTTTTGATGAAAGTAAATAACATTAGATAGATAAATACGAAATTTGGCATGCATATTAATTAAAAACAAAAAATGTGTAACCCAATTCCAATACTGAGATTTTCAAAAAAAAATCTAACACACAAAAAAATTATTTAGTGTTGTAACATTAACAAATTGAAGGGTGGAGAGCCCAGCAGGAATATCTGAGACAATAGACCTTATTTCCTAGTCTGACTGTGGAGAGGTTGGAGTTGATAGCATTTGTAACTCCAAAGTCCCCTTCAAGCATGAAATTTTTGCTGATAAAGCTAGTTACATTGCCAAGAAGACAATTTTAGCTTCACCAATAATAGGATTGCAGCCTATAAAGCACCGGTACTCTAAAAATGAAACCGTATCCGTACCGGATACTTTTTGGGTACTTATACTCTTGGGGTACTTCTGCATGTGTACCCCAGGCGTACTCAAATTTTTCAAAAAAAAAAAATTTTCTTTCATTTTTTTCTTTTAGATATGTTATAAAAATAGATAAAAGTAGTGAAAATGGTGGAAACATGAACTTTAAGTATAACTATATGGATGTACACTTCTTTTATTTACTCTTTTGGATCTTAATTTGTAATTTAAAGACTATTTAATTGCAATGAATATACTTTATTATCCATAATTGCTCTTAAATTCACATATGCTTGTCAATATATGAAAAATATATGTATAATAATATATAAAAAAATTTAATAAAACATATATCCCTGCCGTACCCGTACCCTATTTTTCTAAAAATTATTGTACCACTGTATCATACCGGTACCCTAAAATGTACCGTGCTTCTTAGATTGCAGCTAGGTGGAATATTTTGCAACCTTTAGCTGACCATTTTTTATTCTGGAGTTTGCCTTGTTCTGAGCATGACCAAGCATATATGCTAATACTCAATCACTTTGTGTTCAGGCCTTTTTTTGGGCCTCAACAAATTGGGCTCCTAAGCCAATAGAGTGAAAGGCTGATACTACACAACATTGGGCCTCTAAGCCTAATAAGATCACAGGCTGGCACCACACGAAATTGGGCTATTCAAGCCCAATGAATCAATGAGTAGAAACGAGCCCATGCAAGGCCATTACTTAAGTAGGCTGTCAGGTCCGATCTACTCTGCAAGTCTTTTAAGCTTCCTTAAGCTCAGAAAACCTAAATAATTGGGCCTTGAGCATTTCCAACTTTGCTAAGCCCATCCTTGAAGTTGCCAGTCCGTGTATAGTAGGGAAAATTGGTTTGTGAGGCGAAAGGGGTAGAACTTTTAGTCCATGCAGCTTGACATCGGTATGTTTTAAGAAGACCAGGTCTTAGCTATCCTTGTTTAACACATAATTTCCCTTCCTTTTTTAGCCCAAATCTTGGATCTTAATGACCTAACCACCATTAAAGAAAATTGTTGAGTACTCCTATAACACAATAAATGCGTACTCGCTTATCTCATATGAATGATGATTCACATCATAAATTTAAGGGGTTAAATACATTATTGGTCCTTAACGTTTACTCACATTACACGTTTGGTTCCTAACGTTTGAAACGAGCAGAAATGATCCCTAACGTTTGAAACGAGCAGAAATGGTCCCTAACGTTTCAAAATCATGAACCATTAGTTTTTCTGTTAGTCTTCGTTAATTTTATGTATGCATGGCTAATAGATTGATGATGTAGCTAATTTTTAATTGAGGTGGCATTTTTTTTTTTCCATTTATAATTACGATTTGACATGACATTCCTATTTAAAATCAAATAAAACTCACCCAACGGCCAACCCTACAAACCCAAATCTGATTAAAAAACCCAATTACCCACAATTAAATTAAATCCTAAAATCATCTCTTCTCCTTCTTCCTCTCTCTCTAAAATCTTTGGCCTAGTCCTTGCTCCTTAGACCCTAAGGGTCCAAGTCTTTTGAGGAATCTGATAAAGAAAAACAAGACTCAATTGATGGGTGTGAGAAATGACAATAAGTGGTTTTTTATTTTTTAAACTTTGTTGCTACGTTTCACAGAGTTGTTAATGAAAAAAGAAACATCTTTCGTAGTTCATTTGACAATGTTCCTGGGAAAAGCAATCATATGCCTCCACAGCTCCACATGTAATTTTACCTTAGAAAATATCTACCTTAACTTCACATATTAGTAGAGGTAATTCAATAACGTTGTGGGTTTCTAAACTTTGTTGCTAAGCTAGGAATCCCGATAATTATTTTGGTGCAACAGAGAGAGTTTTTTTTGTTTTTTTTTCTAAGGCAAATCTCATAGATATATTAGAAATTTAGCATAACAAGCAATCATAACAAGATCTCAGTAACCTACCAATTAGGTCAATGTCGCTAATCACAACAAGCTTCTTTGATTTTGGGGTTTAATTTAATTCAATTGGGTGGGTTGGGTGGGTTTTATTTTATTTTAAATGGGTATGCCATGTCAGGTCCTAATTGTAAATGAAAAAAAAAATTAGCCACGTCATCAATCCGTTAGCCACGTATACAAAAAATTAACGAAAACTAACGGAATGACTAATGGTGCATGATTTTGAAACGTTAAGGACTATTTCTGCTCGTTTTAAACGTTAGGGACCAAACATGCAACGTGGGTAAACGTTAGGGACCAACAATGTATTTAACCCTAAATTTAATTAGTAGAATCCACTATTTATGTGAAATGAGAAAGTACGCATTTATTGTGCTCCAAGAGTACTACATAATTACTCCCTCAAAAACATCTCTCATTAAATGCTAATAGTATTTCAGTCACCTTATCATGCATAGCTTTTTCTTCTTGTGGTTAGGATCAAATCAAACTAAGAGCCTTATAACTCACTGATATTGACCGATCTTTTTTACATTGAAAAACTATAGTTCAAATCTCTCTCCATTGTTGTTGTAACTATCTAATTATATATAACAAATCAAATTAAGCCCACATTACACAACTCACCCCAAATTAGGTAAAAACTAAAATACTATGGCCAATTCATGCACCCATGCAAGCCCACTGTCCTATACGTAAAAGGCGTGTAGTCATTCACCCACATAAGCAAACCACCAAACCGAGATTTGCTCATTATAAATTGTGTCATAATTTGTGCACATTGTTAATGAACATCTTTCACATATTCAATAAAAAATTTGGTAGAAAGGTTTGTTCAAAACAATTAACAACCGTTGGATGTGATGTGCATTAGAGATGTGGATTAAGGGTGTGCAAAAACAATTTTCTTTAACTCCTAATTAAAATCAGACACTACCACTCCTTTTGACTTTGAGATACCCTTCACCTTCATCATCATTAAATCACATCCATTAACTCACCAACATAATCTCATTCTTCACTCAAAGCTATGTTGACTTACTTTTCTCCTTACTCCTATTAGTTCATTTTTATTTATTTCATTTCGCTGATTTGCTTTATTGAAGTTATGTATACAAACTTGCTATATTCGTTCATACCACTTCGGGGATTTGTTAGTACAACATTTTTTAGGTTTATAGTTTCTTCTAGTTGGATTCATTAAATGTATTTTGCTAGATATAATTGGGATAGCGTTGCTAGACATCTTAGGCATTGCTTATATGTCATTGCAATAACTTGTTTTACGTTAGGAAAGACTTATAATGTGAGTGTTGATATTGGTCTTGCTAGGGGTGGACCCGTCACCCGTACGTGTTTGTTTCTCCATTCGCATGGCCATGTGTAGGCTGAGCTTGAAATGCCCCGATTGCAGCCAAATGGAGGCCTATTGGCAAGAGTTTCAGGTTTGATCCCTCACAAAGAAAAGAGCCCTGGTGACACCAATGATGAATTGTGTTTATCTTTTCATCAATTTTCATTAGCATTAATATCTTTTGCCAAGGTATAAACTTCACAGTGCACCATAAAATAGTCTACATGTGAATTATGATTGTCAATTTGTAAGAAATCTATTTTTATAAAGTAAATTACAAAATTTGACTTGTAACAAATGGAAAAATTGACAACAATGATGGGTTTCAGTTAGCTCAACTGGTAAAGTCTTTTGTCGTCGAGCAGGGGACCTGAGTTCACATCCCGCCTACACCAAAAACCGATTGGTGTCTTGACCTGATGGTAAGAGCAATCATCATGAGCAGATACCATAGGTTTAAATGCTATCGTAACTATCAAAAAAAAAAAAAAAAAGGGGAAAAATTGACAGCAATGATGAATTGTGTTTATGTTTTCATCAATTTTCATTAGCATTAATATCTTTTGCCGAAGCATGAGCTTCAGAATTCACCATTTATTGTCTACATGTGAATTGTGAATTTGTGATCATCAATCTGTAAAAAAATATATCATTATAAAGTAATTACGAATTTTGATTTGTAAACAAATGGAAAAGTTGATATTTTGCAAATGACATAGAACAATTATGGAGTGTGCCAACAGTTGGAAATGGGATAAAAGAAAGATCAAGCCAAAGCTAAAAGAGAGAGAATGAGAGAAAGAAAAAAATAATAAAAATAATAATCTACAAATTTCAGAGCAGAAAATTACATTCAATTCATAAAGGAATATATGCCCTGTTCATTCCACCATTTTCCATTGACAATGATTCACCTACCGATTACATTATTAGTTTAGTTGCATTCAATCCCCTAAATTACAGAGTTTTGATATTTTCACTCTACCATTTCACATCATTATTTCACATAATAATATTGACAATATTATCTATACTTTGTGAACATATTCAAATGTATGAAAAACATTTATATTTTATGGATAAAATTGTCTACATTTGAGTAGTGTGAGCTGTAGATATTGTGAAAGAATATTTTCTCTCAATTATTGTACCCTCTTAAATTTTATCCCATAATTTATATTATCCACATTTGAGTGATGTAGGCTCCGTTTGTTTCGATGTAAAACATTCTCCATCGTAAAATGTTTGCAAATACAAATAATTTACAGGAAAATGTTTGTTTTTTCCGTGTTTGTTTGCATTTTGAAAAATACTCTGAAAAATATTTTACAGTGTTTGGAGCAACGTAAAATAAAATTATTTTAACAACTCCTATCCATCATCAAAACCCACAAATCATTCATCAAAATGGTACGAGCACGAGCACACCGGTCTCAATCCAGATTGGGCCGGCTTCGATCGCAGACCGGTTCTCGTCGGCTTCGATCTGGGGACGGTTCTCGAGTCCCACCAGAAAACTCGTTCCGGATCTGTCGGCTTCGAACCCGTGTCACTTCTTCAGGTGACGTCGGCTTCGATCTGGGGAGGGTTCTCGAGTCCCACCGCGCCGCCCTCGAGCTCACTGGCCTCATCAACCACCTCGTCCGGTCCGGATCTGGGGCGGCAGAGAGAGAGAGCTGAGAAAGGGTAGAGAGAGAGAGAGCTGAGAAAGAGAGCAATGTCGAGAGAGCAGAACGCGTATTTTGGAAAATGGTTTACGGAAAAATTTTCCGTAAACCGTTTTCCTATTTTTCCCTTACCATTTTCCGATCAACAACAAATATTTTCTGTTGACTTTTGGTTTTACAGCGCACCAAACATCCGAAAATGCTGAAAACGTTTTACTGCTGAAAACGTTTTCCTTCCAAACAAACGGAGCCGTAATTGTAAATGATCTGAAGGGATATTTTCCGTTAATTATTTTAACCTCCTATCTCATAATTTTCAAAATGGTATCAATTTAATATAAAAGAAAACTTTAGTCAACCCGTGTACTTCTTTGACGTAAGAATTGGAGAGATCACGGAAATAAAGAATAATCATATGGCTGCTGACATTAAAAAATATATATGAACAAGAAAAGTGAAGATTGAAAAACAACAACAAAAATGAATAAACAACATACATCTTTGACCATCGTGTTATTCAACATTTAAAATAATGGTACATTTTTGGATTTCTATTGGTATTCAAATGCATATAATTTAGTATAATTTACACTTTTTCTTCTCATAAGAAGAGGATGAAATATCAAATTACAAGTTTAACTTTTGAAACATGGACAAGGTTTGGTTACAAACGAGTTTGTAGTCCGTTTGTTATAACTCACTACGTATCAGTTTATAAGACTATCCATATATATTATTTAAAGAAGTTACATGACTCATTAAATAGATCTTGTGATTAAAGTACACGTGGATGATCTTATTAATTACCAAGTAGTAGATTGTAGTAAGCTGGCTATAAACTAGTTTGTAGTCAAACTCTATCCTTAAAATATTATTTAACTTACCAATAAATAAAAAAATCAAACGAATTTTATGAGATAAAACATATAAGCAATCATTTCAATTCCCTTTTTAAATTTCAATTTTGTTGGTGTACCATGATAAGAGTTAAGAGTGACTATTTTACTGGGGTTGATTTACACTTTACACACTTTGGTTTGCTCCTTTATTTCTTTAAAATTAATGTTAGTTAAAAAAAAAAAAAAAAAAAAAACCTGCAAGACATATATTTCTAAACGCGTTGGAGAGGATATTATCGTAATTTTGATAACAATACCCTTGAAACCAATGTGGTATTATGTATAAATAGGGTGGCCCAAACAATAACTAAAAAATTGAACCTTTTTGTTTCGCAATAAAAACCTGGTTCTTAAAACGAAGGAAGAAAGAAACATCAGCAACACACCCCCGGAAGAGAGAGAGAAAAGCAGAGATCGCTGCTTTGGTTTAGACGGTTCGCAGCTCGTGCCTATCACGTGCAAGATCCGTCTTTAGTCTGTTAATCATATATATTTGTGCATTCTGCTAATGTACAAGCCCTAGTTATCTCTCTCTCTATATATCTTTTAATTTGATTAAATAGTTAATTAATCAGTTAATTTGTTTTTGTTAAGTTATTTGTTTTTCTTTTATATACTAAATCAATTTATCTTTTTAATTTGTGTGTTGTTAAAGTCTGAAACCCTAAGTTGGAATGGCTACGACTGCCGATTCTCCGTCTAGTCCAATTTCCGGCGGCGGCGGCGAAAGCATTAGCAGTCCTCAGTTTCGGCGAAAAAATCCTCCGTGGGCACAAGTTGTACGAGGCGATTCGGAGTCAATCTCGGTCGTACATCATTCTCCGCCTTCATCATCTTCAGCGGTTTCTCAACCTGAGCAAACGGCGTTCTCCGATTGCTCTCCTCCTATGACGGCTTCTCCGTCACCACCGCTCGATAACTCTTCGGCCGGTGAGGGCTCCGATGGTAATGACGGCAATGCGGCTAGGCCGAAGAAGCTGGCTTGGAACAAACCCTCAAACGGCGTCGTTGAGGTCAGTCCCGTAATGGGTGCGGTCTCTTGGCCCGCTCTATCTGAGTCCACTAAGGCTTCGCCTAAATCGTCGATTGATTCGTCTTCAAAGACTGTCGCAGATGCACCAGTCTCCAGTTCTCAGGTTTGGTTTGCAATACTTGAATAATATGTCTAATTTATTTGGTGTTTGGTTCCCAAGAAAACTGAGGAGAATGGAAGAAAAAAAAAATTGAATAATATGTGTAGTTTATTTGATGTTTGGTTCCCGAGAAACCTAAGGAGAAGGAAAAACAGTAGAATCTGGAATGTTATGTCTATTTTGGGGTTTCCAATAATGAAAAACTTATATAATGAAGGCAAATAGTTGTTGGGGGCGTTTTAGGTTTATCAGGATTTTGACAAGAGAAATATGTTAGATTCAAAATTAGATTTTTTTTAGTGT
The DNA here is from genome assembly GCA_907173295.1 of Fagus sylvatica. Taxonomy (NCBI): domain Eukaryota; kingdom Viridiplantae; phylum Streptophyta; class Magnoliopsida; order Fagales; family Fagaceae; genus Fagus; species Fagus sylvatica. The sequence continues at coordinate 35,311,307 of OU015764.1, read as the reverse complement.
TCCTATAAAAAGAATGTAAATTTTAAATATTGAGGTTTACTCGTACATATTTCAGTACATATTTCAGAGAATGATTTTGTGTTTTGTAATAGGGGCCTGCTGTTCCACATTCACCCAAGAAACAAGTTACTGCTACTAATGTGAATTCTAATTCTAGCACAAACCACACATTGCCTGCTCGACAAAGACATGTGAAGCGTGGCAGTGGTGGCAACAACAGGGGTGGGCATTCACAGAGTGGCTTCGGTCATCCTCCACAACCGCCAGCACCACCACCTTTTCCTGTATTCTCGATACACTCAAATGGCTATCACAATCTGATGCCGGCAGTGCCAGATCCTTCTCATAGAGAGTTTCCTTACAGGAGCAGTAATTGGGAAACCAGACCAGCTGGCGGATTCGTGTCTCAATCACATCCTGTGAATGATCATCGGAGCCCCTCACGTAGGGGCAACTCTGGGCCCCACCAGCGCGGAGATGGCCACTACCATAACAATCATCATGGGGGCAGGCGTGATCAGGAGCGTGGGAATTACGCGAATGTGAGAGATGTTCACATGCAGCCACAGAGAGCTCCTTTAAGGGGCTTTGTAAGGACTCCACCTAACACAGCAGCATTTGTTACACCTCAGCCAGTGAGACCCTTTGTCAACCACATGGGTTTTCATGGTGAGTTCATTTTCTTTTGCTTCAAAAACCTTCATGTTATGAGTTTATTTTCTTTTGATAATATCTGTTTTTATTATGAATATATGGGACTAATGTCTCTTTTCTTTTTTAGAGCTCTACTATATGCCTACCCTAGTGGACTCCTTTCGGCAATACATTCCTCATCCATCATCTCCTGCATTATATCTCCCTGCTGCAGAACCTCTGAATGTTTCGATAGTCAAGCAGATAGAGTATTATTTCAGGTACTTTATGTATCTAGTCAACCAGATAAACACTGTCAGTCTTTTTCCATTGATGATTGGTTTACTATATGTATCTACATTGACCTCTCTTCTTTGGCCTCTTTTGAAATTAACAACTCATGTAATCGTGGTTTGTTCGTTACAGCGATGCTAATTTGGTAAAAGATGACTTTTTGAGGTCAAACATGGATGATCAAGGCTGGGTTTCAATTACTTTAATAGCCAACTTTCCTCGAGTAAGTTTCCTTATGATTGAGCAATTCCAAGTTCTTTTTTACCGTGTTTTTCTTGTGTTGTGCTGAATATTTTTTATTTTTTTGATATATAAAAGATATATTTCAATGAAAATAGACAACTCTGTGTGCATAAAGCATGAACACCAGAGTGTCAAATAATTACAGAAGAAGAGTTATAAGGATTTAAGGACAATGAATCTATAAGATGAATAACAGAATTGCTAGAAGTAAGCCCCCAAGCACGAGACTAATCAAACAAAGACTAAGCAAAACTCTCTAAAAAGTGACTCTCAGTGCTCGCCACATCCTCAACGTACGCCGGTTGTGCTGAATATTTTTGTGACACCTATTATGTGCCCATCTCTTAAGGATGTTGATTTTTTCTGATTAATTATCAATTTTGGTGGTAGTTGAGCACCAGCTATCAAATAGCACTACGATCTAGGTAAACACTAAAATTATCTTATCAGACAACTGTGGTAGATAACTGTTTATAAAGTATCACCTTAGAACTTCAATGGCGGCCTTGAAGCTAATGCATCTATTCTTTTTTATTTCTTTATGTGAACTGATGTAAGGATTTTCGATCAGGTATAATTTAATGGCTTATGGTTTTAGTGTCAAGAAACATAGAAGGCATACCATGATGGTTCACTCTAGGAGACCTGGTCTGACTAATTGACTATATTTGGTAGTTGCATAGATTGGTTAGATCTGTAGAACAAAAGAAGAGCCTTTACTTGATATGGTTAGTAAAATGTCAGGATCCCTATAGAGTAAGGCTCTCTTTGGGTTAGGTGCAAAGCTGCCAATGTTGAATGTCTGCTTTTCATTCGCTGAAACCTGCTTTTAGCAACAATCATTATGCTTTATGTCAAGAATCTATCTCTTTAACAGGTGTTTTTGAGCCATTGGATTGCGCTTTACATCGTGATTATAAGAGCTCTTCGATTATTATAAACTAATGAAATTGAGAAAGTTTAAGAAAGCTTTAAAAAGGTAAATTTTGACTCGGGAAATAAATTGATACTAATAGCAGTATGTATAAAAATGATGTAGGGGTTTGTTTTTGTTAAAATGAAACCTAATTCTATTTCTATTAGTAAATATCAAAATACTTTTCTTGGCTAAAAAATTCACCCTTAATGATGTTGATCTAATCTGGTTACGAGCTTATGTAAAATGCTGCTTTTGATCTGCAAGAGGGAGAGTGAGATGAGTGTATAAGTTTATTATATTTAAAGTTTCTGGATTTAGTTATTCTTTGGTACTGATGTCCATGCACAAAATATGATTTTGTTATGTATTTAACCACAGAACATGTGTATAGTTATTACTTTCCTTCTCGATTTATATCACATTGCCCTTATGGAATTATTTATTTATTTATTTAAATCTAGCTTGTGTGGTATCTATGTTTAAACCCATCAATCCCCCCCCCCCCCCCCCCCCCCCTCCTCTTTGATGCAGGAAAAAACTGACAAAAAAGACCTCGTTGTATGAGAGATATTAAAATGTAGAGAGTAATAGAATCAAAATCACAGCCAAAGGACTGGTCTCCTATGCTGAACAAAATTTTGGAGCTTGAATAATGATCTGCATACAACCCAATTTTTATTCCATAGAAACCCTAATCAAAATTAAATCCTAGACCTTTTTCAGCCTTCCAACCCATCGTAAATGAAATCATTTAAAAAGCTAAAAACCCTTTATTATTAAAGTGTTATAGTAATGTGAATAGTCAAACCATTTTTTTGATACATTGTAAGTGGGGCAGGGGGATTCGAACCCTAGATGTCTCCGTTGGAAACACCAAGAAATGCGGTTTGACCTAAAGGTCATTGGTAACCCTGGCATTTTTATTTTTATTCTTTATTTTAAAAAAATTTGCTGCTCATGGATTGCCTTTTTTTTTTTTTTTTTTTTTTTTTTAAATTACTTTTAAAAATTTCATCAATTAAAACTCTTTGGACACTTCTAAGAAACTTCAAGTACAGAATCCAGAGTGTAAATTGATGAAATTTTTGATACGCACCATATTTGAAAAATTAGGTTCTGTCTGATAGTTTTCTTGCCTGTAAATACAATTACAGGTTGGAACTTTGTGTTGTGCAAACTGGTTTTCCCTTTTTGTAACTATGGAACAGCTTGTGTTTTCAGTTCAGATGCAAAAAATTATTTTGTGAGCAAGAATCTTAAGAAAATTTATGTAATCTACTTTATAGTTAATTTTGCCGAAATGGTATGAATTGGCATTTTCCAGATCATTGCTTGTTTTAACCTAAAAGACAATTTTTTTTTTTCACAGTTATATATAGCACTTAATTGCTATACATACGCATTAGGAGAGAAATTAGATTTGCATGTCAAAATTTTAAGTTTATTTTTTTCACTTACCTTGTGTCATGCCTGCATTTGTCTTCTAATTTGTTTCAATGTCACTCACGGTTGCTGTGCTTCATATGTGTTATATAATGATGATTTTAGACAATTCTTCTGGTTGAACCCTTCAATGGTGGTTTGAAATGATAAATACTATATATTAGTTCCTGTGAGCACTTTAGTATTGGTGTTAATGATCTAAGTTGAAGATTTGCACCGGCATCTTGAAACTGTGCTGTGTGAACTTGTTGGCAGGCTTAATTAATTGTGGCTCCTGCACTTGTTGACAAATTTTCATGTGGCCTAACATTATATCCTCTACTTTGGGGATTAGAGGTTTTAAGCTAGATCAAACTGCGAATAATTCTAAATTTTAGTTCTTATTGATGAAAGAAAGGAGTCAGGGACATAGTTAGATCTCTTTCAATACCCCTTTTTGGCGGGACCAATTTTAACTAATGGCCATGTAGATGACAGCTTTTCCAATGGAAGATCTGATATATATATCAGATAGTAGAAAATGTCATTAATTTTTGAGGAAGTTGAACACATTGGGCTAGGGTATGGGACTCAAGAGTGTACCACTTCTCTTTTAACTTTTCCTCTCCTTTCTTTTACTTTTCAGGCATTACTCTCAGTCAAAATTGTATCCCCCCCCCCCCCCCCCCCCTCTCTCTCTCTCTCACATTTGAATCCAACTCATTTCTGTTTTTTTCCCCAGTATCAATTGTCCTTGCATCGATCAATTTTGTTTTTATGGCTTTGTGCAGGTTAAGAATTTGACAACTAACATCCAGTTGATATTGGATGCCTTGAGATCCTCCACTGTTGTGGAAGTACAGGTAAATTTCTCTATTCATTTTAAACTGGCTTCTTTTGACTGTATCTTTTACCATCTGTTATAGGAAATTTCCCAATTTGTTGACAGCCCTTTTGTTGTAGTCATGTTTTTGCACTCAGTTAAACACTAGAATACATGTATTGGGTTATGGAAAATTTCCCAATTTGTTAGACAGCCCTTTTGTTGGAGTCATGTTTTTGCACTCAGTTAAACACTAGAATACATGTATTGGGTTATGGAAAATTTCCCAATTTGTTAGACAGCCCTTTTGTTGGAGTCATGTTTTTGCACTCAGTTAAACACTAGAATACATGTATTGGGTTGTGGACCTATGCAACAGAGGCACTGTACCATTTTGGAAAAAAAAAAAAAAGAAGCCGCTGAAGAACAGTCATTTTGTATGGATGTTCTGACTATTTTAATTTGCTGCAGGATGACAAGTTGAGGAGGCGTGATGAGTGGAAAAAATGGATACCAGCTTCTGCTCGGCTTCCCTCTGACTCAGGCTCGGTTTCTCCTGATAATTCAAGTTATGATACGCTGACAACTTCTTTTCAGAACATCACAGTGGATGAAGTGGATACGAATCAAAGTAGTGTGACAGGTAAGGCAGACCCTAACTCTGAGGCTGTTCCAGGAAGATGCTTTACAGAGTCTATTGGCCAGTCACAACTCTCCAATGGGGAGGTAACTCAAAACAACCACTCAAGCTGGAACTGATCAGTATATGCCCCCAGAAAAAATTCAAGCACAATCTTGTCAGGATAGTGCACTTCTATTTTTGGAGGGTTTCTGGAGGAAATGGGGAGTGAGGCTTTTAATGAAGTTGTGGGATCTTTTCTTTTGTTACTCAGTCGCTTAGACTGGTTTTGGCAGTATTTTGATGAGGCTAGTAGAGGAATACAGAATAAGAATTTTCTATAAATTATTGTCTAAACATAAAGAATGAGAAGAGAGTGAGACAGAGAGTACTTAGATTGGTTCAGGCAGAATGATGAGGTTGTTGGGTTGTATAGCTTGGTTTTGGTGTGGATGTTTGTCTTTTAAATTTCTGGTGCTTACCAGTGGCATGGGTGGGTAAAACATTCATGAGATCTAAATTTGAGATGTTTCCCTATGAGTGTGAGCGCGTCCTGGATCCATGTCAAATCCATTGTCTAGGGGAAACAGAGGAAGGGGGGATTTGAATTGCAGGTTGCCAGAAAAAGGGTGGGCAGGCCTTGAATTTCTCTCCTATTTGTATTTCCCGACTTTTGACTCTTTTTTTTTTTTTTTTTCATTTATTTTTTAAAATTTATTATTTCTTGTCATATACATAATTACTTTTTGTTACATTTTTAATGTATCTTTTTTTAGGATTTTTGCAAAGGTTTTCATTTTGGCTGTGAAATGTGTCATGGAAGGTTGGATCTATCTTTTTGCCGAAGTTGTGATTGACAATGGTCTTGGATGTTTGTATCAGCTGCAATATTCCTGTTCGTTTAGTATATTTAATGGTACTTACATGTGTCTAGCCCAAATTTTTTTGGTTGCTGTATTTGTCAAAGCTTATCATGTTTTTCTTCTCTGGTAACAAAACGTATCTGCTTTCTAGTATTTGCAGGTGATAATGCTTATACTCGGGCCTAGTTCTGTTCTCTGGTCTATGAGTATTCTGTTAAAAATTTGGGCTTTATGTTTTTTTTTTTTAATGGTAAATATAGTCATTTTAGCTATAGCTCATTGGCAATCTAAGAAAAATTGAAATGAGAGTTGTTTTCTTTATTTTGGGTGGTAAGAGGTAGGGACTTTGTTAAAATCTGGGTGAATTCTTTGATTTGTAAGGGTTTTGTGTGGGTCTATAAAATTTGGATCCTTTTTCAGTTTCAATTGGGATACCGTATTATCTATGTTATTAGGGTTGAGGGATCATATATTTGATGACAATTTCTTATTTTTATCCCTCACAATTAGTTTTTTACTTTTATATTTAGAAGGATTTCTGGTTATTGATAGAAATGCTGATAGACATTGGGCCCCACTTGTCAGTTTTTTCTTATATTTTATTATTTTAAAGAGATAATTTGATTATGTTCTTCCACAATTAAAACTCTTCTTTAATTAATTAAGATAATCACAGTATCCAACAAGATGAATATAATTATTTTAAATAATTAAAGAAATTAGCATTTTCCACATGGAATTATTTAGTGCTTAAATATCCACCATAATTTAAAATTTAGACTAATAGGATTTAATCTTTCAATTAAGTTTTGAAATTAATTTTTTATAGACCCATTAATTGAGGATAATCGTATTTATGCATGTCTATGATTAGACTATTTATTGACCAATCGAATTCAAGTTTTAATAAAACAATGATCTAAGCACTATTTTGCACACAGAAAGACTATTTCATCCATAATTGCGCAATAACCACTTATAATGTGAATTTTGAGGTCAAAGTTTGGATTATTTTTATCTCTTTTATATCCACAATTCTTGCAAAATATTAAAATGATTAGATATCAATAACTATATTATCTATAAAATGTTTAAATTTAAATTTTTTATTTTTTTTATTTTTTACTTTGAATTAATACAAAATATGAGTTTTTAGATTGTGGGTTGAATTCCACATCAGGTGTTTAATAGGTTGAAATAGGCTATATTTTTTTTATAGTTATGATAGAATTTAAACCTATGGCGTCCGCTTATGATAGTTGCTCTTTCCATCAGGCCAAGACATCAATTGGTTTTTGGTGTAGGCGGGATTTGAACCCAGGTCCCTTGCTTGATGAAATAGACTATATAAACAATCATGTAGAGTGCTAATTGTTACTTAACTAATCATTTTAGGATATAACTAGATATGGTTAGCACTTCCTTGAGTCGTGGCGTGAATGCTCCAAATATATGGATATTGGATTGGATTATATAGGAGATTGTGAAACCTTGGATTCTTGTGGATTGGATTGGACAAGTATTTGTTGTGCGAATGTAGGTTGAGTCCTACATCGAGTGTGTGCTATGTCAAACTAGCTAGGCTATATAAGCGATGACGAGAAACTAGCCTTAATTCTAATCTAACTAGTCCTTTTAGGGTATAATATAGATGTGGCACTAACGCTTTATTTCGGTCGTGACAAATGGTATAAAAACCTAGTAACGACATATGGCTCACATCAAGTATTTAAGTAGGGGGACATTTCAAGACCCCAAATAGATTAGATACTTGATTGGATTATATGAGAAATTGTGATATCTCACAATATATTGATTTGATTGGATAATTATGTGTTGTGGAGATGTGTATCGAGTTTCGCATTGAGTGTTTACTAAATTAAGTTAGGCTATACAAGAATTTATGAGGAACCGTAATTGTAAATTGACTATCTAGTCCTTTATGGTATAATGCATATGTGGCTAGTACTTTTTCTCAGGACGTGAAAATAATAATATAAAATGAAAGTATTTGATATTTTATGGTCTTGTTCTAGTGTTACCACGTTTCAAAGTTATCGCAACAATATATAATTTTTAATTTGGTTTAAGAGTTACAAACAGTTTTTATTTTTATTTTTTTGGGATAATAAAAAAGTTGAAAGAGAGGATTTGAACTCTGGTAAATGAGACCAGTCAGTTAGTTGAGTTACAAAACTCTTGATAGTTCCAAAAAGGGTGAACCTATGTTAGTTTAAACGAATTAGAACTCACCATCTTTTTGGATAAAACAATCCAAATTTTTTATTAAATTATGTAAGTTATTTTTGAAAAATTATTTATTTTTTAATTTTATTTATTAATACTTATTGATTAAATATTCACCATATATAAATAATTTTTGTCGAACTTTATCATATATTACATAAATTAACCACTACTAATTTTTAATATAAAATGAAAATATTTGACTTTTTGTACACTTATTCTACAGTTATAAATAGTGTCAAATCATTTTAGATTAAAACTCACTATCTTTCCAGATAAAGCAATCCAACACTAAACAAATTCCAATTACATTAATTATATTCTTTGATACAATTTTTTTTAACCTAAATTTTTATTTATCATTACTTTTGAATCAAACATTTATTTATTTATTTATTTTTATAATCAAACATGTACGTGTGTATACCAATTTGGTGGTGTACGTCAAAATATGGGTCGTACGCTTTGGCGGCAGGTACAGATCATACATTCATACCTTATATGGCTGATTGAAGCTCTCATGTTGTAATTTTACACGGTCTTGCTAATGCAACTTTGCAAGGCATATATGTATATATGATATATAGAAAGTTGTTACACCATCAAGAAAATTCAAAGTTGAAGTGGACCAACCTAAAAAGCGGGGATTGTTTTGCTCTGGTCCCTAGAACTCAATAATAAGAAACTTTGACGAAGAGATATGGGACTGCAGTGAGATACGCTATAGGGAATATAGGGATACATGAATTGAATTGAGATGAGATCCCATGCAAATTTGCAATACTAAAATTAAGTATTTGCAGTCATAGTACAATGTACAATACCCAACACTTCGACAGCATTCTCTACTGGAACTTCTATCCATTTGTTTATAGTAGCTCCAGTCTATAAACATAATGATTTAGATTGATCAATCTTATCTTTTTTATTATTATTATTTTTTTCAATCTTATCATTATGTTTATAGACTGGACCTACTATAAACAAATGGACAGAAGTTCCAGTAGAGAATGCTGTCGAAGTGTTGGGTATTGTACCTTGTATTATGACTGCAAATACTTAATTTTAGTATTGCAAATTTGCATGGGATCTCAATTCAAAAAAAAAAAAAAAAAAAAAACTTTCTTTGTCTTTACTCTCTCTGTGCATAAGAGAATAAAACAACAGCGTTCAACCATCGTTACAGAAATTTTTTAATGACAATTGGCAGTCTTGTTCTTGCCACAAAAAAGAAAATAAGAAAAAGAAAGAGACATTCAATAAGATTGCATTTGGATACATGAAATTTGACAGGGGAATCACCTTTTTATTTTTATTTTTTAAGTTAATATGCCTCAAGGATATTACTGGGCTCCAAGCCTCCAAATCTGCATTCTCAAAATTCTTTCGGAAGTATCCATGTCTATGTTCCTTCTACATTTCCTCAGAGATCAAACTCAAATATTGTGAGGATTGCTACGAATTCCGCGCTCTACCCAATCTTCGACAATGGATGTGTGAGCGAAAGAACGAAAGAATGAGTAAGAACAAGGGTGGAGCCAGATATTTAAGATTTATTTAAGATTTACACCTATTTATATGGATAAAGCTGGAAATTTAATCTTTGGGGCACCATAATTGTGAAGTTATATCTGTGTTTTTTCATATAGATATATAATTTGCTTAATTCATAGGGTTTTATTAAAAACAATTATTATTATTTTTTTTTTAGAAAAGAAAGGTTAGTAGGCTAAGCTTGCGGTAAAGAAGGTAATTAATGAATCTTTAACAAAAAAGAAAGAAAAAAAAAAGAAAGATAGACTTTTATTGATAAAGTAATGAGTGTGTTAGGTAAATTAAGTTATTAAAAAGAAATTAATGGAGTGCATTTGCTTGTTACGTAATTACATGCAGTGGATTATTGTTCCATTTAAGAATTATTTTATATAAAAATATTATAATAATATAAAAAAGCTTTCTTATTTTTTCTTTTATATGGCTTGTTATTATTAACTAAAATGATTGCGTTTGCCATGAAAAAGAAAAAAGGGAAAAGTTTAAAGTAAAAAAATGGCGGGTATATGAGATGATGTAATAAAGAAATAGTCAAGTGCATAGGGTTTAACTTTCAAGTCCACAATATATATATAAGTCACGACATTTTTGGGACCATACGAAGTTATGGGGAAGGTACTTTTTAAAATTGAGGGTGGACACTTTGAATTTTTACTAGAAGTCAGGATATTTATGGGGTAGAGCTGTGTTATGGGTGGACAATTTTTAAAATTAAGGGTAGGTATGTGCCCACCCTGATCACAATGTAGCTCTGTCCAAGAGTAGCAGTGAAAAACTAAACAATGCTACAAATGTAACACTTTCACAACAATGTCGAGTTGTCTAATTTTTATTAGTTCTCACTAGGATTCAGTATTTACATTACTTTATTATTTATCATCTACAGTTTTATACCTTAATATTATTATGATATTGTTTCACCCGTAACTTTATTGAACCGAAATATGATATCTTGATTGAATAAAGGTACGGCACAATATAATTCACAACAATTTCACGATAGAAACCAATTTACCTATCACCTTCTTATCAAATTTTTTTTTTTACCTTTATCACCTTATATATTGGCCCAACTTAATGTCTACCTTAATCAAATCTTCCTTCTTTTCATGTTTGATAAGCAAATTTGTCCTTTGTGAAACCGTCAGTGATTTTTGTTGTGCATATAACTTTAATGCACAACTTTAATGATTCTGATTAGTAACAAAGTAACAATGTGAGGTACAAATTATTTTGGAATGTTCCTGGCATATCTAACGTTACCTTTGATTTGACACAAGTTGCGCCCAATTTTACCGACAAATGAGCAAGGATTATCACGAAAGTGCTCTTGCAAGTGGACTTAGTGCGCGTAATCACGACCAATCGTTTGGGTTGAGCAAAAATGAATTGAGGTCGCGCAATGCCTTTAAGATCAGTGTAATAGTTTTAGAAAATGGGGACCGAAAGTTATTTATTTAATTTTTCAATTCGATTGTTCAAATAGATATATTAAAAATAATAAAAATACTTTTATTTTTATAATCAAAATGAAAAGTTGAACAAATAATATTTAATCTCGCTAATAGTTTCTCAATCCAACATGAATGTGTCATGCTAGCTCCGCCAGTTAGTCCCCAATTAATATCCTACTATTTCTTTAGCTGGTCCCCAAAGACACAGCTAGGCTCACAGAAGTGCACACCATTTTTTTTTTCCCTTTCTAATTAGCCAAAAGCTATGGCGAATGGTAAATTATGTTATGATCTAAATAAATCTTTTCGTTAGTTTTTCTTTGGTTAATAATCATAGGAATAATAGACCCTGTTAAGTGCATACCGCACACAGATGATCTTGGGTTATATTCCATCTAAATTTATCTCATATTCTAATAATCATATTACAATCATAATGAAGATCTAAATTTTACCTTTGATTTGACAAATAATATCATTCGTCATGAATATTTTAAATTTTATTATAATTTAATTACGAATTTGTTTGATCAAATATAAGTGGTGTCAATATACATAAGGGGGATTCTTTAGTCCTGTGAAGTAACATATATATCATTTGGGATAACATGCATATTATTTAGAATAATTTTTGGAGTCACATGGATAATTTATAGAGACTTCAAAAATTATTTTAAATAATATGCATGTTAACTCAAATGGGAGCAAAATGGGACATAAGTCCACGGCACCAAAAGAAGCCGCCCATAAGTGAATGGGTTTGATAGGTGTGGGTGTGGCTTTTATTTTTATTTTTCATACAAAAGAAATCAAGTTGCAACCAATTATATCATACTCCGGAATACATTAAATGCGTACTCCCTCTTTTCACAGAAGTGGTGGGTCCTGCTAATTAAATTCATAGTGAGATCCACTACTTCTGTGAGAAGGAAGGAGTAAGTATTTAATGTACTCTGGAGTATGATATAATTTTCAGGTTTGGCACTGCATTTCTGACTCTACTTACAACTTATAAATGCTAGCTAGTTAAAACACTAGCGGGGCCCACCACTTCTGTGAAATGAGAGAGTACGTAATTAATGTACTCCAAGAATATGATATAATTTTCAGGTTTGGCACTACATTTCTGACTCAACTTACAACTTATAAATGCTAGCGAGTTAAAGCACTACAAAAGTGCATACTGCTTACATATAAAGCTCACAAATTAATTAAAAGCTCTGGATGACTCAAATTCACATTTATTTTCATGACCGGCTAAAGTTGTAGGTTATGACTTATGAGTTATGAGTGATTAAATATCTAGTAGTGTCTTATTTTGTAAATTTCAACCTGACATTCAGAGATTGTGAATTTGGATTTGCATGCCGACTTTTTTCATTTTCTAAATTAATTAACCACAGTCACATATAGTAGAACTTAGGCATAGACCATATTCTCAAGAGTCAACAAAACACACAGCTCTCTTCATCATCTCAGTTTCCCATCTCTCTCTGAACCATGTGGACATCACAAGGCGGAAACAACAATAATAACAGCAACGAAGTCTCACGCTCACGCTCACCATCCAAATCCTCTTCCATATCCTCTTCTCCTTCATCCTTCTTCATCCATCATCTCAAACTCAAACCCATCAGCCGGAAAATGCATGGAAGAGGTTTGGAAAGACATCAACTTAGCCTCTCTTCATGACCACCCCAACAACAACAACAACACCCTCCAAGACTTCTTGGCTCGACCTTTCAACAAACAAAACCCACTACCAATAATAACAGCTCCCTCATCATCACCCGAAAACACCATTTTCTTGGCTCCTCTGGCGCCACCTTTCCCGACTAAACTGAGCTTGATGTCTGATTTGCCAAACCCACAATTGCAAACAACACAAACTCATGCCACTGTCACTACTAGTACACATTCTTTTGTTTCTTCCCTCCACTCTCCCTTCAATGTTTTGGGTTCTTCTTCATTATTACCTTCTTATAGCAAGAAAAGGGCTCAAGAAAATGGTGATACTTCCACTGATCGGAGACATAAGCGCATGATCAAAAACAGAGAATCAGCCGCTCGTTCCAGAGCAAGGAAACAGGCATCTTTCTCTCTTTACCTCTTTCAACCTTTTACTGTTTTTGGTACAAGTAAAGCAGTTGTTTATATATGGTTTTTTTTTTTTTTTAATTTCATAATGAAATGGTGTTGTTGACTTTTCTATTTTTGTTTTTTTAGTCAATATATCTAGACTTTTTTGACTTGATGTGTCTGGCACGTTCATTTTCATTCCATTTTGAATATTTTGCAGGCTTATACGAATGAATTGGAACTTGAAGTTGCAAGTTTACAGAAAGAGAACGCTAGGCTTAGAAGGCAGCAAGAGAAGGTAAAATAAAGTGCTGTTTTAGCTAGTTTATCTTATTTATGCTTGAAAAACTGGTTTTTGTTACGAGTGTGATTTTAAGAATATTATAAATTTTATTACATAAATTTTACAACAAATTGAAGTGTAGATCACAAAATAGTAATTAATGGTTTTTGTTAAGAGTGATGTTAAGAATACTATAATTTTTTTTACATAAATTTTACGAACTAACGTGTACTATTCATCACAAAATAACAATTAAGATATTTATTTATCTAAGTTTAAATGCTCAATAATTTCAATAGCTTTATGTTTGGTGTATTTGTGCTTGCAGCTCTGCTCAGCAGCCCTTACTCAGCTTCCAAAAAAGCTTGGTGTATATAGAGCCTTCACTGCTCCTTTTTGAGAAGTAAGAAGCACTAAATATTCTAGTGTTATCTTTTTATGCCTTCTTTTCTTCCTAACCAAGCTTACCAAATTTCCTCTTGAAAAGTAAGAGAGAGAGAGAGTGTCAAATGGGTTTCATTGTTTGTGTTAAATTCATCTCCATCAAGTCATGAAGTGCCCGTAGAAAGAAGAGGAAAAAAAAAGGTGTTTGGATCCCCAGGTGCAGGACCAATGGTGGTGGATACATAGTCTGTTACTTTTTATATCCGGTTCCTTGAATCTTTCTCTTTTGTCCTACTACCTTCAACTTGTCCAATGAGGACAAGGTGGGTGTCGGAGATAAGTTGATAACGCTGGAGGAAAAGTTCACTTGCTATTTTGCATGCCTATAAAAAGATCTACAATATTGACTTGTTTGGCTAATTAACAATATAACCATCCTTCATTTTTGTAAATATCTTCTATAGGGCTTTTATGGCAATTCCGGTGGTGGTTGTATTTTTTTTTTTTTGGGTTCTTATAAGGATTAGAGTGTCATTTCCTAATAAAAACCATGGCATTTATTAGTATTACTGAATAAAGTTTAATGTAGGTAAAGTTATTTCTCAACAAAATAGAGTGTTTGGAAAATCCCCTCCTCCTACATATCAAATTATCCAAAAACAAAATTGTGACAATTTCATCTCTCAACTTTTAAAATTAAGTTAATATTATCTTTCAAATTTCAAAATGAAATCAATTTTATCTTTAAAAGTTGACTTTTTATTTATTTTTGATAAATCCTTGGAAGTTGACTTGATTAAGGGTAAAGTTCAAAAACGAAATTGACACTGTTTAAATGTATAGACACAAAATGCAATTACCTCCATTATTGGAGGGCCAAAGCGTAGGTTGGCCGCAATGTTTTTGGGAAGTGGCTTGGGTCCAGTGCATAGGAGCACTGGACCTGTTGAGATGCTGCCACGTGTCTAGTTTTGTACAATTTTTGGACACGTGACAGCATCTCAACGGGTCTAGTGCTCCTGTGCACTGGACCCAAGCCTTTCTCATATTTTTGTGGAACTTTTAGGGGGCCTAAAAGCTCTTTATTGGAGGTTTTGAAAAGTTGAATTCTTGAAGTTTTTGTCCTAAAGCTTTCTTTTTTGGGAAAATGTGAAATGTGGGAAATACCCATGCTTGTTTTGATTTTTATTTTTCAAAAGGACACATTGTGTGGTTGTCAAATAATAATAATGAAACATGTTCTAGTTACGTTAATTGGTAAAAAATTTTATCGTATAAAAATAGACATATAGTTGAATCTTACGTATACGAAAAGGAAACTCTTTGATGTCTTGACCTGATGGTATAGAGTACCATCTAGAATGGACGTTAGAGATTCAAATCTCATCATATCGATAAAAAATAAACATTAACCATTAATTGATTTATTGATTTATTGAATTTAAGTATGAAATTAAATAAGTATTTATTGATAAATAAAAGTTAAAATGTTTACACTCCTTGAACTTTGAGGGGTTGCACTTAGACCTCATGTACTTTGTTTTTAGTCAATTTAGAACTCAAACTTTAGATATATGTCAAAAGGTTACTCTATTAAATTTCTGTCTAAAATACCCTAAAGTGACTCATAAAATAAAATAAAAACCTTGTCGTCTGAATGCTCGAAAATATCACCCAAACCAAACTCCTTGAAGTGAAACTTTATCACCAAAATTTTAATAAATATAAAATATTAATCTAATAAAAGTACAATTACCAAAAAATTTATAAAAAAATGTAAGTAGTGTGAATGTTTATTTTAAATTATTTTGATAATATATTATTATATAAAATATTTGGTTTTGATAAAATTTTGATTATATACAATATGCTTTCATCATGTAACTTAAAGTAATTCTTGTTTATTTATTTTCAATATCTATGTTGATATTCATTTTGAATTATATTATTAAAATATATTTTGAATAATGCCCTACTTTTTACATGATGAGTCAATGAGAAAATGCCAACAATAGCATAAGCCATTAGGTGCATTTACTTCCCAAAGAAATTAAAGTATCTTGTAAAATGGTCATATGCAACGCTTTCCTCATATTTGGTGGGTCTCACATATCTATAAAATCCATACCTAAATTATCCAAATGAAAATTTTCAAAATTCAGAGATCAAATGAATTAAACCTAAATTTAAGGGGCTAAAATTAGACTTTAATCATTTTTAAATGAGGATCATTTTTTCTTATTTAATTAATGTTTTATCTTTTAGGTTTTGATTGTCTAAATCGGAAGTGGCTTTTTTTTAGTACTCACAGACATTACATGTGTCTCAAATAGTACATCATTGTTTTAATGTCCTGTCCAGTGTACTAAAAGCTCTTCCCATTTAATTTAACTTAGGTGGGTGCATGGTTTGCTTAGTTGTGTGTGTGTACTACAAAATCAATGAGCCATCTACTTTGAAAGGGAAACATGAGATCAAGATTCTCTAGAGTTTTTAAAATTCTTAGAGTACTTTATCATGTAAAGTTTTTTAAATTCTTGAGAGAAAAAAAAAAAAAAAATCCAAAAGATTAGAACCCCCACTCTCGTCCTCTTTCCCACTTCATCAATGACATTATAGAAAAAAAAAAAAAAAAAAAAAAATCTCACTTGATCTTAACCAAAATGCGTCATCCCCTCATAAGCCTTCCTTAACCTCACAGCACTAATAAGTAATAATACACTAGTAAGCACAGCATCATCTTTTGTTTTTTTGGGTAAAGGAATTTTTAATTATTATGATGGTATGTGAGAGATAAGATACGCAACTCACACACCATCAGAACAACAAAAACCAATGATATACGTTTATGGATTATTTTGATCAGAGCCCGTAGAAGAAGCCATTTTCAATAATAGAGTCAATTTATTTTGGTTTAATAGAATTGACGTTATCAAGTTTGAGTTAGTTTTTTTTTTTTTAATGGATTAACGAGAAACTTAAGAGGATTGAAAAGAGTTTGTGACGGGGTCCACCTTCATGAATCAGCAGTCGACATATCTCCATTCTCCAGAGTTCAAATCATGGTCCAATCTGAGGAGATTCCCCAATTACCCATGTCCAGGATGAGGTGTTGAAAAACATTTTATCAAATAAATAAATAAATATTATATTAAAAACTAAGATTCATTAAACAACTAACATATAACAAAACAACTAAACAAGATCAAGACTGTCAAGTTGAAATAGATAAGAACAAAATTCAAGCCGAACCGGAAGGGTGAACGGCGGAACCAGTGAACCAGCAGCAGGCGTGGGCGCGTGGCGTGACGAGCGGCGGCGGCAGCAGCAATCAGCAGGCGTGAGGCGGTGCGGTGAGGGACGGTGGCGGTGGACCGGTGGTGGCTATGGCCTTCGCACTTCGAGCAGCCAGCAGGGGTAGCTTTTGGGTTTTCTCTCTCTCTCTGTCTGACTCTCTGTCTCTCAAAAGAACAAATTTGAGATTTTTTTTTTGTCGTAGTGGATTTGTTTTTTTTAAAAGACAATTACTTATCTTGAGCTGATCTGGACTTGACTTGCAGAAAATAAACATCATCTGGACTTAACAATGATCATGTAGGTGAAATAATTTATGCCGCCATTTTCCACAAGCGTGAATGGTGGGTTATGGGAAAAAGGATCATATATGTCCGGCATATATGACTTGCCTCTCACAAGCAAGTGGGACCCACGCACTTGCTTGTGAGAGGCAAGTCATATATGCCGGACATACCAAATACCTTCTCGGGTTATGGAGGTTGCGTCATGCTTGTTGGGTAGACCTGACAAACAGATCAAGTCGAATGGGTTCTGATTTGATCCGGTCAGGTATGAGATCCATATTAAAAAATACTTATTAAACTAAACCGGAATGTTATTTATATTGGTCAGGTTAATTTTCCCATGGCATTACTCTACCACTAAGTTAAAAGGTTTTTTTTTTTTTTTTTTTTTTTTAAATCATTTTTCTATTCGGAATGACCTATATATTTTTTACATTAAAAAAATATAATATACTTTATCACTTTTTTATTTTTCAATACAAACAAAATAACAAAGAAAGTACTTAAAGATAAAAGTTGAATAATACATAAATAAATCAATAACTGTATAGTTCAATTATTAATTATAATAGTCTACTAATTAAATAATTTCACAAAAGAGAAAAAGAAAATGTATATAAATATATACATGAAACATGAAATCAAGTTAAATTAACTATAAACTAAATGTGTTTTTGGATTAGCTTTTTACTAAAGGCTTATTTGTTTATTTGCTAAGAGTTGATTAAAATACACCTTTACTAGGATTTAGCTAAAAAAAAAGTCTATCTAGGAATAGGATAATGCAGAATAGTGAAATAGGGAATACAAACCTTCTAATTAACTATATAATTTATGAACAAACCATCTAGTTAACAATAACATTATTATACGGAAGAAATAATTAAAAAGACATTCAGATTTATGAACAAACCATCTAGTTAAAAATAATATTATTATATGGAAGATATACTTAAAAAATTGCTTCACCTATTTGTTCACATGTTTTTTTTTTTCATTTATTTTTTGACATTTATGGGGATAATGCTTCATTCAAAATCATGCATACTATCATCTCAGTCACGCCTATGGAATAAGCTCATTCAAAACTGATATATACCTTCATAAATTTATCAGTATTTGCCTACATTATTTTCTACACTAATAGAGGAGGTCATCGAATATCAACGGGATTTCAATAATCATATTATATATACTATTATTAAAAATGTAGCATGAATCCGTTGTCGTCCAGCGGTTAGGATATCTGGCTTTCACCCAGGAGACCCGGGTTCGATTCCCGGCAACGGAATTATCCTTTTATAAATTCTTTTGGTCTTGTTTTGGTCTTTTGAGTGAACTTCACTTATTACTCATTGCTGTCTGCTTCGGTCAGTCAACTCCTATGATGTTGAGGTCCCACCTCCACCACCTCATTTTCCTTTTTTGTCTTCTCCCGTTTGCCAATCCTTTGGTTTTTCTTCCATTTTTCATTCCCTCCGTCAACAAAAGTATGTTTAGTGGCCGTAATTTCGGGCTAGGATTTAATGATTAATTCCTTTGTCCGATTGAAACAAATAGGCCTGTAATTTTAAGTTCGAGAAAGTTTGTTTTTGAAGAAAATCCCAAGTATCTAAGATGGTCAAAAATGGGGTGATGAGTCTGATTATAGAGTATGTATTGGACGCTTATAATCTCAAAATTCTAGAGAGGATTTTATAAACTCAAAATTCATAAGGTGGATTTTGCTTTGTACTCACATTGAGTATGTCTTGACTCACAAGACAAGTCTGACACGCATCTTCAAGGAGACGATCCTTCTCCATTTATAATTTAGGATATGAGTTCTTCTTAGGATTCATTAGATGAATGATTGCAAAATCCCGAGACTGATCAAGAAAAAATTGGTGATCGATTTAATCAATCGTTTGCCAAATGCCCCTTGTATGCATTTGTTTGAGAGTTGTGTGGACCTTAAGCGGTTAAGCTATTAGTCAAACAAAACCTCTTAATATTCATTTGTTAGATAAACTCAGTCAAAAGATTGACAATTGTGAACATACTATTTTGCATTGGCTAATAACTTTAGTATTCGATCACGATAATAAAGTAATAATCCTTTTGGGAATGATAAGTTATCTTATGAAATCTTACATATACATCATCTATGATCTTAGTAGATATGTTCCACATGTATACAAAATATATATAAGTTCAAACAATCCCTCGATGAAACGATACGCATACAAAAGCGTGCCCATGAATTAGTGGCGCACTATGAGTTCGATTATTTTATTTGTCATCCACTATAAGTCTTGATAAGTCATTTGGACGTGCTGAGCTGAATTTGCAGATTACGTGTGATTCGATTCTCGCAGTACCACTAGTACTTTTGTTGCCTTATTTGACACCCTTAATTTTCATTTACAAACAATGAAAGTTAATGGGCGTGCCCCCAAGGATATGATTTATTAATGTTGCACTACCACTACAAACACACTCACTCTCATATGGAAGTACATTTGTATGATTGGCGCTGGGTAAAACCCTCCATTTTTTTTTCTTTCTTTGTTTTTGTCTTTGGATACGCGTAAAGCCATGTCAAGCTTTAGAATCACTATCCTCTGCAAAGAAAAATATATGTTCACACCACTCAAATGTTTACAAATTGTAGATATCATTATTCATTAAGTTGAACATACTCACAATTAAGTGGGTTAATCAATGCTCTATTCACAAATGTTTGTTTGTAGGGTTCAATGTGGGTCCCATTCCCTTAGATTTAATGCTTTTCATGAACAACACTCATTTCAGTTCCACAATCCCCCTAAGCATCCAATTTAGACGTCAGACCCCCAAAGTTGTACCCCTACAAATCATTACAAAGTGCTTATTAGAAGTTTACTTCACTTTTCTACATGTGGAAAAAGCGCACTGGAATATTATTCCTCCTAGGCTGGGAAAGTTTTCCCATTTTAATGGCATAAAACTCGTTGAAGTACTAAATTTGTTACCTTGCTAGCTTTAATACTCAGAAGTACCTTATGAGTTGGGAAAGAAATATCCTCAGTGATCACCACCACTTTCATAATCTTCACCGTAACCACTACTACTACTACTACTAGTACTACCACCAGCATTTCCATTGCTCAAATGGCGCACTTTGGGTGGATCCAATTACAGCTTGACATGTATGCAGTGCGCATACGCACAAACCCACCATAGATACCACACCCTTCACCTTCTCCATAAACTCTATCATTTGTTACAATGCCTATATAAAGGATCAGCTTTGTGGAACTGAGCTCTCTCATTCAACAACATTAAGATAATAATAGAGAGCCCTATACGTTTACGACATGAAAGGCAATCCAATTTTCGTCTTATTCTGCTCTCTCTTCCTTCTTGTCTCGTTTCTAGAAGAAACTGGAGCAGCTCAAGTGGGGAACTATGGCGTTTATATTGTGTACATGGGAGCTGCGGCTTCCACAAATGGTTCCTTGAGGGATGACCATGTTCAGATCATGGCCTCTGTGTTAAAAAGGTAAACTATACATAATTCTGAATTATTATCACTTCTTCAACGTCTATTTCATGATAATTGTTCTTTTATCATTAGACGAATACACTAATTAGAGACGAGATTCAAACTTAGGTTCCTTATTTGATAATATGGAACCTTATTAGTTATTGCTAACTAAATTACACTTTTTCAATGCTTAAAAGGTTTTTTTTGTCTTTACCAATTAACTTTATTTATATTTCACTATTTGTAGCACAGTAAATATAGTTGTTTAGTAACCAAGGGTGAGTGGTTTGTGATAAAGACTTACTCCCCTATGATTTGGTTGAGATTAAAGTCCTGAGTTTGAATGTTCACCGTTAAATGTTGTTAGAAGCTTGGGACCCTTGATAGAACTGAGGTTAAACTATAGCTGAACTCATATGCCTCATCCCCTGTCTAGCTAGACCCCCTTAGGCATTCCTCAGCGGGTAGGTAGTGCTGATATATCACATCTAAACAAAATCTTCCATAGACGGATCTCCCTTTCCATTTTTTATTTTAAAAAAGAATTGTAGTTTAATTTTTTCAATAGAAAGAAACATGTACTACAAATTAACCAATTGGAATTGGAAAGGGAAGTATAACAATAATTCGTCCTGTCCACTATTTTTTTGCTGCAACTTGACCTGCCCTATTTTTGTTATGCATTTCTTTTTCTTTTTGATAACTTGTTATGCATTTCTCCATATAGAGAATCCGTCATACCATAGCTATGGGCTATATTCCAACGAGTGATGAACATACTGGTACAAGCCCAATTGAGCTTGAACACATCTTCACATGACCATAGCCAAAATATTATGAAGAACTTTTTGTATCCCCATATTTTGATAGTATTTTAACCCAAGGCAATATTAAGTATTAACATATTAAATAAGTTAATTGTTACTATATATGCTAGGAAAGAAAATGCATTGGTACACACCTACAGGTATGGTTTCTCAGGATTTGCAGCTCGGATATCAGAGGAGGAGGCCCGTTCAATTGCACAGAAACCTGGAGTTGTATCTGTTTTTTCTGATCCCCTATTACAACTCCACACAACCCGTTCTTGGGATTTCTTAAAGTATCAAACTTCTTTAAAGATTGACTCCAAACCTAATTCTGACAATGGATCTTCATCTCTTGGATCAGACACGATAATTGGCATCTTAGACACAGGTAAATAAAAAATTGTTTAGTAAACTAAAGTAAAACTTAATTTATTATACATTTGCATGCTATTTATTGTTGATGTTGTTGTCGAATGTAATTTAGTGGTATTATCTGGTCTCTTTTATGAAAAGAATCAAAATTCAAATATGCTCCTCCATATGTTGTAACAATTGAATTATCAAAACAAATATTTCACATTTTGTTCTTAGATAGTCTGCTTTGAGTTCTGATTTATAGTGCATGCAATATAGGAATTTGGCCAGAGTCAGAGAGTTTTAACGACAATGATATGGGTCCAATTCCGTCACGGTGGAAGGGAACCTGCATGAAAGCCGATGATTTCAGCACCTCTAATTGCAATAAGTAAAGCTCTTTCTCCTTACAGCTGGTATTAGAGCATGTTCTTTAAATCCAAATGCACACGAAGTTATGGACTGGCAAAAGTATGGTGGAAAAAGTTTATAGACTTGTTGAAGCGATAGATTACAATTTCACAACTTTCTTTCTCGTCGTAAAAGAGCCTTTTATAACGGTTTTAAAATTTTTTTACTAACAAAGACTTGTTAAGTCGGAGATTTGCCTTAGTAGCCCGATTATTTTAAGCAGCTAGATTGGGTTAAAATATGTTGTGACTTTAGCATATTATAACTTTAACAAAGAAAAATTATTAGATTTTCCTTTTGGTTCAAAACCAATCTCAATGGGGAAAAAATCTAAGCAAGTTTTTGGATTCATGACCAAATATAAAGTTATTACTAATACTTTCAAAACGTTGTCACTGTCTTTTACTGGATAAAAAAAGGACTTATTTGTTCAGAATTTAACTATTTGATCATAACAATGATTCAACTCAGCATAATCTAGAGGTTCCCACATTGCACAATCTTTTTTTAGCAAAAAAAAAACATTGCACAATCTTTGGGATGACTTATAAACTCTGAGGTGTAAAATGTCAAAATTAAAAAGTTAGGGTTTAGTATGTAGTGGACAAACTTTAGGTTTTTTATTTATTTATTTATATTTAGAATTTCCCCTTATTTTTATTTTTATTTTCTTAAAAGAAAAAGGTAAAAAGAAAGAAATTTCTATGTAATTAAGAGCTCAATTATTGTTAATTTCTTTAAAATTTGTACCATCCTAAAAATAAATTATAGAGAGAAGGAATAATCAATAATTATATATATATGCATTAAAAACCTAATGCATTATTAGTTGGTTCAACTTGTAAAATCTTTTGTGATTAAATAAGGACCTATATATTTTATCAAAAAAAAAAATAAGGACCTATATATATATATATCTTAATCTGATTATAAAAATCAATACTCATGTAAATAAACTAACATTTTTTTTTGTTGCTAAGTATGGAAGGAAAGTAATAGATTTACATTGTTTTTTTTTTTTGGTAAAAATAGATTTACATTGTATGATTGTATCATATCTATAAAAAAAATAACTGTATTGGGTATGCATCAGAAAGCTGATTGGAGCAAGATTCTACGAAGACACCGTTGTTAGTAACCCCACGAAGTTGCATACACCGCGTGATACGGTTGGCCATGGTACACACGTGGCATCAACCGCAGCAGGGAGCACCGTTGCCAGTGCATCCTACTACGGCCTAGCGGCTGGATCCGCTAAGGGTGGGTCCCCAAGTTCACGAATCGCTGTCTATAGGGTATGCGCATCCAACGGTTGTCGTGGGTCCGCTATTTTATCAGCGTTCGATGATGCGATTGCGGACGGCGTAGATGTCTTGTCACTATCGCTTGGCGCACCATCGTATTCGAGGATTGATCTCAAGAGCGATCCGATCGCAATCGGAGCGTTCCACGCAGTGGCCAATGGGATCACCGTGGTCTGCTCTGCAGGGAATGATGGCCCCGACTCAGAAACTGTTGTAAATATTGCGCCTTGGATTTTGACCGTGGCAGCCTCTACCATTGACCGTGATTTTCAATCTAATGTGGTACTAGGTGGAAACAAAGTGATTAAGGTAAATAGAAATGGAAAAGAAAAATTAAATAAATGTTTTTTTTTTCTTGCAATAATATTTTCTCTTATATATGGTGGTATTGACGTAAGCCTTTTTTTATTATTAATATTTTGAATATTTTAGTCACTTTTGAGAAATTATAGGAATATTAATCATTATTTAATTTTTGTGTACATTTCTTATGCACATCTCATATCTTGGGGTTTTTACATATACAATTTAAACTATAAGTGTCAATTTGGCCACAACATTCGATTTGACAAATTAACTCTTGCACATTAGGTTTGTGCTAAATTAAACTTTCTATTAGCATTTTCAATTAAAGTCTCTAACAAATTTAACCACATAATATATATGATAATAATGACATTTCAAAATTATTGATAATATCACATGATTAATTACTATAACTTTTAACTGAAAATGCTAAAAGAGTGTTGGATTTGTTACAAAAGTATATCTAATAGTGACACTTAAGTTAAAGTCCAAATGTGATTCTACTAAAATCTCCATATTTAATATTACAGGTAAGGGTAATTCTACGGTACATTTTTATTTTATTTTTATGTATCATACTTACCTAATTTTAACAATTTATATATTATTAAAAAATATATATTAAATAAGGAAATATCTTATTTAACTGTTAAGATTAAGTAAGGATTGAAAAAAAAAAAAAAAAATGAAGTGATTATGGTAGAATTATCCTTACAGCTAATTATATCATGTATTAACTTCCAACTGTTGAGCACTTGAGCTACTTTACCAAATTGAGGTATGTGCAAAAGTTGTGCACAGAAAATATGCAAATAATATTTTGGGTTTTTGTATTAAGAAAAAATAATAAAATAAATTAAAATTGTGTTTGATATTGCTACATGAATTGTTGATTTTTAAGCAATTTGGCTTGTCATATTTTCAACCTGCTACTCAATCAAAATCACACGATCTTCCATAAATCTTTCATTTGAAGAAAAAATGATAATAATTTTTTTTTTCTTTATGGACTTCAGGGTGAAGGCATAAATTTCTCCCCACTTAACAAATCTCCTGAATATCCATTGATATATGCTAAGTATGCCAATAGAAGTGGTGCCAACGAAGATGAGGCAAGGTACGTAAACATGATAACCATGCCAATCCAGGAAAAATTCCAACACTAAAACAAACTTGACAAATTTCATATATCTATTGTAAATATCTTTTTGTAACATGTAAAACGCTTGAGATTATGTTCAGAGACTGCAACCCAGGTTCATTGAATAAGGATCTGATCAAGGGGAAGATTGTTCTCTGTAACAATGTCAATCAAGATTATTCAGCAGGTGACAAGATATACGAGGTAAAGGGTCTTGGAGGAATTGGTATAGTTTTGATTGATGAACAATCAATCGCAGTGGCAACTACTTATGGTGCATTTCCAGCAACTGTGATCAGTTCAAAGGATGGTGCTGAAGTCCTCACCTATATAAACTCAAGCAGGTAATGAAACCAAATTTGTCTTATAAAATATCATTCCGAATTTGTTTCAACTAGTGATTTCTTGAGTGTTGAAGCAAACAAATTGAGCAACAAAAAATTGCTGATTAGTATGGAAATTTTTGAAGAAACCCAGTTGCAACAATTCTACCAACAGTAGCAGTGACAGAATATAAGCCAGCACCTGCTGTTGCATACTTCTCGGCTAGAGGGCCATCATATGACACAATGAACATTCTCAAGGCATGCGTTATTGCTCTTTACAAATTTATGTTATTTTCTACTACCAAATACTAGTTGTCTAATATGATTGTTTTGCAGCCTGATATTGCTGCACCAGGAGTGGACATCCTTGCAGCATGGATTGCAAATGACACATCCGAAACTCCACAAGGAAAAGAACCCTCATTATTCAATGTGATCTCAGGAACCTCAATGGCATGTCCACATGTTTCTGGGGTTGCAGCCACTGTCAAATCTTCGAATCCCACATTTAGTCCATCGGCTATCAAATCAGCCATCATGACAACAGGTCAGAAATCTAACAACAAATTGAATTTATAAAATTCATAATTCGTATGTCTACTAGCCTATGACTAATTGACTAGCATCAATTTGCAGCAACTCAAACAAACAACATGAAAGCTCCAATAACTGTGGATTCAGGTTCGATAGCCACACCTTATGATTATGGTGCAGGGGAAGTAACAACATCTGGACCATTACAACCAGGGCTAGTGTATGAAACCAGCACCACTGACTACTTGGATTACCTATGCTATCTAGGGCTTGATATATCTGCAATTAAAGCAATTGCACAAACTATTCCTACTGATTTTGCTTGCCCCAAGGACTTGAATGCTGATTACATATCCAATATCAACTACCCTTCAATTGCAATCTCCAAATTCGATGGAACAGCAAGCAAGAATGTGAGCAGAACAGTAACTAACGTTGGTGGGGATGGTGAAACTATTTATGCTGCAACTGTGGAGGTACCTAGCGGAATAACTGTCAAAGTGATTCCAGATAAACTGAAATTTACGAAGAACAATGAGAAGCTGAGCTACCAGGTGATTTTCTCTTCTTCCAGTGCAAGCACGTTGAAGGAAGATGTATTTGGGTCAATCACTTGGACTAATGGAAAATACAAAGTCCGGAGTTCATTTGTTATAAGCAGTAAAAGCAGCGGCCACTAGTAAGCACAATACATTCCAGCAATGATTGGTGTATTAACAATAATGTTGCATGTTTTATAATGTCGTAGTAGATAACTAAACATGTACTCGAGGTACTAATGAACACTGCATCTGTATCTCCAGATAAATTTAAATTTGGAAGTGTAAGTAATGCGAATTCAGTACCACAGCATACAATGCTTAATTCAACTGAGAGTAATTACAATTTCTATCCCCGTCAAACTAGCGTGTCTCATAATAATAATAATAATAATAATAATAATGATCTTATGCATATATCCGATGTATAAAATACATTCTCGTTTGATCTAAGATATTCCCTTTCATAATGCCAATGGGAGGGTTACAAACTTACCATTGCCAATGGTCAAAGGAGAAAAAACACATGTATTTCTACTAGGTATCCCAGGATGAGAATAAGGCATGGTTTATAAGACCATCAACATTATTAAATCATTTAGTTATGCCTGTATCGCCCATGTGTTTATCGGGTCGCATTTAATAAATAAGGAAAACCAAACCGCTACTTTGGGAAAGAGCCTTGAAAAATAGGAGAGAAGAAAGGTAATTCAATGCCAGAAAGAGCCTTCCCCTGCACAGTTGTAAAGTTTCAGGTGTCTTCACTAAACCTAAAAATTCTCTGGCAGCGAAAATGTGAAGATACTATATTGTTCCAACCCAGTGGAGTGCAAAAAGATGGTCGTAGGGTTGATTATTCAGTAGACCAATAACAAAATCGGTAAAATATATGTACACAATACAATAGACAGATTGTGTAATTAGGCTATGGGACACCCAGCCTGCAAAACCAAGCTCAATAAAGAATAATTTTCTCATGCAAACTCAGTGGTGAAGCACCAACAAGACTTGTAGATAGAACTCATTAGATAGACCAATCATAAACAAACCACTGAAGAAATCTCTATATACATAGAATAATGATATAACCTCCGTCTTACACCCTCCGAAACAATACTCACTGGGATCACCTCCACCAAAGTCAAATGGTGGATCACCTGAATATGACGAGGACTGTAGATAAAGCATCAACAAAAACACAAACCGCTGAATTAAAAGCAACATACTACCATATTAACATAATAAAAGAGATCCATTAAACATCATACTTTGCAACTAAATGAACAGGGAAGTTGGGTAAGGTTTAAGCAAGACAAGCATTGTTTTACAGCAGCAACACCCTGGAGTAGTACTTAAATAACTACAAAGTCTTAGATAGGTGGAAACAGCAACCCCTTTCCTCGACACAAAAGAAAACATAAGCCACAAAAAAAACAGATCTGATCATTTTGTAACATTCACTCAAAAGCCCATTGGTTCTCCCTGCGAACCTCCTCCTCTTCCTCTGGTGTGAAGTCATTCTTGATATTGAATGTCTTGCGGATTTCCTCAGGAGTTTTTCCCTTGATCATATCTGCCACCGTCTGGCAAGTCAGATCCAGCAAGTTCTTGATGTTCAGATAATTTGCAGCCTACAAATCAGACAAAATCCAAAGTGGGTTTTATTATTCTAGGCGTACAAACATGGAGGAGTAACTTATATAATGCAGTAGTAGTTCAGTGCATGTTAAAAGCAAGAAACTTATATAATGCAGTAGTAGTTCAGTGCATGCTAAAAGCAAGAGGAATAACAAAGACCCTTCAATGATACAGGAGGCATCTATGGACAACAAAACACCAAAGGTCTTGATGTTCTAAAAGTATATTGCAGGATCACTTAAAATTGCTAAGTGGACCTTCAACAAATAAGAAAGTCAACAGTCTGATTAATTAAGGGTATCAGCAAGTTTATAAGCATAAACTAGATTCTATTTGGGAAGAACATTTGAGTCAGCAGAAGCAAGAGTCAGCATACAGTAACAAATCAGTAGTTCAAAACAGAAGATAGCGAGAGCTCCTAAACCAATTCCATATCTGATGACAGAATAAAGTAACAAGACCGATACAGAAACACAATTGAGTAGCCAAAAATTCATTCAGGTGCATACCCAAAACATGAAAGACCTGTAAGTCCAAGTTCCAATCCATGAGTTAAGCTTTGTTTAGTAGGGAGGATAGAGAAGTGAGGAAATAAAATGTAAAAAGGATAGGGGAAAAGTGCTTAACAAAAAAGAGGGAAAGAAGAAATTAATATTTTCCTTTATAAGTGCCAATGAGCTCTAGCTCAACTAGAGCCTCCTCCCCATGTAAGTGCCAAGTGGCGATGAGGTCGTGGGTTCAAGACCTATGAGGTTGTGGATTAGATTGTCAAATCACCTATGAAAGACGTTCTCTCTCTCCCTCTCTGGTTTTCCTCCCATTTTGGGAAGATTAAAAATGAAGGGCCCGGATTAAAAATGATCATCTCTCCCTATCCCTTCCTCACATTTCACTCAACTTAACCAGAGAAAATATTTAATAACAATACTCCTATTAATGATTACAATCTCCCATTTTCTCTCCACCCGACCAAACAAAATCTTAATAATAACACTTGTCAGCATATCGCAACGATTTCCAAACACTTAAAGCACTACCAATTATTCCAAGACCGCTCATTGCCATTCCGAGACCATTCCTTCAAACAAGACTTCACCTTTGCAAGAAAACTTACCATACACCTAAAAGAATTTCACTATCCATCCACAATTCATAGCCACAAATCCAGCACAACAATGCTAGCTTAATAAGATTGTAAAGTATTTCATCTCAACCATAAGAAAACAAATTTAATGGAAAGCACTCTTCCTTTAATTCCAAAACCATAAAAACAGAGTAATCATTCACAATTTCACAATGTCAATTTCTCTACTCTTGCTTTGAGTCAACCTAAATTCAAGAAATACAACCAACGCAAACCCATCTCAACACATAGTTATGCAATATTAGATACCAAATAAACGTAAACCCTAAAAAAAAAATATAAAAAAAATCATTTCTTCATAACTTTCTGAACAAAACAAACATCACAGAACACAAAATCAATGAAAGAGAGAGAAAATTGAAAGATCTGAGAGACAGACCAGTATTAGATCGAAGAGGGTGGCCTGGTCCACCTTGACGAACTCGGCGTCCCAGGTCTTGAGCTCCTCATCGACGGAGGCGACACGGTCCTCGGCCTTGGGAGATTCGACGTGTTTCTTACAGTACTCGATGACCTTGGAAAGGATCTTGCTCGTCACGTTCGGAAGAGGGATTCCATTATCGGCGCAATCGTCTTCTATCATATGCTTTATCGTTTGCGATTCCAACGCCACCACCTCTTCAACCTCGAAGGTCTCGCCGTCGGAGCTCTTCAGCGTTATCTTCCTCGACGACATCGTTTTTGTTTTCCGGTGACACAAACCCTAGCCTTGAGAAGAGGCTTGAAAGGGATCGGATTAGATTAGAGAGTCGGACTCTCGAACAAAAACAATAAAAGGCTCTTTTTACCCTTACGGTGTGATGTGGTTTTGATGTGTCGTGCCCTCTCTTATAAATAGTGAAAGGCAATTCTAATCGTTTGAGGACTAGGAATATATATATATATATATATATATATTTATTTATATTTATTTATATTATTTTGGTTGTCAACCTTTGATTTTGTTTTCAACAGTATCAAATTGATCTTTAACCTTTTGATCTTGTGTCAAAATGATCTTTACCGTTAAGTATTGGATGAAAAATGTTAATATGTTTAACGACTTATTTTTAATTTAAAAAATGTCTGATGTTGCATACTAACTCAAATTATTATTATTATTATTACTTTTTTATCTTAATTTCTAAGAGAAACTGATATTTCAATTCAAAATTTCAAATCCCTAACCTTTTTACAAAATCCCCTACCCCTTCACTGTTATTTTACACTTTTATTTCCATGGAAAATCCTGTACAAGCTGTGAAAAGATAGCATTAGCTGCTTGTAAAATCTTTTAATTTTGTGTTGGTAGTTGTTCCCAATGACAAACCCACCCAACAACTCGTGTGCCCTCATTTGAAAACCCAAAGATCCCAAAGGTGGTTTAACATTGGATTGTTCTTTTATTTTTTTGTTGAGAATATATGCAGTTTTGATCTCCGTCCTATGTTGTATCTTCATCTTTCTTGTGTTGTAGTGCAAACTGTAAGTGGGTTTTTTGTAAATAATAAAAGGAAAGACTAATCAATATTATCAAGGCTTACTCGTCAATCGAATCCGAACACGCCCGAACTGAATATGGAGAGATCCGAACAAGTAGAAACTGATCCCGAACAATCTGGCTTGAAATCCGAATGTCTTGAGATACTCCTCCCTGTGTAAAGACAATGAGAAAGATCCTCAGATAGACTTGGCTGGCCCCGTAGGGACCAGCCTAAGAACCTCTGGTGGTTTTGTTAATAATTCCATAATCAATGTCACACCAATCAGGAAAATAATTATCTCTCTGTGTATTTCACTCTTAATTCTTGTTGTATTGTGAGGAACCCTTTTTTCAGTACCTCCCTCTTATATTTATACCACTTATTCCTCAAGATATTTTCTCTGTTTCTCCTATCTTCCTCTTCTTTTTTTGTCTGATTGCCATTAATGCTCCTTAATTACAGCTCATTTGGCCTCGTTTACCCCCCATTTAACTCGTAATGAGCCTGACATTAATGCGATATTTTGTTTACATTTAATACGCCTGACTAGTGGCTTGATATTTCGCTTAGCATTAAATACAATCATTATGGAATATCTCCACGTATGTTTTTATACTATTCATATTTCCAGTAATAAATATCAGGGACCCGAACACTTTGTTCGGAAATAAACCTATTCGACCATGACCGAACAGATGACGTCAACTCTTATATTTATTATTCTCGTATAAAATACTACCCCTCCACAAACCATTTAGCTTTGGAGTGTAGGCAAATTGGCACCCTCAATATTGACCCAGGACCTATTAAAGCATTAGCAACCAGAACAATAGTCTTTGTCGCTGTAGAGAGCTTGGTCTGATGTGGACTTTGAAGGAGTGCATGAAATAAAGTTATTTTATTCTGGACTTTAAGTCTTGATGCTGAACAATAAAGTTATTTTATCATTTGGCATTTTTTTATTAAAATTTGAGTTAGCATGTCACGTAAGATATTT
This sequence comes from Fagus sylvatica, assembly GCA_907173295.1. Lineage (NCBI taxonomy): Eukaryota > Viridiplantae > Streptophyta > Magnoliopsida > Fagales > Fagaceae > Fagus > Fagus sylvatica. The sequence continues at coordinate 35,279,435 of OU015764.1, read as the reverse complement.
TTAAAATTAAAAATAAACTGTTAGCTACATTAGCATTTTGACACAAGATTGAAAAGTTGAGGACCAATTTGACACAGTTGAAAGGTTAGGGACCAATTTGACACAAAGTCCAAAGGTTGAGGACCAAAATAATATTTAAACCTTTTTTTTTTATTTTTTATATATGCCTTTTTTTAAAGATTTTTTGCAATTTTATTTTATTCCCGAAAATTCAAAATTTTTAACTAAGTTGGTGGGATTCTTTAGGATGAGATTTTGAATTAGGATCTCAAAAGAAAAAAAAATTTATTACCATCACGTGATCTTTTAATTTGTTTCTGTCTTTTGAAAAAGAAGAATTAAAAAACATTTAAAGGATTACGAATAGATCACAATTTTATTAATGATTAAGATTAGGTAGATATGATATTAAAAAAAACACTATACATAGAATAACCTAAATTTTAAATTATAATGAGTAATATCTTAACCAAGAAGTAATATGTGCATGCATAAAGCATAATACAAGATGCCGACTCATTCTATCGCCGTTACAATGCATATAAGTAGAAAGTGATGCTAAACTTTGTGTTGATGCTGTGTTGGGCAACACTGTGGAGAATTATTGGAAGATTCAGACTCTTTGCTCCAATGCTCAATCTCTTTCCTTTAATTTTTTGTCTTACAATTTTATTTGGATTAGGCATGAGGCAAACTCGGTAGCCCACGAACTAGCCAAGTTCTCCCCGTCTCGCAGCCTCTCATTTTCCTGTAAAATGGACACTCTTCCTTCCTCTATTAAAGAGGCTTGGCTAAGAGATGCCTTCACTGTTTTTGTTGTTTGTTAATGAAATTCTCGCATTTAGCCAAATAAAAAAAAAAGTATATAAGTGGTAACCTAGGGTTTCTTTCTAACACAAAATTATAAAAGTTGAGAGAGAATGATCTAAAAGAGAACATCATTTAGTTGAAAGTATTTAAATTTAGTTTATAAAGAGAATGATATAAGAAGACATTTTTTCTACGAATTTCAAATCGATAGCATCATAAATGTTTTTGTTACTCAATTCTCTAAACAATCATATGTTGTTAAAATTTATTTCAAGCAAATCTCTTGATTTTAAATCCTCAAATTCAAATGCAATATAATTAAATTTAAAGAAGGAAACTCATGAATGGTTGAAACTAGGCATGTTGATTCAAAAAAAAAAAAGAAGAAGATTTAATTGGATCTCTTTATGATCCTAAGTCAAAGTAGGATTTGAGAGATTGGGCGTGATCATCCTACCCAAAAAGGCAAAAACCATTTTTTTTTATCAACGAGTAAACATGATAATAAATAAAGGAGTTTACAGCATGTTAAGGATTACACAAGGTATTGAACAAACCTTATCTCTTGTATTTAGATGCTCAAATTTTTTTTTTTGAATTCTTGTTTTGTTTATCTAACTAAAGTCTGATCTTGCATTCCCAATTTTATAAAGACAAAGCATACAACACTACAAATGGGAGAGTGACAATTTATTCAAACAAACTTTGTGTTTCATTTTTGTATCGAATTACTCGACCTTCATGGCTTCCAACTCTCCATCATCTTCCTCGTAAAGTAGACAACAGTAAGGTATTCCATAAAGGATCATATAGTGAATGAGGGCATTACAAGATCTGGAGGTAGAATCTCATTGAGTCGCTATATACAGTGGCTCCATAAGGTAATTTTTCAAGATTTGCTATTAAAGCAAATCAGTATGTACAAAAAGACAGAACTTCAATCTTTTGTTAAGTCAAAAACTTCAATCACCCATTCAAAAAGCTCGGATTTCCTTCATGGCAGTTGCCTGTGGTAACCTTTAGAAAATGTTATTGTCATGATGTGTTATTTTTCCTTGGTATTCCAAGCATTCCAGCATTGTTCAATGGCTTATACTCGAAACAAAGACAGGGTATTGCACTCTTTTCTCTTTTTTCTTTTTAATTCTCGAGCTATAAGCAGATTGCAAAGAGGAGTAGGGTCTGATTCTGTAAGAAGAATTTTGAGAGGGGGGAGTAGTGAGAATTTGAAATGGACTGATTATAACGAAATGGTCTCTTGGGTTATTTTGGTTTGATTTTGGCTATAAGAGATGGTAAAGTTGACCATTTGAGAAGCTTAATAGGCTTTTGAGGGTCTATAAACAGAGTAAGAAAATAATCCAAAAATCAAATCTAAAAAGATAACGTTGAGGTGGAAAATTACCAGCTCTCAAAAACTGATGTGACTAATATTTGAGAAGGCCACTAAAAGCTTTAAGTTTCCATTCTATACGCATTATAGCTGTTATAACTTATAAATATATTATTCCTAAAAAGTAAATGACAGTGATTATTATCGTTATGATACTATCGTTATGATACTCTTAGCACTATGTAAGCAATGATTTAGGGTCCACTAGGACTTCAAAACGTACTAAAAATCTATACTTGTAAGCAATGATTTAGGGTCCACTAGGACTTCGAAACGTACTAAAAATCTATGTACAATTGGATTATTCTATAGGTCATCCATTGAAGTTCTCCATGATGATAAAAACACACAAGACCATCATTGCATACTTTTGTACATATCAAATTACCACTGTAGAGTTATGCTTTTTAACAAAGATAAAAAATACGAGACAAGAGAATTCTAAATCATGGGTTATAGTTAAGATGTTATTCCTTAATTTAATATAAATTCACTTTTGCATGAACTATCATCCATATCATTTTTATTATACATCAATCACAACATTTTTTTTTTTTTTTTTTTTCAATAATACGTGAAATTTTTTTGATAAGGCCTTACAGCTTTAAGACTTATTAGCTATCAATCACAACATTCTATGCTTAAGAAGTTGTAAAATAATATGTTAATAGACTTATTAGCTATTATATACCTTCTCACAAATCGGTACTCGGTAATCTTGGCTGGTTTAACATCAGGATTTCCTTCGGCTTAAAGCTGTAAGGCCTAACTTAATACAAGGCGGATATTATAAGGCAGTAAATGCTGTTAAGACACACGCAAATCCCATGGTGTAGTAGGTTTCAGCCATTATACATGCGAAAAATTTAAATTGGGAGGGATTTGTGAGGGATTATCATTGTGGTCCTCGTCATCAACCATCAGCACCACCAAAGCATAAAATTCCGCAGTACAGTCATGAGAATGTGAGTCAACCTAGTAGAACAAGAATCAGAGGGAGATTTTAACTTGTGATTTCTTGAGAAATGCAACCTACCCACACAGCAACATATTTCTATAACAGAATTAACCCATGACCTTAATGACATTGCAAAAAATTACTACTAATGTTTAATTGGTTGAGGTACGAAGTATGGACTCCAGCGAAACTTGCACCAGATCCCCTCAAACCATTTCCCATGATTAACTAAAACTGTATTAGATGAGAAACCTTTTGAGGAAATAATGACCTTGCTTATAAAAACCTTGCACAAAATTGAGGAAATGATAACTAGGCTGATGATGGCCATCAGATGGACCAATTAGACTGAAGCATTAACGCAGTTGTTCTGGAATTCCCATCCGCTACATATGCAAGGCCTGGCTTCAAGCTGAATCTCTTGCCTAAGTTCAGTTTTAAATAGGATTCGGCCTGAAAATGATCCCTGCATGTGGGACCTCCAAGTATTCCACTTAAACTCATTCCCCATCCAAAAGAATCTTCAGAATCATCAGACATAGTGACAGCCCATTGTAAACATTTAGGATTTGATTTCTGCATTTCAATCCAACCTTCAATTCTCGTAATCTCATCAAGTTTTGACTCCAGCATTAAAGCAACAGATCCAGTTGAGACATTTTCCTGCGTGCTCACTCTCATGGCTCCGGTAGATGCTTCATCCACTGTCTCAGGTGCTCTATGACGTTTTAAAAAGCCTACAGGAATGGTAAGGGGTCCAAGACTAACATGTTGGCTTAATGATTTAGGCACTTGATGAAGACCCAAAAGCGAGAGTTTTACTCCTCGTGGAAGTTGACAGACAACTTGGCCAAAAGTGCTGAAGCAATGCCCCATACTATCAGAACCTGGTTGCATTCCCAATCCAGAAACAAATTGGGCCAATGAAGCAACAATATTTGATTCTCTCACTGTTAAGCCAATGCCACTTCCACTATGCTGATTCAAAAGGGAAGGTCCAAGCGATGATGTATCTGTAAGGCCCTTTCCCTATCAGATCAAATGAATTAATATATAACTGTAGATCTGATCAATAAGAAATCATAAAGTGCTTAACAAATTATCAACTATCCCAAGAGCTTAAATTGTTAGGAAATGGTGAATTTAATCATTTAACCACTATTTCTAACATTGTTAAATTAGAATGTTGTCAGCATTATGCTTATATTTGCGTACAACATAGTTGCAAAAGCATAAATGGAAACAGCCTCAATGATATGGTCAGTCTAACTCAAAGAAAGCACAAGGCCTAAAATGGGCTGTAGTGTGAACTATATTTGGCACTTGATACAACACACACACGCACAAAGCAACAAGCCCAATTATATCATCAATTTAACTGATTTGTCCAACAATAAGAATATTATTGCCACAAAACAGAGAACAGAAAGCCACTGAAGAATCCTACAGATCAGCATCAACTGGATATTTAGAAATAAGGGTGTAATGGGGCACCAAGCATTTCCAAAACACAGCTTTAACTACATCCAATCAAGTTCAAATGCAGCTGAAATTTCTACAAAGTCGCTTGAAATCATTAATCATTTAGGCTGACACACAGTGTATGACAATCTTCGTTAGCAGCAATATTAAAGCAAATAGACTGTACCTGATGGGAAGAATTTGAAGTGATCGCTACATCCCTGCATTGTGCTCCTACTGGGATTGCAACTGCTGATAACCAGTCACTAGCATTCACCTTATATAACACTTTTTCAAGAGAAAGTGATTGTTCTGAAAAATCACCAAGATATCCCTTGCCTTTTTGACTAGCCACAAACTCTGCAGCAAGAGTATCTTTCTGCCTAATAGTTGTTTCAAAGGTGAACCTTGAATCAATTCCAGTTCTGATTCCTGCTCTAGAAAGTGCATCACAGCTCTGCTCATCAACTTCATCCATCATCAACAAAGCCCCCAAGAAATTGACCTCTCCTCTTACAACGGTACTGGCTTCTTGGAATGGGCTTCCATTGGATGTTTTATAAAAAGAAATTATTCTCTCAACCTTGTCTTGTCTGTCTCTGAGTTTCATCACATCTGTAAATACTTCACGTTGCAACCGCTTCAGAATTTCAATCTGAAAATAACATCATGGATAGAGTTGTAAATTCCCATCACCCAACTATAATACAGGTACTATTTTCAATGACCTGAGATATCATTGGATGCTTCCTGTTGTAAGCACGCCATTTAATTTGCAAGCATAAGTGCGCGCATGCATGTATTCACATAGGGAGTATAATGTTGATAAATCATGACCACAAAACCTAAGATGCTATGCTGCAACCTCATATAGTTTTACAATTGTGTGTGTGGAGGGCATGATGTAAGATAAATGTATTAATCTAAACAAAAAAGCCTAGAATCTCTTCATTGCAATCCTTGAGTATATAAGACCAGCAAGTCAAGTGGAAATATTACTAGAAAATCTTGCTTATTGCACTTCACAAAAAAGGTTATCCATGTTTCAAGTAGAAAATATTACATATAAGAAAGCATATTTAACATTCTATCAATCTCTGGCCATTAAGCTTTAGCTCAAATGACATCTCCTACTCTTCTAAGACCCAATTAACAAAAACATCCTATCAATCTCTGCTCGTTTGCTTTACTCAAAAACAACACTTTATGAAAGTGGACATTCTTGAAAATGGTCTTGTATATTATTGCAAAAACTCGAAATGTAACAACAAAAATCACTAAACATAATTTCAAATTGCCTATCTTGGCTCATATTCCATAAAAAAAAAAAAAAAAAAAAAAAATATATATATATATATATATATCTATTAAATCCACAATCTTGCCCGGGATAGCTACAAACTGAGAATTATACATTTGGGGCGTGAATCAACGACTTAGCTCTTAGACGAATAAATTCGAACAAAATGAAAATTGAAACCCACTATAGATGATGGAAATATAGTTAATCATAATGTATTAAGAAACTAATAAATTGGATTACTTGAACAATCAAATTCCCAAGAAAAGAAAAAAGAAAGAGAGAGAGTACTGGATTGCGGCGAACTGAATTATCGCGACGATGAATGAGGCCGTCGACGAAGTCTTGGCTGGATTTTGCAAAGGTTTTCAATTTGTTCACCGCCAAAGTTACGGGCTCCATTTCAGAACCCTAAAGAGAGAGAGAGGGAGAGAGTAAAGAAGTAGAAACCCTAAGCTTGGATTTGAAAAGGCAGAGCGGCAAGATTGATCGATTGTAGCAGTATTCTTCTTGGATTTGAAAACCTCACTGTCTTGGACCTCTTGGTGTAACTGTTTAGTTGTGTACATGTACGACTACGCTCACAACAAATTTTACAACAACCTGAGCTGACTTGACTGGTCCAATTACAATTTGCCAGCTCAAATTAAAAATCCACCGCACCCAAAAATATGCGTAATAAATCGTAGTTTATACGCGATGCGGCGCGCTAAAATGCCGGTTAAGCATTTGGGTGTGGCGTGTTGCTGAAGTGGAATATGATTCTTTCTATTTGTAAATTTTTTTTATTTATCCATTTTATAGTTTGAATTTTATTTCACAAATTTAATGATAATAAGCTCAAAATTATTTTAGGACTAGTACTTATCTTTTGAGGATTGATTCTAATTTTTGGGATAAAAATAGTTACATTTATAAAAAGAAAAATACCCATGATATTTAATTTTTAAATGCCCCCCTCACCCTATAATGAGTCGGTTGGGAGAACGATATTTCATTAAATGAGAGCAACTAACAAGAAATCTATAAACCAAGTTTCAAGTACAAAAGAAGGAAGAGAAGTCTTATTACAAATTAGAACACGGTTTTGGAAAGAAGTAAACTTGGCCAACGAATGTGTCATAGTGTTTACATCTCTCCTAACCCAATGGAAATTACAATAGATAAAAGAAGAACCAAGTAACTTAGAATTCGAACCAAGCAAGTTAATCTTCCGATTGCAGCAATTCTTATCTCCATTTAGGTCACGGAAACATATCTTTGCATCTCCCTCAACTACTATATCTGGATAATCTTTGGATCTGGCTACTTTAATGGCCCACAGCAAAGTCTTACATTAGTAGAAATTTACATTTTCAATCAACAATGGAAATAAATATAAACATTTTGATAGATGACACATTCACCACCGGACACAAATGACTGAGGAGTATAATCCAATATTTGTTGGATGAGACATCAACAGGGAGAGTACTGTCCGCAGAAGAACTTGTTCACATGTTTGTGGATTATCTGTGAGACGAGACTCCTATATTCCCTTTCCGTCAAATGGTCAGCATCCCAAAATACATACTTAGATACATCACCACATATGAACGGATCAAATTTGTTACATGTTACAGCTAATTCTATTCTCCCCGTACCGCAACATCCAAGATTTGCAACTTCAAAACCTGAAATTATACTCAACATAAAAACAACCAAATCAATAAAATAATTCAGATTGCTCAAAATCTTAATTTCACCCAAGCCAACAAAGTTACAGTCCTACGTGGTAGCTTAATTGAGAGTTTACTCACCAGATTTTTCAGGGTCATGGATAAAATCAAGTATAGGGTGGTAGACATCAATATAAACTGTACGGGCATCCGGAAGGTTGTTGTTAAGGGAATGTAGCTCAGATGATAGTTTTGCATTGAATAATTCTGCCGCTTTGTTGAGGTTCTCAGCACACTGTCTTTTAATCCCGGGTAATTATACTATACTCCGGGAGTATATTAAATGCGTACTCCCTCCTCTCACAGAAGTTATGGATCCCGCTAATTAAATTTATGCGTACTCCCTCCGGGGTAATGTTGAATATATATATATCTATATATATAGAGAGAGAGAGAGACACCGGGATTAGTTAACTCTTTAAGATCCTTGGTAGGCTCCCAAATCTATCCTATCATATTTTGTAGAAACTCAGTTAGTGCAAGACTTCTATAAAAATATAAAAATATGCATTATTAATGAAATATTATCTGAACTTTTCATCACAATTATTATCAAATCGTTATTATTATTATTTTTTTTTGAATAAAAGATGGCAATTTTATTAAGCACAAAGGCAACAAATAATTACACAGTATGAATGTCCCTATATAAGAGGGATTCGATGATAGAAGGAAAGTCCTCCATCCAAATCACTGTTTCATCACAATTTCGAGCATGCCTAGCTAGAGCCCGTGCAGGTTTGTTAACTAGTGGGATACAGTAACAACTTTTCCATGAATTAAATCCATTCAGTAGAAGTCTCACATCTTCAACAATATGGCCCCACGCTGAATTTGAAGGAACATCATTGATGAGTTCTCGATGCAACCAGGAGAATTCATGTTTGAAAACTACTGAAAATAACCCCAAGTCCCTTGCAAAATCAACAGCATCACGGAATGATTTGAGCTCCATAGTACCATGCGTGTCAATCCGTAGCGAAGACGAGCATCGTGAAGCCATTACGTTTCCCACATGGTCTCTAACCAGAATACCTATCCCAACTTGTGGCAAAGTCGAAGTAGAACAGAGTGCAATATTGATCTTGAAAACATCTGCCATTGGAGGGGTCCAGTGTGAAATGTGCTGGTGTGGTGGCCGTGATCCATGGACACGCTCTTTGGCACAGCGAGAGAATTCATCAAAAAAACTTGCTGCTTGACGAAAAACCAAAGATGGATCTCTCCAAATTCCATGTATCCGAATTTCATTCCGGCTAAACCAGATTTTCCATGCAATTGTACAGAATAAACCAGCATCATCTCGTGATAAATGGTGGATAACAGTGTCAAAGACATCCATGAAAGAGCTTTGATCCTGAACCCAGCACATGAAGTCTAGTGATAACGAGCAATGTTGCCATACTGATTTAGCTGACTCACAAGACCATAAGGCATGAGTTACGGATTCACCATGTCCATAGCAGCGGTCACATTCAGGTTCGGTGGTAATATGACATCGATGAAGGCTAGCTTTGGTTGGGAGAATCCCCAAGCAAGCGCGCCAAATGAAAATACGGATCTTCGCTGCCACTGGGAGAGACCAGAGTTCACGCCAAAGCTGATTCCCCCTATTTGGATTGGAAGATTCTCCTAATGATGATGAACTCAGCTCACTGCAAAGGAGTTGATACCCGCTTTTCACTGTGTAAATACCTGATGTTGTTCCTGCCCATATCTGTTTGTCTCGAGGCAGCCGAGAGCTAATGGGTATAGACTTAATCACATGTACATCATGGGCAAAAAAGAGAGTATCAAGCAGTTCAGTCCTCCATGATTTTGAATGTGTATCAATCAGGTCCGATACATAATTGACATGCATGACCAAAGAAGTAGGCCGTGGAGATGTGATTTTGTATGTGGAAGGAGTTGGAATCCAGCGATCCTCCCATATGCGAATTTGAGTGCCATTGCCAACACTCCACCTAAGGCCTTTCTCCAGAATAGCTCTACCAGCAATAATACCACGCCAAGCAGCAGACGCACCTGGTTTAATTACAGCCTCCATGAATGGACATCTAGGAAAATATTTGGATTTTAGCACTCGAAATAATAGTGATTTGGGGTTGCTAATAAGGCGCCAACCCTGTTTAGCCAACAGTGCTAAATTGAAATGTTGTAAATCTCTAAAACCCACACCCCCTTTCATTTTACTGGTGCACAGTTTCTTCCATGCCACCCAATGAATTTTGTTATTTTCTTTAGTAGCTTAGTAATATTGTTTGTTTGTTTTTTTTTTATTTGAAGAGAATTAGAGTCTATTCATTATTATTGTAACTATAAATTAAAAAATTAAAAATAAAAGGGGGAGGAGAAAGAAAATTCTATGCTAGTTCACTTTGTCCCACCAGAAGCGTTACAATGTGACCATCATTCAAGCCCATCGTAATCTGTCAACACTCAATTTCTTATTTTGGTTCAGCTGAGTGCTGACCCAAATTTTGTTGCGTGTGTGTCAGTTTTCTTACCCCAAACACAAGCATAAACACAACTATCTTTTCGACCCATTGCTATCTGTCAACACCAAAGCCATTCGAGCCATGACTTAAGAGCATAGTTATTAAAATCGGAATTCTACCTTGAATCGTTGGAAGGGTTTTGCAAATCGAATCGTAGATTTGAATCGTAAATCATACGATTCTACTTTCCGTAAATAAAAAATATATAAATAATTATAATTCATAACATAGGTTAAAGAATCATTGAAAAATAAATAAGTTTTGGCATAGAACTTATAAAATGCAATAAGTCATCAATTACTAAATACCAAATGACAAATTTCAAACTTCAAACTTTCAAGTTCCAAGTTTTAATACCACATAACCACAAATATACATAATGTTCCAAATAATAACACTACATAAATCAAAATATTTCTCAACCATTTTCCACAATGGTAATTGTGACAAAAGTAACACATTACTTATTGTTCAATGTGAATAACCAAGATCTAAAAACCAAGATCATCATTGATCTGATGAATGTTCTCCTCTAATGGGAGACCTTCACCATAAACAAGATTTTCATCCATGTCGTTGCCTCCATCTAAATCATCCATGGGAAAATCATCAAAAATCTCTTAATTCATTTTCAAGTTTACAATCATTAAGATTATGAATTTCTTTATCTTTATCACTTAGCAAAAAATTTGCTTTGCTTTTTATTTAATGGGCTATTCAGTATTTGGGCTACTAACATACTAAAAATCAGCTTAACACAAGCCAAATTCTCATTGGAGGCCCAAAAAAGAAAAAAGAAAAAAAAACCCAAAAAACCCGAATAAACCTTGTGCAGTAGAATATCGAGATTCTAAGGGCCTGTTTGGTACGTGTTTTCATTTTCTGTTTTGGTTTCGTGACTTTTTATTTTATTGAAGTTGGAACTTTAATCCTGATTTGAATTCAAGATTGTAAAAGAAATTCTGTTTGATACATAGTTTTGGTTTCACAACTGAAATCACAATTTAGAAAAGAAAAAAAAATTGTATTTGGTACATAGTTTTGGTTTTTAGACTTAGTTTTTATCATTACTTTATTATTATTATTATTATTTTTTTCTTTCCTTTTTTTTCTCCACCACTCACGTACACCACCATTTCATTTCATTTTCTCTTTTTTCTTTCCTTTTTTTTCCCCCACCACTTCCACTTCTTCAAGTCCTCCGTCACTCCCATCCCCAAAACCCTCCTCTTCGTCGGGAAGCCACACTCCATCAGCCTCTGAGCCAAACTCTCCGTAACCAAGTTGGCCTTCGCGACCTTGGGCTTCAATTTGACCGTCGCGATCTCGGTCAACATGTTGATCATCGCCGTGCCGTGACTATTGACTTGTGACCCAACGCCCAGCTCGAATCCGTTCGCATCTCGTCGTCACCGCGAGGCTTACAATGCGGTCTCACCTCCACCAGTCGCATCTCTGTGCCTTTGCCCTGACTGGTATGTGTCTCTTACTCTCATTCTCTCTTTGACTCTTTCATACTTTCAGATCTAAGATCTTTTCTCTGTCTCTCTTTCTCTCAGTCTCGGGCTCTCACCCTTCCTCTTTCTCTGGTTTTGTGATTCAATTTGTAAATGACAGAGGTTGCTTTTGTTGTGGCTTGGGTTATGTTAACTGTATCCCCGAGAAAAATACAATGAGTCCAGATGGTTGAGGACTAGTGTGGGGGGTTTGGCCGAGAGTAATGAAGAGAGAAGAAGGGAGCGGTGTGGGTTTGGCAGAAAGCAAGAGAGAGAGAAGCAGGGAAGCAGAACTGGAAGAGAGAGAGAGAAAATGGGAGAAAGAAGAAACGTGTGGGCCCAGTAACGGTAATAAACTGGGACCCACACATGAATTCAGTTCGGATTTGAATCCGGATTGGATTCAAAAACAGGTGAAAGGCTGAACTCAAATTTGGTATGGGACCCACATAAAATTCAAGTTGGGATTTCAATCCTCACTTAAAACTCATGTACCAAACATCTTTTTTTGGTGTGGGACCCAGTGATTTTGTATTTGAATCACAGAATTCGGATTTGAATCCGGTGTACCAAACACGCACTAAAGATTCTAAGATTCAAATCGGGATTCTATTAAGATTCTACCACCTTTAAGATTTAGTTAAGATTTGAATCGTTTTCATAATGTTGAATCGTAAAGATCGTAAGATTTTAAGATTCAAATCGGGATTTTAATAATAGAGCTTAAGAGTAATCTGATCTGAATCCAAAATTGTTTTTGTTTTTGTTTTTGTTTTTCTTTTCCATCCCAACCACTTTTATTTGGTACTTGGCCCAACCACAAGCACTAAAGTGCAACGGTTTTTCAAGCCCGGAAGTGGTTTTTCCTGATCAGAGCCCTTTTTGATTTACAACTATATATTCAGATCTTGTTTTTATGTTTAATTTTTTCTTAAGACACAAACCATAAGTATGGGATGGTGGAAAAGACCAAGAGGGTGGGGTTCAATTAAGTTCCTGGTTATGGATTCATTATTATTAATTTTTTTAACCAAACTATAAATTATAGCCTTCTAAATTTGATATGTTTTTAATTTCATCTCTAAAATTTATTTTTCTCATTTCAGTTTTTTTTTACTTTAAACTATTTTCAATTTAGTCATCCGTCTAGTTTTGTACATATTGTGCTGTTAAGTGCCAAAATAGTAGTTTAGTATTTTTCAAATTCAAATTTAAACAAAAGAATTTTTTAAAACAATAATTTATATATATGTATATATATATATATATATATAAATAATTTATTATTATAAAAAAAAAAAAAAGAAGATAAGATCCCATGAACTTTAATGAGATGCCGTCCTATCATAATTTTTCTTTAAAAAAAAAAAAGTCATTATACTATATTAAATTATTAACTTGGATATTATAGCTAGCGCTGTACAAGTAAGGTACACAGTTTATACGGGTTAAAGAATTGAAACATTATAGACACAACAATTAGGAATATATACTCCTAAATGAAGGCTTGGACACCCAAAAACTATTCTGAAATATTGTAAAACTCAGCACTGTGCATGTGATCGATATCATAGGTATCTTGGAAAGATGACTACATTCCACTACAACAATTAAAAAAAAAAAAAAAGACCATGTAAACCGTCCCATTATAGATGTATCATGGAAAAATGACTACATCCCACTACAACAATTAAAAAAAAAATGACCATGTAAACTGTCCCGTTATAGATTCCGAACACATAATGGGAGAGTTGGTGCAAGAGACACCAAAGAGAATCGCCTCAAATGAAATTGTTGAAGTATTTGTGAACTATCTCAGAGACAATTATTCTGTAAGCTCTTTCAGTGGGATGGCCACTGTCCCAGAAGACATAGGTTGAAGCATCTGGACAAGTTAAAGGAGTGAATTGATTGCATGTTACTCCTATTTCGAATGTCCCTGTGCCACAACACCCATTCCTCGTAACTAGAAACCCTGAAATTGTAAGAATAGAAACAAATTAGAAAGTTAAGGCTTTCTCCAGTGTTCCAATGCACTTAACAAGATACTAAACCGACATATGTCCAGTTTTAAACACATGTCGTATCTGTGTCACGTTCAGTGCACTGGACGTAAGCCAGACCTAATAAGAAATATAACTGTGTAAAATCCAGTATTAATTGGCTTTAACTTTTATCTAACAAAACAACATTTTTCTTTGCTACCAAGTTTTTATATATCTATATTTATTTTTACCTTATTCTAATTTCTTTTTTAATCTTTTCTAGTAATACTAATAGGCCTTGCAAGATAGCAAAACAAAGCTTAGGTAACTGATTTTACAGATTTTTTAATACCAAAAAAGAAAAGAAAAAGATTTACCATAATTTTGAGGATCACGGACGATGTCAAACAAGGGGCTATAAACATCGATAAAGACCAGCTTGGCATCGGGAAGGGTGCTTTCAAGGGAGTCTACCATAGATGATAGCTTGGTATTGAACAATTGTGCTTCTTGATTGGTGATCACTTCACAACCTGCTTCTAGTGCTCCTACAGCTCTTGCTCCTGGCAAGCATCCCAATGGTAATGTACTGAGAACACCAATCCGCCGTGCCCCCAGCCCATATAAATCCTTCACACATGTTTATTTGATATAGTTATTAAGTGCATGGTGCTCTTTAATTTCTAAGAGTATATTCTATTTATAAATAAACAAAAATTGCACGACTCTCAGTCTCACAGATACAAACATATTATAGATATATTATATATAGATTTCTAATGAAGTCCATGACATATACTTGTAAGTTATTTAACTCATTGAAAATCAAATTAAGTATTGCAAATATAAAAGTGTTTTACCTTCAAAAAAGTGGAAGACCAGGTAACCAATTGATTAGCATAAGAAGGAAAATCATACTGAAATCTCCTGGCAGTAATAGAATATGAGATTGCTATGTCGTTGTTACCAGCTGACACTAGAAAAAGGCTGTTGGATATGATGTCGTTCGCTCTTGCTTCTCCAACAACCCCTTTTAGCTTTCCTATGTATTGCTGGAAGAGTCCTAACTGGTCCGATAAAGATAGAATTCCCTAATTCCAATAACAAAAATTAAAATAGCAAGAAATTCAAAAGCACAATAAAATGTGTAATTAGAGTAAGGAAATAATTGGGGAGTTGAAATTGTATCCCTTAAATTGATTGCGAGCCAACAAATGTCGTTTACAATAAGTTAAGAAAAAAAAAGAAAAAGATATAATATGGGGAAAATTATATATACCTGTATAGTAGCTGTTAATGGGTCACATCCTGATCCACCAGAAGCAAAGCATACACCAGTTGGAAGATCATTACTTTGAAGGTTTGGGTCCAGATACGCTGGCAAAGTATCTTTAATTCCCAATGCCTCCGCTGAAAGAACAATGAAATGGATAATCACATAAAAATCATTAAAATTGAGTTCTACTTTTATGATTTTGTTACCGGATGCCTTTAGGGTAATGGTTAAGAATCATTAAATGATTATACTTTATGGGGAATAACAAAATTTTAATATTATAATAATAAATGAAAAGACTAAAATACCTTTAAAAACTGTTTTTGTATTATTTTAATATTTAAAATTCACTGCTTTTTATAAAGTGGAAACAATAAATGCTTCTTTAACCATTATCTTAAGAACACTCATTAACAAAAACAGAGTGTTAGATAATTACCAATGGCATTGCTTTATTTACAAAAAAAATAATATTTTTAATTAAAATTTTGAGGTTGGTAATAGCGATACCTTTTTCCTTAAAAGAAAGAAAAGGATGAAATTGACAAAGAAATTTTTTTGAAATTGGTTATGCCAATATGGATTTAATGTAAATTTTTGTTATTGAAATTAATATAGGCTAAGATTTAAAAATGCTGATTTGACAAAATGTTGCGTACAAATATATACCTGCAGATTTTGTATTAAAAATTAAAATCAATAGTAAAGAAGCAAAATTTAATGAAAAATTTTTGAAAAATGTTTAACATAAACTTTTTGTTAAATTATTACCTATCAAGTCTGAGGGGACTTTTCCATTGCAAAATCTTCCCGTTGGTATTCCTCCCGGGAAGTCTCTTCCATACGGAGGGAAATTGCACTTAGTTACCGTGTTAAGATTGTTGTTGTTGCCCGTATCAAGGATTGAATCTCCAAACGAGAAAAGTGCCGGAAATTTTTCATTTTCTAGTAGCTTTACTTGAGCACTTGTGGTGCAGAAAAATAGAAAAACTTGAAGTATGAAAAGTATAAATGACTTTTGCATCTTCACAAACTGAGAGTACTGCATTTTTCTAGTGATGAATGCTTTTGTTTCTCTTAGCCAAAGTGAAGCCTGAACCGTGTGTATTTAAACTCTCAGGTTTACATGCTACTACAAGCGTTATAGAGCATTGACATAATAATCCACTTACTTCAGTCAACGATATTAAATCTACTCCTTAAAAGGATTGGTGCATTACATATCCCCCAAAATGTTAGCTTAATAAGTAACCTATATTTCCTTAATTGAATATAAATCCATCTTTAATCTTGAGAAATTGATTATATTAGGACCAGGGGCGGAATTTTAAAATTTGGTAACAGGCTGAACCTCCCAACAAAATTTGGCCCCCTCCTAATTCGAGAGGTAATCCGGGTCTCCTTGCACGTAAGTGTTTGATTAGAACTCTAGATGTTTTATTCATATTTCATAATACTCTGCCAAGCGTTATGCTAGCTAGCCGATGCTCAACAGATACATTCAAGGAATTCAAAAATAACTAAACTTGCTAAAATAAAAATGTTCTGCAAATAGCATCTTAGGGATTCAAATCAATAATAGTAAAGACAAAATTAAATAATAAGCACACACCAATAACACAAGAATTTACGTGGTTAGATAATCTCTCTACATCCATGGATGATGACAAAGAGATAGTTTCACAATAAAGTAGGAAAATTATAACTGTGGCACAAAAACTCTCTCTAAAAACCCAAACCCCAACACCTTAAGCTCTCTCTCACTGAAGAACAAGATAGAAAACCTCTTATTTTCTTCTATGCGACTGTTGCCTCTCACAAGCACTTAAACTAGTGATTAAATTGCACGGATATGGATATGGTATCGTATACGGGTACAAGTACGGGAATACATCATTTTTTTAAAAACATATGTGGGACACAATGGATATTGGATATCAGGTACGATACGGGTACGAGTATTAGGTACGATATGGGTACAGGTACATGGGTTAAAATGGAATACCTGTGTAACCTAGTGAACTATGTTCAATTAGCCGCAAGCCGCAACTCTTAGAGAACTTGGCACTGTTGCTTTGCCGTAACACATAATATTGAGATGCAGTTATGAAGCTGCAATCTTGAAGAAATCGAGTTACAGATGTGAAGACTTGAAGTTGTAGTAGCAGGCAGCCAGGCAGCATCGGATGCAAAAAAACATGAAGAAAACGACTTGTAGCTTTTATTCTTTCATCGTTTGTTAATGTCGCGTAGTGGCTAGTGATAGTTTAAGCTGTGGCTGTTACGTTATTATTTAGTGGTTTACAGGTGTCATTTTTCTATTAGCTATTAAGGGTAGTAGAGGGAGTTACTCTGTTAGAAGTCTTTTGTCTTTTTCAGGTTTTTTAATCTTGTAGTATAAATTTAGATTCTGCATTTGTTCCAAACAATGACAAGTTTAGAGACACGCATGTTGTGACGAAATACATGAATACATACACACAGAAGGACAAATTCCTAATACAGATACAACATACAAATAAATCCTATTTAGAAAGAGAAAAATGAACAAAAAAGAGAATAATAGACAAGAAAAGGAAGAAGAAGACAATCAAGTAATCAACTCTTAAAATTGAAATTTACTCATGACAAAAAAAATTTGTGATAGTATAGTTTATTTTTGGGGTTTCATTTGCTTAATTACCCATATCTTGTAGGGGACAAAATTTTCCTCTAAACCATTATGGAGTGGTTTAAATAACCATCTTTGTGTATTTTATCTAGATCACTAATGAGTTATCTAAACATGCCATAGTACTTTCAAATAAATCATATAATTTACTCAAATATCCTTACTTTTATGAGGAGTAGAATAAAAGTACCATAAGTATTTATTTTGATTTTGGGTATCTAACAACACAATGTGGACGGAACTAGATGAAATGATTAAATTAAAAATAATTTAATTAAAGTTAAAGGACTGAAATGAAAAAATAAAATAAAATACGAAACTTTAGGGAGAAATTTAAAATATGTCAAACTTAGAATGTGTAATTTATAATTTAATCACAACTTTTCTTGATCATGATAATGAAAATCTAAATTTTATACATCTAAAGATAATTTATTAAAATATCTAAATAAGTATTAAATTAAAGGAGAATAAGATGGGGCGATATCCGGGCTTTATCCATTTTGTGTATAAACTATAAAGGTGAGGTTTTATTGTAATTTACACCATTCAGTAGGTTAAACATAATTGAGTGAAAATTATATATAAAGCACTTAATTTTACTAAAAAAATAAATTTTATGTGTTGCTCATATATGCTTTTTTTTTTTAGTGCTAATATTGCTCATATATGCAATATAACCATACCAATATAAGTAAAATTATAGATTATTGTTGATTCAAGTGAAATTTGAAAATTATTTACCCTCACGCTTTATAGATTTGTTTGAATGATTTAGATTTAGAAATTAATTATATGATTATAAAACTTAAAAAGGAATATAGTCCCATCAACTTTAATGAGACGCCATCCTATGATCATAGTTTCTCTCTTAAAAATAAAAAAGTTTCTGTTTTGCTTTCCTAAGAAAGAGATTAAACTATTAATTTGGATATTATAGAAGCACTATACAAGTAAGGTAAACAGTTTATACTTTTTAGTGAACTGAAACATTATAGACCCAAAAATTAGGAAGTAGCTCGTTTATTTTATTTCATATATAGTGTAAAACTCAGCATTATGTGATCGATATCATAGGTACATTGGAAAAATGGCTACATTCCACAGCAATCAAAGAAAAATGACGATTGCATGAACCATCCCAATTCTGAACACAGAATGGGAGAGTTGGTGCAATCGAGGGACACAAGGTATTAAAAGAATCGCCTCAAAAGAAGCTGTTAAGGTATTTTTGAAGTATCGCAGAGACAATTATTTTGTAAGCTTTTTCTGTGGGATGGCCACTGTCCCAAAAGACATAGTTAGAAACATCTGAACAAGTTGTTGTGGTTGGATTACATGTTACTCCTAATTCGAATGACCCTGTGCCACAGCACCCAGTCCTTGTAACTTGAAATCCTGAAATTGTAAGAAATCCTTAAATTGTAAGAATAGAGACAAATTAGAAAAGACAAGAGAGACCGCCACATGTCTAATCTTAAACACGTGTCATGTCTATGTGGTATTCAATACACAAACCAAATCTAATTAGAAATATAACTGACATCGAGCATTAATTGGTTTTAACTTTGACCTAACAAAACAAAATTTTATATATCTATATTTTTTTCACCTTATTCTAATTTCTTTTTTAATCTTTTCTAGTAATACTAATAGGCCTTGGAATATAGCAAAACAAAGCTTTGGTAAATGATTTAACATAATTTTTATACAAAAAAAAAATTACCATAGTTTTGAGGATCTTGGACGATGTCAAGTAAAGGGTTATAGACATCAATAAAGACCAGCTTGGCATCGGGAAGGCTGCTTTCAAGGGAGTCTACCATAGATGATAGCTTGGTATTGAACACTTGTGCTTCTTGGTTTGTGATTTCTTCACAACCTCCTTCTAGTAACCCTGTTGCTACAGTTCTTCCTCCTGGCAAGCATCCCACTGGTAATGTACTGAGAACACCAATCCGCCGTGCCCCCAGCCCATATAAATCCTTCACACATGTTTATTTGATATAGTTATTAAGTGCATGGTGCTCTCTAATTTCTAAGAGTATATTCTATTCATAAATATACAAAAATTGCATGACTCTCACAGATATAAACATATTATAGATATATAGATTTCTAATGAAGTCCATGACATATAGTTGTAAAGTTATTTAGCTTCTTGAAATAAAAAAAAATATAACAAATCTAAGAATTTACCTTCAAAAAAGTGGAAGACCAGGTAACCAATTCAGTAGCATAAGAAGGAAAATACTCAAATCTCCTGGCAGTAATAGAAGTTGTGATTGCTATGTCGTTGTTGCCTGCTGACACTAGAAAAATGCTGTTGGATATGATGTCTTTTGCTCTCGCTTCTCCAACAACCCCTTTTAGCTTTCCTATGTATTCCTTGAAGAGGTCTAACTGGTCCGATAAAGATAAGATTGCCTAATTCCAAAAAAAACAATTAAAATTGCAAGAAATTCAAAAGCACAATAAAATGTGTGATTAGAGTAAGGAAATAATTGGGGGAGTTGAAATTGTATCCCTTAAGTTGATTGAGAGCCAACAAATTTAAAAAACAATTTGAGAAAAATTATAGGATGGTATTATTTCCATACTCTTTTTTTATATTTCCGCACAATTGGTGTGGAAATAACAAAAAATAGAGTGAAATATAACTCTACTTTTTGCTATTTCCACACTAACAGAAGGGAGTGCGGAAATATCATTTTCCAAATTATATATACCTGAATATTAGCTGTTGTTGGGTCACATCCTGAGCCACCAGAAGCAAAGCATACGCCAGTTGGGAGATCCTTACCTTGAAGGTTTGGGTCAAGATACGCTGGCAAAGTTTCTTTAATTCCCAATGCCTCCGCTGAAAGAAAAAAGAAATGGATGATTACGTAAAAATCATTAAAATTTAGTTTTAGTTTCAAATGCAATCCTGAAATTTCACCTGTATTTATGTCAATCCTATGTTGCAAGTATTAATTGTATTTTGATACTTACCAAATTGTAACGGCAGCTGTTTGAGAATTGCTTAAGGCCATCTAAGTGAACTAAGTGAAAGAATGTGTCTCATAAATTTTATAGCTATATCTTTGGATAAAACTTAAATAAAGTTCTTTACGTTAGGTACATTATTTTAGCAAAAAAAAAAAAAAAACTTAGGTATATTAAGTTTCTCAATTGAATTCAAACACATTGTTGTATTAACCAATGAAACATAAACAATATTATTTTTTCTAAGAATATTTAAATTCAATACAATTATATCTTTGAATTCAATTAAAAAACCTAATGGTACCTAACTTAAGGAACTTTACCTAAGTTTTACCGTACCACAAAATATGGTATTGTAAATAGAAAACATATAACAAACGACACATTATTTTGTATATACAAGAGTTTTATAACTCAAGTGACACTTTCTAGTGTTTTTAACGGAAATATTTAATGTTTGAATTTTGTAATTTTTATGTAATTTATTTTTGCAATCTATTTTTAATTTCCAATGGCATTGCTTTCTTTACCAAAAAAAAAAAAAATCATTTTTAATAATTTTGAAATCAGAAATAACATTAACGTTTTCATAGAAAGAAAAAAAAATGATGAAATCGACCAAAAAAAAAAAAATTTTGAAATCCGTTATGCCAATATGGATTTAAAGTAAATTTTTGTTAATGAAATTAATATAGGCTAAGATTTATAAATCTTGATTTGACAAAATGTTGCGGGCAAATATATGCCTACAGATTTTGTATTAAAATCGACAGTAAAAAAGCAAAATTTAATTAAAACTTTGTGAAAAATGTTGAACATAAACTTTTTGTCAACATTATTACCTATTAAGTCTGAGGGGACTTTTCCATGAGGGTGTGGGTTCAATCCCCTCCCCAAAAAGCCCCCCTCTATGAGGGTGTGGGTTCAATCCCCGGGATCTTCAAAATATACGTGTGTGTGAGTTTAGATTAGAATTTCTATCATATCTCAAAAAAAAAAAGTCTGAGGGGACTTTTCCATTGCAAAATCTTCCCGTTGGTCTTCCTCCTACGAAGTCTCTTCCATACGGAGGGAAATTGCACTTAGTTACCGTGTTAAGATTGTTGTTGTTGCCCGTATCAAGGATTGAATCTCCAAACGAGAAAAGTGCCGGAATTGTTTTATTTTCTGGTAGCTTTACCTTAGCACTTATGGTGCAGAAAAATAGAAAAACTTGAAGTGTGAAAAGTATAAATGATTTCTGCATCTTCCCTATTGGTGACCCTTGTTGGATAAAACACAAATAGATAAATAAATAAGTTGGATTAATTCGAAGTAATCCGAGTCTCCTCACACATAAGTGTTTGATTATTAGTCAAATGCTTCATTCATAATAATACTCTGCCAAGTTTTATACTTGCTGGCCAACGTTCAACAACTACATTCAAGGAATTAAAAAATAACTAAATTGCTAATATAAAAGACTCCAACGTAAACAAGACCAAAGACTTGGTCATTATCCCAACATAAACTCAAAATTATAAGAACTGAAAGATAACAATAATTCAACCAATTCCATAAGTGAGAGTTCCAGTTGTTTTTGCACAACAATAACAATCTGCAACGACTAACGGTTTAGACCCCCAATTTAAAATAAACAAGTTTAAACCAAATATTTAGCTAACATGATTACACAATCAATTTATAGCATTATTTCCACTACTTTATTAATATATATATATATATATATATATATATTTAATTAAAAATGCTCGTCTGGATGTTGATAATGTGGTCATGAGGATGGGCAAGAATGATAAATGGAAACCTCCCCCAATATCCAGATACAAGATGAACATTGGTTTACATGTGATTAATGGGCAAAGGGGTGTTGGCGTGGGTTTTCTGATACGGAATAGTCAAGGTTTAGTCATAGCAGCTCAAAGTATGAAAATTCATGAGGGGAGTGATTCAGTACAAAGACATGCCTGGGCTGTTTTGCATGCAATTCAATTTGCTTATGTCATTGGAATCAGATGCGTGGAGATGGAATTGGGTTGTTATGAACTGGTGGACCTGTTGCATTCAAATGGCCCGTGTCTTGCACCTATTGGTAATCTTGTGGATGATATTCTTGCTTGGAAAGACTCTTTTGAATTTCTCAATTTTTCTCTTGTTAAAAATGTTTGTAACAAAGCTGTTCTAGCTTTGGCTACAGAGGCTGCGTACTCAATTTCGAATCAGGTGTGGTTGGAAGACTGCCCTGTTAGCATTTTTTCTCTTGTACAGTCTGATTATATTTAATAAATAAAAAGCTATCGTTTCAATAAAAAAAAAAAAAAAATGCATAAGCCCAAAAACCAAATAGCTAAGTTGACACACTAGGGTGAATAATAAATAGCTAAACACATGCATATATATATATATATAGAATAATAAATATATATATTTGAAAGAAATAAAGTATGTTATCAAACATATTCACAATTATCAAAATCACAATAATATGGCAGCAGGAAATAAACTGCTTGTCTTAAGCATATTGGAGCTTGTAGTCTTGTAGTCTTCATACTTGATCTTGAACCTAGATTTAGACTCAAAAGACTTATATATAGCTCAACTAATGCATAAGTTTTGGAAACGGTTATTATCAATGTTACATCTGTTGGGGCAACGGAAGCTTTTGACACTACTTGATTAGGCCAAATTGCAGTCTATGTGTGAATTAAATTAAATAACCTTCCAACAAATAGAGAGATAAATAATCACGCAATAATCAAGAAAATCAACCACACAAGAACACGCCAAATTTACGTGGAAAACCCTCCAGTGTAGAGGGAAAAACCACGGGGCAAATCCGATCAATCCACTATAATAAAATAGAGATTACAACACTCAAGTTTATGCCCAAACTTGAGTTCACAATAAATTGAGAAATCACTCTCTAGGAATAAATACAATCTCACCACAAAAAAACTGGAACCCAGTGAAACCAATAACGTAGTAAGATGTCCCTTGAATACTTCAACTCTCTGTGGTTGTAGCACCCAAAACCCCTCCTAGAGAAACCCCCAATTTATCTCCTTGTGTGTGTCTTGAACCAAAGAAAAAACCCTCACTTTTTTCTTTCTCACTAGTGCCACACAGTGCACTGCTATTTTTTTCTCACTGATACAAAAGCAAAGCACACACACACGCTGCTTAAATAGCAGCCCCTGCCGCCTCACGTAGTCCTAATTCTAATAGAATTGGAGACTACTTTTTCTTGCACTACAAGACAAGCCCTTTATGGGCTTTATTATTGAGTGTGGGCTGGCACCAAAAGGTGCGGTGCACCCAACAATCTCCCCCTCCAGCCCACTGAGGAAGGAGATCTTCAATCCAACTCTTTAGTTAGAATTCATGCCGGCTGACCCGACACAAAGCTCAAGCTTCTCTTTCGGCACAACCTTGGTCAACATGTCAGCTGGATTCTTGTCTGTGTGAATCTTTCTTAATTGCATCAACTGTTGATCAACAATTAGTCTGAGCCAATGGTATCTCACATCAATGTGCTTCGTTCGTGAATGGTACGTAGAATTCTTGCTCAAGTCTAGTGCACTTTGACTGTCACAATGGACTACATACTCGTCTTGCTTCAAACCCAAGTCTTGGAGAAACCGTTTCATCCAAAGCATCTCTTTCCCTGCTTCGGTCGCTGCAATATACTCAGCCTCAGTTGTAGATAAAGCGACACACTTTTGTAGTTTAGACTGCCATGATACAGCTCCCCCTGCAAAAGTAAATAAGAACCCTGAAGTAGATTTCCTACCATCAAGATCACCTGCCATATCTGCATCTGTATAACCCTCCAAAACTGGTTTAGAGCTACCAAAACTCAAGCACGACTTTGAGCTACCTCTCAAATACCTGAAGATCCACTTCACTGCTTCCCAGTGCTCTTTGCCTGGATTAACCATGAACCTGCTGACTACACCAACTGCATGAGCAATGTCTGGCCGTGTGCAAACCATGGCATACATCAAACTCCCAACTGCAGAGGAATAAGGAATTGATGCCATGTTTTCTTTCTCTTTATTTGATGAAGGACATGATTTCTTGCTTAGTTTGAAGTGACCACCAAGAGGTGTACTGACTGGCTTGGCATGCTTCATGTTGAACCTCTCAAGTACACGTTCAACATACTTCTCTTGTGATAACCATAATTTCTTGGCTTTCCTGTCACGTAGAATCTGCATACCCAAAATTTGTCTAGCTGGACCCAAGTCTTTCATATCAAATGACTTAAACAGCTCCTTCTTCAAACTACCAACCATATTAGCATCTTGTCCTACTATCAACATATCATCTACATATAACAGAAGGATGATAAACTTACCATTAGGAAATTGTCTGACATACACACAATGATCTGCATCTGTCCTTGTGTACCCTTGACCCACCATGAATGAGTCAAACTTCTTGTACCACTGTCTTGGAGCCTGCTTTAAGCCATACAGACTCTTCTTCAATCTGCAAACCTTGTGTTCTTTCCCTTTTGCTTCAAATCCCTCTGGCTGAACCATGTAGATTTCTTCCTCCAAGTCACCATGGAGAAAAGCAGTCTTTACATCCATTTGTTCAAGCTCAAGATCCAAACTAGCTGTTAATCCCAAAATAACTCGAATAGAACTCATTTTGACCACTGGAGAGAAAATCTCATCAAAATCGATCCCTTGTTTCTGATTGAAACCCTTGACCACCAATCGAGCTTTGTATTTCACTAGCTTCTCACCATCTTTCTTTAGCTTGAACACCCATTTGTTTCTCAATGCCTTCTTGCCTTTAGGAAGTTCAACTAACTCATAAGTATTATTCTTGTGCAAAGAATTCATCTCTTCATGCATAGCCTCCATCCAGCTCTGCTTGTCCTTATGAGACTGTACTTCCTGAAAGCTCTCTGGCTCCCCCTCATCAGTAATCAAAACATACTCAGAAGTGGAGTATCTAGTTGATGGATGACGCTCCCGTGTAGACCTCCTAACCTGAGGTTCTTCCATCTCTGGTGGAATGGGCTGCTCCCCCTGCTCAACACCCTCTGTATCTATTGCATCATCACCATCAACTCCTGCTGGCTCATCACCATAATTCTCTACTTGCACCTCTTCTATATCTGTGGCAATATCTGAGGACGAAGAGGTAGGTGTAAGGTCAGAAACACCTTCAACAGTAGACTTTGACTTCTCAGATTTCTCAAAATCTTTAATATTTTCATTCTCATGAAAAACCACATCTCGACTTCTGATCATCTTCTTTTTCTTAGGATCCCATAGCTTGTAACCAAATTCTGCATCTCCATATCCAACGAATATGCAAGGAGTGGCTTTATCATCAAGCTTTAATCTCTGTTCCTTAGGCACATGTGCAAATGTCTTGCACCCAAATACCTTCAAGTGTGCGTAGGAAGCATCCTCTCCTGTCCACACTCTCTCTGGAATATCAAAATCCAATGGAACTGATGGAGACCGATTAATTAGGTAGCACGCAGTTTGTACAGCTTCAGCCCAGAATGACTTAGGTAGTTTAGCCATTCTTAACATGCATCTGACCTTCTCAACAATAGTGCGGTTTATCCTCTCTGCCACACCGTTGTGTTGTGGGGTACCAGGAACTGTCTTCTCATGTCTAATGCCATACTCTGAGCAGTAGTTTTCAAATTCATTAGACGTGTATTCACCTCCGTTGTCAGTACGAAGGCACTTCAAAGACTTCCCTTTCTCTCTTTCCACCATGGCATGGAATTTCTTGAAGAGCTGAAACACCTGGTCTTTTGTTTTCAAAACATACACCCACACCTTTCGTGAAGCATCATCAATAAATGTAACAAAATATCTATTGCCACCTAAGGACTCCACCTCAATGGGACCACATACATCAGAATAAACCAAATCTAACACATTGGATTTTCTAGTAGATGATCTACGAAATGATACTCTATGTTGTTTGCCAAATAAACAATAGTCACAAGAATTTAGTGGCATACCTTTGGCAAATGGAATGAGAGACTTCTTTGCCAAAATCTGCAACCCTTTTTCACTCATGTGAGCCAGCCGCCTATGCCACAAATCAGGCGTAGAATCATCTTGAGCTGCATTTACCACGTCCCTGCATAACTTTACTTGAGTCTTGTAAAGTGTGCAACAAATCTTCCCTCTGGCAAACACCAACGATCCTTTAAAGAGTTTCCATTTACCGTTGCCTAAATGGCTTTCATAACCTTCTTTATCCAAAACACTAACAGAGATCAAATTCAGGCGCATATCTGGAATGTGTCTCACATCCTTCAATTTTAAGGTGTATCCAGTATTGGTCTCAACACAAATATCACCAATTCCCACTATGTCAGCATAACTTTTATTCCCCATCTTTACTCTGCCTAAGTTTCCTGCTTTGTACGAAGTAAAGAACTCCCTTCTTGGAGTGACATGGTAGGAAGCTGCTGAGTCAATCACCCACTCATCATAAGGATCTGCAACATGACAACACTCATCCTCTCCTATAGAAAGTACCACCACATCTTCATCTGACGAAACAGCTGTGGTATTATGATCATCCGCCTTTTTCTGATTTGTCTCCTCTTTCTGCTTATTTTTCCAAGCCTTGCAATTTCTTTTTATATGACCCTCTTTGTCGCAGTAGAAACACTTGACTTTTCCTTTTGTCTGTGACTGACTTCTGGATTTACCGCGCCCTTTAGAATTTCTACCCTTACTCCTCCCCCTGTTCTCTGTGACAAGAGCCTGTGCATCATCCTTGCCCATGTCCTTTCTTCTAGTTTCTTCATTGAACAAACTGTCCTTGACCATCGCAAGTTGTAACACACCATTCGGAGCAGAGTTACTAAGTGACACTACCAAAGTCTCCCAACTGTCAGGCAAAGAGCTCAGAAGCAATAATGCTTGCAATTCGTCATCTACCACTAGATTCATTCTAGTCAATTGATTAACCAAGTCTTGGAACTCGCTTAGATGCTCGGCAACGGATCTTCCCTCTTTAAGCTTTAAATGCGCAAGCTTTCTAATTGCAAAAGCTTTATTTTGAGCAGTCTTCCTCTCATAAAGACTTTCCAATTTTTTCCAAAGAGTATCGGCTTTTGTCTCCTGAGATACATGATGAAACACACTAACTTCAATGCATTGTCTGATACAACCAATGGTTTTTCTATGCATCTTGGCCCACTCTTTGTCAGGCATACTGCTTGGCTTGGCACTATCACCCTCGATAGGGTCATGCAAGTCCTTACAATAAAGGACGTCCTCCATCATCGGCTTCCATATTGAATAATTTGATGCCGAGAGTTTAATCATAGTACCTGACGTATATTCCATTTAATTCAACACTAGACAACCACGCCCAAATAACCTTGGGCTCTGATACCACTTGTTGGGGCAACGGAAGCTTTTGACACTACTTAGTTAGGCCAAATTACAGTCTATGTGTGAATTAAATTAAATAACCTTCCAAGCAATAGAGAGATAAATAATCACGCAATAATCAAGAAAATCAACCACACAAGAACACGCCAAATTTACGTGGAAAACCCTCCAGTGTAGAGGGAAAAACCACGGGGCAAATCCGATCAATCCACTATAATAAAATAGAGATTACAACACTCAAGTTTATGCCCAAACTTGAGTTCACAATAAATTGAGAAATCACTCTCTAGGAATAAATACAATCTCACCACAAAAAAACTGGAACCCAGTGAAACCAATAACGTAGTAAGATGTCCCTTGAATACTTCAACTCTCTGTGGTTGTAGCACCCAAAACCCCTCCTAGAGAAACCCCCAATTTATCTCCTTGTGTGTGTCTTGAACCAAAGAAAAAACCCTCACTTTTTTCTTTCTCACTAGTGCCACACAGTGCACTACTACCTTTTTTTCTCACTGATACAAAAGCAAAGCACACACACACGCTTGCTTTTAAATAGCATGCCCCTGCCGCCTCACGTAGTCCTAATTTCTAATAGAATTGGAGACTACTTTTTCTTGCACTACAAGACAAGCCCTTTATGGGCTTTATTATTGAGTGTGGGCTGGCACCAAAAGGTGCGGTGCACCCAACAACATCAATTACAAATTGAGACTTACAATGACCACCCACGATTTTCTACTTTTCACTAGGTGTGCACTAGATTGAATCCACGTTGGTGACTCGCTGTGCACCTCATGCATGCATGTAACATTTGCTTACTTCACTAATTTTTCTAGAATTCTATTGTGAATTTAATTTGGTTAAATTTAGTTTCTATATGTCATGGTCGCTTGTCATGATTTTGTCGTATTGAATTTCTATTTATATTCTGGTTGCTAGTGCTTGTAGACGTAGTTTAGTTTTTATGTTTGATTTATACTTTTTATTTATTTAATCTCCATTAATGTTATTGTTATTGACTTATGGCTTCTCAAAGGAAAAAAAGAAGAAAAAGAAAAAGAAAAAAAAAAAGCTAAATTCTGAAGAGGAAGAAGATGACATTAAGAACAATTTTTATCTATTAGCCATAAAACTTGCAAAAACAAAAGTTTATGATAGAATGGAGGATGAGTTTCTGCCAAATAATTTGCTAGTTATGTTAAAAATTTGCAAAGAATCGCACTAACAGAGATGATAGTAGATGGATTTTATACTATGGATTTTTTTTTTTTTTGATAAAGTATATATATGGATTTTACGCTATGAAAGACTGTCGATTAGAATAATTTTATGGAAGATTGTATACTTTTGTACTTTATAAATAATTAAAAACTTTTGTATACTCATTAATTAGAGTTTAGAAAATGAAAAAAAATATATATGAGTTATCGACTTCATGTGTTTAGTTCTAACGTGAAAGACTGAGTTGGAAGCGACGACTAAACCAGAAATATGTCATTCCAGTAGTGGACCAATGATTAGAAGGGATACCGGCCTAATCAACATCGACATAGACAAAAGAAGTCAAAGTACCATATTAAAAGACAATCCCATGATCCACGATTCTAAGATAATATAAGATACGGTTAACAACAGCCATATGAAAGTCTATGGGATTTTGCATGAATTGTCAGGTGCTGGAATTTTCTGGAGATTCGGTGGATAGACTATCGGGTAGAGAAGGTGATGTGTTGGGTTGGATATTAAGTGAAGGGGTTTGGGCCGGGTTGGGTGATATGTGCTGGGTTTGGGCCGTGTTGGGGAGTATGTGTTGGATTTGGGCCGGGTTGGGTTGAGTGGGTTGGTTTGGAGTGCTTGAGCCCGTGAGTGGCCTGAGTTGAGGGAAAACTCTGTTATGCGGCTCATTTGTAAATGCTTGGGACTGTATCAATCCAACTGGAGGTCCAAGAATAGAGTTGGTGGAGGGAGAAGGTGGAATTTGATTTTTTTGAAAAGGAAATTGAGTCTCTAGAAAAATAACATCACGAGAAATGTAAGTGCGACTAGTAGGGATGTGAAAACATTTGTACCCTTTGTGAGAAATACTGTAGCCAAGAAAAACACACTGAGTGGAACGAGGTTGTAGTTTATGTGAGTTGTAGGGCCTCAAATTGGGCCAACACGCACAACCAAAAGTTTTTAAAAAATTGTACTCAGGTGTAGTATGGAATAATTTTTCAAAGGGTGAAATATTTTTGAGAAGAAATTGAGGAAGACGATTGATTAAATAACAAGCCGTTTGGAATGCATCATCCCAAAAACGAAGAGGAATACTTGCATGAGAAAGTAAGGCCAGACCAGTTTCAACAATATGCCTATGTTTTCTTTCAACTGCACCATTTTGTTGGTGAGTGTGTGGGCAAGAGACACGATGTGTGATGCCACAATTTGCAAAAAAATTGGAAAGAGAACGGTATTCGCCGCCCCAATCTGATTGAATGGATTTTATTTGCAAATTAAAATAATGCTCAACATATTTTTGAAATTTGATAAAAATTGGGAGAGCATCATTTTTATGAGACATTGGAAAAAGCCATGTGTAACGACTGTAGGCATCTAGAAATGAAATGTAATATTGATTTCCATTACGAGAACAAACAGGGGAATTACCCCACACATCAGTATAAATTAATTCTAAAGGAGACTGAATTTGAGTACGAGATAAAGAAAAAGGGAGTTGTTTGCTCTTAGAACTAAGACAAGCGGAACAACTAAAATTTGTTTTATTTGAAGTGACTGGAATACCAAATTTGGAAATTATTTGAGCTACGACTCGAAAAGCAGGATGACCCAGGCGAGAATGCCACTGATGAATTGAGGTGCGTTCACCAAATAAAGCAGTAGGAGTGAAGGAATCTTTACTTGGAAGAAGAGGGAATGGATACAGTCCATCTTTACTCGGCCCGCATAATAATGTTTTCCCCGAATCCAGAGCTTGCACACGAAAACAAGAAGGACGAAAATCCATGGAAGTATTAATGTCTTTAGTAAATTTGCGAACTGAAATCAGATTTTTAGAGATTTGAGGAACATGTAAAACGTTATTTAAAAGAAAAGAGGTAGTGGGGGTTGAGAATTGGGTTGACCCAATATGTTTAATTGGTAAACTAGTACCATTACCAACATGGATCTGGTCCGGGCCATGATATTCATCTGCACGAACATTGAGATTGGATAGATCAGAAGTGAGATGATGAGTGGCGCCTGTGTCACTGTACCAATTTGGGTCAGAAGCATGAGTTGGAGTTGCCAGAAGTGCCTGCATATTTGGAGGAGATTCCACTGTGTAGGAATTGTCAAACCTGTGATAACAAGTTAAAGCTGTATGGCCAGGCTTAGTGCAAACTTGGCAAACAGGGCGTGAAGAGTTATTATTGTTGGGAATAAAAACCTTATTCCTAAAACCTGTGGGATGCGGAAATAAATAACAAGCACAATCACACACAAGAACACAAAGATTTACGTGGAAAAACCCTTTCTACTTGAAGGGAAAAAACCACGGGACAAACTCCGAATAAATCCACTATTATAATACGCAATTACAATAGTTCTTCTCAAGTTTTATACCTAACTTGAGGTCCTCACCAAATACAATAATAATCTCTCTAGGAATTAACACTCAACAAACTCTCTAGAGAAAACCCCAAATCCCTTTCGCAATTCTCAATTGCGGTTTGCTCTCTCAATATTGCGGCACTAGCTTCCTCACAACTGTTTCTCTCAATTGTGGCAGCCCTAACCCTTCCCTCAAAGCCAACATAAAGTTCCTTATATATACTATATGTTGCCGCCTATACCTAGTTCTATTTCTAATAGAACACGTAAACTCATTTATACTCCTACAAGTTCACGCTTTCACACTTCAAGTTAAATTGCAATTCTTTCTTCACGTGACTTACTAGGCCACTAATTTGCAAAGTATGGGCTGGACTATTTGGTGCTCTATGCACCCCAACAATCTCCCCCTCCAGCCCACTACTGAGGGAGATCTTCAATCCAACTCATCAATTAAAGTCCATGCCAGCCGGGCTGGCGCGAAGCTCAAGCTTCTTCAACATCTTCACCAAAAGTGAGAAAACCATATCAATGTCGATTCCTTTCATTCTCAAAGAATTAATTTCACCTTGGATATCCTTAATCCAATTCTCTGGCTCCCCCTCATCAGAAGACCATATATTCTTGAAATTATCCTTTCGACATTCTCCAGCAGACCTCTTCTCATTAGGCTCAACCATCTCTAGTGTAGGAGCTCGCTCCCCCTGCTCAAGATTCTTAGAATCTTTCACTTCATCATCATCACATATCACTCCTCCATCTGTAGCACTGTCAGGTAGAGAGAACTTTACTCTCTTAGGAGTAACACAATTAACGTTGACTCTCGACTGTGGAGTCTTCTCAATAGTTCCAACCGCATTGAACTTCTTCTTACAGGCCTTCACACGAGTCTTGTACAAGCCGCAGCAAATACGCCCTCTTGCAACAACCATAGGTCCTTTGGCAAGTTTCCATCTTCCATTGCCTAGGTGGTTACAATAACCCGCTCGATCCATAACTGGTGTTGAGATCAAATTAAAGCATAAATCTGGAACATGTCGCACGTTCTTCAGCATCACTTGTGAAACCAACATTGGTTTTAATGCACACATCACCAATTCCCACAATCTTTGAGTAACTGGTATTGCCCATCTTCACAGTACCAAAGTCCCCTGCTTTGTACGTGGTGAACAACTCTTTTGTACGAACAACATGGTGGGTAGCCGCCGAATCAACAACCCACTCATCATCAATGTTATCAACATGCTCACACTTTTGCTCTTGAACTGAGAGCACTACAACTTCCTCATCATCCACAACAGCTGTAGTACCCTTCTCATCGTCATGCTTATGATCTTCATCTTCAGTTTGTTCTTTTCTCCAATGCTTACAATTTATTCTTATGTGGCCCTTTTTTCCACAATGGAAACATTCTCTAGTCTCCGTATGTTGAGATTTATCTCTTGACTTTGACCTGTCATTGAACGTAGCTCGATTATTACGCCATTTATTTCTACTTCTACCTCTGTTCTCTGTGACAAAAGCTTGACCTTCTGCATTGTCTATGCATGCATCTCTCCTGCGAACTTCCTCGCTCAAGATCAAATCTCGAATATCATCATATTTGAGTTTGCCTTTCCCTGCAGAATTGCTCACTGCCATTCTCATGGCTTCCCAACTGTTTGGCAAAGAAGCCAAAACAATCAACGCGCGGATCTCATCATCAAATTCAATCTCCACAGAGGATAATTGATTTGTGATTGTATTGAACTCATTCAGATGCTTCGCCACAGCTGCACCTTCAGCCATCTTCAAATTGAACAATTTCTTCATCAGATGCACCTTGTTGTTAGCCGACGGTTTTTCATACATACCAGACAAAGCCGTCATCAGACCCACTGTGGTCGTCTCCTTCACAACATTGTGCGCAACTGATCTTGACAGAGTTAATCTAATAACTCCCAGCACCTGTCTATCAAGAAGAGCCCATTCTGCATCTTCCATCTTATCAGGTTTCTTCCCTAAAAGAGGTAGGTGTAATTTCTTCCCATAGAGATAATCTTCAATCTGCATCTTCCAATACCCAAAGTCTGTGCCATCAAACTTCTCAATTCCTGACGTCTTTCCGTCTTCTCCGGTCATTGCTCCCACTCGAACCAAAGCTCTGATACTGTGAGAACCACGACCCGAGGGTCAAATGGGCCTCAAAATGTGACCCAACTGACGAATGATCATCCCTCTAGAATGAAGGTGATGTTACAGTGGAGTCGCCACTGTGAGAACCACGACCCGAGGGTCAAATGGGCCTCAAAATGTGACCCAACTGACGAATGATCATCCCTCTAGAATGAAGGTGATGTTACAGTAGAGTCGCCACTTATTTTTGCAAGGAAGAAAAACAAGAAAATTCTTAAAAAATACTTCTCTTTATTCAATTTGGATTGTATGATTACAATTGAGTGTCCAAAACAGAAAATTACATAGCAAAAGTTGTTTCCTAGGTACAATCTAAGAAAATTACATTTGAATGCTTCCTAAATACAGTATAGTACAGTAGAAATTTACATTCACAAATAAACTAATCTAGAACCTTCAAGACTAGGCTCGGGGGCTTGGTTACAAAACGAGAAGGTGTAAGCACCTCGTTTTGCCCGATTAAAATCGGTCTTCTAGGATAGAGCTTGGCCAAAAACAAATATTTCAATGTACAAAAACATGGTTTATCATAAAATTCATTTTAAAGGTTCAAGTTCTTTATTAGATCATTTACATGTGAAAAATAAGCATATTATCGTCATCATCATGTGAATAGGCAAACAAATAAAGAATTCAGTCAAGAATGCTTACCTGCATGCACGTGGAAGAAGATCCTTTTGATTGCTTTAGAATCACCAGAGTTATGTTCAACTTTGGCTGCAATCAAAGAATTGATTAATATAAAACACACAGAATTAATCACAATAAAAACTTTGAAAAGGGGTGAAGAGCAAAGATCAAGAGAGTTTCTGTGTGGCTGCAATGGTGGGGAGTTTGTCTACTGCCCAGCTGCAAAAAAGAACTCCAATGGTGCTTCCTTGATGGTCTTCAACCCGTGAACAGAGCTTCGCCGTAGAATCTCCAAAAGGGATTTTTTTGTGGGAGCTTTTCTCTGTCTTTCAATGGTGGAATATTTAGGAGCGTTTTATGCTTTAGAAATCATACACAGAATGATCTGGAATTCTCTCTAAAGCTCAAACTTTGGGACCCCTGTAACTGACCCTCCCTTTCCTTTTTATAGCCAAACCAATGATTAAGCTATTTTGTTTAATTTTGTATTTTTTATTTTCAAATAATCCCTATTCTTTATCCTCTAACCAGCTGTGGACTGACTTGGACGTGTGAGAATTCAAAATTCAAGTTTTAGAGATAATTTTGGGATAAGAAAACGTGCTCCAGGTTCGAAGTGCCGGCCGGTACTTCAATGTACCGGCCGGTACTTCAATGTGCCGGCCGGTACTTCAATGTGTACTTGAAGTGCCGGCCGGTACTTCAAATCCCAATCAAAGTACCGGCCGGTACTTCGAGTTTTAAACAAACGTTTTCAGCTTCCTTTTTTGTATTTATCCGTTTGTTCAATGTTTTCCCACTTTTTATGATAAACATTAGATATAATAGTGATCTTAATCTTCTTAAAATATTTGAATTGATTTATTTCAATTAATCCTTATATTTTAATTAATTAATCATACTATTTGTCCAACTTAAACTGATTTTATCTAACGTAGTAGAGTCCATAATTATTTATCATTACAGGCCAATGAGACGTTTACACCTCATTAATTAAAATCAACCCAATTAATGGACCAATGATAATTAGTTTGGATTAATCCTATGTACCTGGAATTATTAAATCATTATGCACTCTATCCGTTAAACCTTCAATTGATCATAACATTTGCGCTTGTGGTCCGATTTGGGCTTGTGACACATTGTTTTGAGTATTTTGAAGTGGAGATTTGTTTAATCAGTTCAATTCGTCAATCAAATGGTCAAAATTGTCTTAGAGAAGTTGTATGCTTCGTTCTTTGGGTTTATTTTGGAAAGGATCCTAATTTGTATTGTTAGGTTATGTAGGTAGCAAAACGAGGTGTCTACAGATACCACTTGTTGGGAATAAAAACCTTATTCCTAAAATTTGTGGGATGCGGAAATAAATAACAAGCACAATCACACACAAGAACACAAAGATTTACGTGGAAAAACCCTTTCTACTTGAAGGGAAAAAACCACGGGACAAACTCCGAATAAATCCACTATTATAATACGCAATTACAATAGTTCTTCTCAAGTTTTATACCTAACTTGAGGTCCTCACCAAATACAATAATAATCTCTCTAGGAATTAACACTCAACAAACTCTCTAGAGAAAACCCCAAATCCCTTTCGCAATTCTCAATTGCGGTTTGCTCTCTCAATATTGCTCTCTCAATATTGCGGCACTAGCTTCCTCACAACTGTTTCTCTCAATTGTGGCAGCCCTAACCCTTCCCTCAAAGCCAACATAAAGTTCCTTATATATACTATATGTTGCCGCCTATACCTAGTTCTATTTCTAATAGAACACGTAAACTCATTTATACTCCTACAAGTTCACGCTTTCACACTTCAAATTAAATTGCAATTCTTTCTTCACGTGACTTACTAGGCCACTAATTTGCAAAGTATGGGCTGGACTATTTGGTGCTCTATGCACCCCAACAATTATAAGTGCCTCTACCACGCCCACGCCCACGATGTTGGCGTTGTTGGTTGGAGGGGAAGCCACGTCCATAGTTGGAGGAAGCTAGTGGATTGGAAGATCTGCCACCACGACCACCACGATTTGAGTTGGAGCGATTAGCAAAGTTGGCGCTGGCCAAAGAAAGATCAACAGAGGGCTGATGTTGGGCTAAGCGCAACTCGTGTGAGAGAAAGTCACCATAGAGCTCATCAAGTGTGACATCAGCCACGGCGTTGTTGGATCGCAGTGACCAGAGCATCATAGTCAGATCCAAGCCCAACCAAGAAGAACGAAATGAGATCATAATCCTTCAAGGGTTGATCAATTGCAGCAAGTGTGTCGGCCAAGGAGGTGAATTTGTGGTAGAAATCAGCCATAGAAGAGTCACCCTTCTTCAAAGTCGAGAGCTGGTGATGGATTTGCATGCTACGGGCTCGGGATTGAGACGTGAACATGCGTTCAAGGCAGAGCCAGATAGCACGGGATGTGGTGCATTTGACCACATGGGCAAGCACGGTTTCAGAGAGAGAGAGGATATAAGAGCACTCAAGATCATCTGATCTTGGGTGTGCCAAGTATAAAATTCTGGATTGGGTACAGCGGCGGTATCAGATGTGTGAGCTGCAACAGAGGATGGAGGGGCGGGTTTGGTTCCGTCAATGAAGCCATAAAGGTGTTGGCCTTGAAGGTAAGGGACAATCTGGGCTTTCCAGAGAAGGTAATTATCTCGGTTTAATTTGATGGTGATGAGATGTTGTATGTGGGGAAGAGAAGTAGGAGCAGTGGGTGTGGAAGATATTGTGGAAGAGGATTCGGTTTGGGAAGAAGAAGTTGTTGAAGACATGGTGTTTGATAAAATGCTTGTGAGAAGGAAAGGGAGACGAAGGTCAGTTTGAAGGCTTTGATACCATGTAAACTCAGATAATTATAAGATGAAAGTGCACTGCCTTGCCTAATGGAGGTCAAGGTATGATCATATATTTATATATCTTTAGATTACAAGAGTTTGAGACAACTACAACTACTTAGATACATATCTTTAGTTAGCATCTTTATCTATAGCTAGGATAGTATTTGAATGAGGTAACTCTTGAGGGAGTTTATCCTTATCGTTAACAAACATGATTAGCACTTAGGGCCTTAGGGCATGTAAATTAAGGTAAGATACTGTAGAGCTTCCAGAATACTTTGATAGGGAGAAGGATCTGACAATGAAGTACCATTAGTTTTTCAAAGACGTGAGGTGGTAGTAAACGGAGTTGGACAAGGTTTGGAGTCAAGCATATGATTGTGTTGCAATAAATCAAGAGCATATTTGGACTAATTGACCAAGAGACCTGAGGAAGTATAGTGAATCTAAAGTCAGAAAGTAATGCGGTGCGATTGCTAGGGGTTCAAAATGTTCAGAAAGTGGAAGATTAAAAAAGTAAACATCCAAAAAGTGAAAATATATATATTTTCACTGGTTAAGATTAATAATAAATGTTTTAACTTTTAATATCAATCATTCAAAGGAATTGCCACCCATGGGTATTGCATGAGATTTCAACCCTTGAGATCAAAGGCAATAAAGCCCATGTTCACTCTTACCTTTGTAAAGTATTCTCCCCAAAAGATGTCTTTAATGATGAGTTTGATAGCATCAAAATAAAAACAAGGGGAAAAAAAAAATTAAAAACACCCCTTAAACTTTAGGTCAAAATCAAAATACCCTCTAATCTTTGAATTTGAAATTAAAAGCTCCCGAACTTTGAGAAATACTTAAATTACTCATCTTGTCTAAATTTTCTCATATTTTAGTTTTATTTATATTATAAATTCATTTTAGGATTTTTTTTTAAATACAAAATATTTTTGAACTAAAATTTAATCCTTTTTTTTTTTTTAATTTATTTATCCATAGAAGTTTAGACTTAAAATTCAATTCGAGTAATTCTCAAAATTTGGGGGTTTCTAATTTCAAATTAAAAAATTAGAAGATTGGTTTGATTTTGACTCAAAGTTCATGGGTGTTTTTTTTTCCCCTAAAAACAACAATGATTATCTTTACAAAGTTGAACTAACAGAGGATTTTAGAGTTTGGAGACATTGCTATTACTTTTGTCTAATTATACAAGGTCTTCACAGATTTGAAGAAATTTTATTGGATGTGATACATAAGACAAGTTAAATTCGCATCATATAATTGAAAGTAATTTGAAACTCCTAATTCCATAGCTCACCCAAATCCCTTTTGTTTGTGTCAAGCTCTATGAAATTAGTAGAAACAATTATTTGTTACAAATTAATATTCCATATGGAAGAAAGGACACAATCACTATTGCAACAGAAAAAATAATTATAATAAAAATTCTAGTTGATAATTGTGAGTTAAGAGGAAAATCAACAATCTCAGAAGAAGTCGTTGATATGTTTTTTAATGAGCTGACTGACAATTATCTTGTATACTGCTTCTGTTGGATGATAACTGTCAAAAAACACATACTTAGAGGCATCGGTACAAGTATGGAAGTCGAATTTGTTACAAAGTATTGCTACCTCTACAGTCCCCGTGCCGCAACACCCTTTATCTGCAACCTCAAAACCTGAATTACAGTATACCAATTATTAGATATCCTAAATAAATATAAAATTTAGATATCTTTAAAAAATGAAATTATAAAGAAGAAAGGTATATTACCATATTTCTTTGGATTTGTCATGAGATCAAGTAACGGGTAGTACACATCAATATAGACCACTTTTGCATCAGATAGATTGTTGTTAAGGGAACCTAGCTCTGCAGAGAGCTTATCATTGAACATTTTTGATGCTTCATTGGGGTCCTTTGCACACTCTTCTTTTGACCCTCCAACCAAAGTTCTCTGTGATGGTAGACATCCTAGTGGTGGTGCACTGAAAACACCAATCTTTCGTGCCCCCAGTTTATATAGTTCCTTCATATATTTATAGGAAAGATCATTAGCTACTAGAGATGCCCACCTCTATATGTTGAATTGTTAATTTTTTGGGTAGGTTCTAGCTTAATTGATAAAGTTTCGTTTTTGTTGAATAATAGGACTAAATCTAAATCTCACCTACACAAAAAAGAAATCAATTGATATGTTGAGATGATGATAAATATCAATTATTATGAGCAGTTTTAAATTCTATTGTATCTATGAAGAGATATATATATATATATATATAAATTTAATTTAATCTGGTTATGGTCCAAGGTATACAATTAACTTGTCCAAACCTAAATGGTACTAAATTGTTAATAAGAGGTAAGTTGTAAGCAAGACATAGCTAGAAAATTATTTTAGGGTGTGCAGGAAGTATTAGTAAAAAGGATATTGCTTTGTTGGGTAGAAGGGTTGGATTAAGAGAATATTAAAGGGTTGACTAATGGCTTAATTTGGATAGACTATATATATATATATATGTCAAAATTTTAAAAATTTTAAAAATAAAAAAATAATAATAATGGGCTAGGCCTCTTGGCTACATCCTTGGTTTGCAAGCTAACTTAGGGTAAAGAGCGTTGTAATTCAACTAATTAATACCTCATGATTTCTATAATAAGATATTCAAGGTTCAAATAATCATTTCTCATTGAATTATGATAAGTAAAAAATCTTGGGCAATATGTGAACTTAAGCCTCAGCAATTATAGGGGCAAAAAAATAGAAGAAGAAGATGAGGTAAATGTACTTTGACGAAAGTAGAAGCTGAGTTGAGCAAAAGATCAGTGTAAGACGAAACATTATATTCTGCTCTCCTAATTCCAAGATAAAAGGTATTGGCAATGTCGTTACTGCTTGCCACCACAAAAACTATACTTTTGGCTAATATGAAGTTTGTTCTCTCTTCTCCAACAATTCCTTTGAGCTTTCCTATGTACTCCTGGAATTCTTGTAGCTGCTCGGATAGTGGTATGACTAACTATATGTATTCAAAAGATGTAAATTAAATGTAAGGAAAAAAATATTGAATCAAATAAAAATGACTATAATTACCCCAAAAAATAAGTGAAAAAAAGTGTGTAAAATGCGCATACAGTGACTTTAGGTGTCAAAGCATCATATCCTGAGCCACCGGAAGCAAAGCTTACACCTGTCAAGAGATCTTTGGGTTGCAAAGTTGGATCCTTATATGCTGGTAGGAGCTCTTTAATTCCAAATTCTTCCACTGCACACACACAAAAATAATAAATAAATAAATAAAAAAAAAAAAAAAATAAACAAGAAAGAAAAAATGGATTACATATTGAACTGTTTTAAAACGATGGAAATAAAGAGAAGAACTTCTAATGAACACAGTGGCCAATTTTGGATTTGGAAACTAATTAGAATTTGGTGATGGTTTGAAATCGTACCTTTTCAAAATACATTTTTAAAAAATTTTTTTTTTTTTTTATTTTTTAGACATGGTATTTATACGACACTTTTTAAAGAAAAAAAACAAAAAAAAAAAAAGCCTAAAAAATGGAGTAAACTTATATAACACTTATTTTTATTGGTTTGGAGAGTCACATGTACAATACAACGGGAGTAATGAATGATTTCTTAAAGTATGTTTGTCTATTTTAGGATCGAGAATATCAGAGAATCCTACCTCAATTTAACTATATATATAAAGTGTGAATTTTTGTGTAGATTTATGTGCCAATTGGAGTCTCCATATGCCTGGTAACTTAAACTTTTGGTATGGATGCTCTAATACTAAAATCTCTTAGTACCATACAAACCTTTATATCTCTTGTTATAAATCAATATTAGATCTAATAAATCTCATTTAGGTAAAAAAAGAAAAAAGAGCTATAATATGCAAGATATATAAATTTAAGGGAATAAATATGGTAAGATTGACTATTAATTATTTATTTTTCTTTATCCCACTTTTTGAGTTCTATTTTATATTCCATCAACTGTAATATACCACGTGTCAAATTGTGTTTAATTTAATTTTATTTCATTTTAAATTTGAGTTATTTTATAAAGAAAAAAAAAATGTGGCAAATTGTGATTGGTAAAGTATATAATGGGATAGAAGATTTATATTCCACGTATCTAATATGTCTTATCTCTTAACCGACCCTTGACTGCATTATCATACAACTTGTTAACAATAACTTAATTATGCATGTGACCTACTTCAAGGATTATGGAGCCCAAACATGTACTTTGCTCTTTTTTTGGGAATACAAAAATTTGCATTAATTCTGCATGAGCATATAGAGAATCTTAGATTTAGTGAATAGTCAAAAAATTAAACATGAAGTTTCAAAGTGTATTTTTGAATCCTTATCTCGTACACTTAGTTGCAACTAGCTGCCTATTGTGTCAAACCGTGTAACCATGATCAGAAAAATGCTAGTAAAATAACTTAAAAAAAAAGAAAAAAAAAAAGTGCCACAAGGCAAGAGAATATATAAGAAAGACCTCAAATGCATGAGTGAGAGAGTTTCATACAACCTAGGAAGTCTGAGGGAACCTTTCCATTTGAAAATCTTCCGGTTGCTATTCCTCCCTTAAAATTCCTTCCATATGGGGGAAAATTGCACTTTATTGCTGATATGAGATCATTGTTGTTGCCGGTATCAACGATGGAATCTCCAAACATAATGACTGCTGGAATGGTCTCGTTTTTTGGTAGCTGAATGGCAGCTTCTGAGTTGCACAAAACAGCAAAAACAAAAGAAAGAAACAACAATGTGGTTGATAACGAAAACTGTTTCATATTAATTAAGTGAAGCTTCGCTCTAGATTTCTCTTTTCGGGATTCTTCTAAGCTCGAATTTAAGTGAAAGAATTGAAGGGAATAATGAATTGTTATGGTCTTCAATGTTTCTTCCGTTCATTTTATAGTACAAAATTATAAAGCTGGATGTTAGTGGTATTTATTGCACAAAGCAAATTGCAAGCCTTGTATCTAAAATTAGGTATCCCAAAAAAAGTAGATTTCTCTTAAAGCAGTGACTCTCGTTAGAATGTTGAAAGAATGAAGATGAGTAAAATTTCCTTAACCTCCTTTGTCCATGAAAGCAGGGGTGGCCTTGGACATGTACGAGGTGGACGACCACTTCAAGTCTCACCCTAAAATTATGCCTCATCTCAAAATTTTTCAAGGCCTTTATAATTTTGAAAGTCTTAAAGCAATTATAATTTTAAAAGGCCTTAAAAAAAAATTTATAATGTAACCCTATACCAAAAAATTGAAATGCTCGTATATTTAGAACTAACCTTAAAAAATGTCACAAATATTGAAATTAATTCTTTAAAATAAGTCCAAAAATAATTTATTTCTCTAGCTTAAGTCCTAACAATAACAAAACAACCTTAAATAACACAAGCAATTTCGTGATGAAGAGAAAACCCCCAGACCAGAGTAAAAACTCTACAGGTGATTATGGCCGCAACCATAAATACCAAGGATTCCACTATGTTGAGATTCAAAAAATTTATAT
This sequence comes from Fagus sylvatica, assembly GCA_907173295.1. Classification (NCBI taxonomy): domain Eukaryota; kingdom Viridiplantae; phylum Streptophyta; class Magnoliopsida; order Fagales; family Fagaceae; genus Fagus; species Fagus sylvatica. The sequence continues at coordinate 35,236,703 of OU015764.1, read as the reverse complement.
ACAAAGGATAAAAGGCATACCGTATACCCACCCAACTCTTATGTAATACTTACAACTGATCCCAATGATTGCTCCAACTCCCCTTCGAACTCCTCTCTCAATGGTTGTCCTTAATGCACGAACCCACTGTGACTAACTAGAACACGGCTCCTCGCCGTGGCTCTACTACATCAATGGGATGAGTAGACTTGGGTAGCAACTTCACAAAATATTAACATAGATTTTTGAAGTGGCCGAGACAACTTCACTTGACCAAAATTGAGATCCAAAGGCCCATAGAGGGGCAACAAACTCTCTTCTTCTCCAACTAAACTTACTCAAGCATTTTAGAGCTTGTGGTCTTGTAGTCTTTGATCATACTTGATCTTGAACCTAAATCTAGACTCAAAAGACTTATAACTCAACTAATACATAAGTTTTGGAAACAGTTATTGTCAATTTTACATCAATTATAAATTGAGACTTAACAATAACCACCCACGATTTGCTACTCTTTACTAGGCGTGTGAACACTAGATTGATACCACGTTGGTGACTTACTGTGCACCTCATGCATGCATTTTACATTTGCTTTCTTCACTAATTTTATCTAGAATTATATTGTAACTAGTCGCAGACCCGTGCAATGCACGAGAAAGCTGCTAGGAATGAAAATCTAAAAAATATTTCATTTTTTAAGAGGGAGGTCGAGCTCTTCAGATACCTATCAAAAATAATATTTTACAAACTGTAAGATTAATTCAATCAAAGAATAATATTAAACATCTTCTATTGAGTGCTAAATTTCTCCTTTTCAATTATTATAGCACTCTCCTCAAATTGAGAGGCCCATACTAATATATCTATGCTTTTGTTACATTTTATTTTATTGCTGTAAACAAGGAATCCTTCTGCTCTCAAATGCTGCTCTTGTTTCTATCTAATAATGTATATCGATTAATTTAAGGGAAAATTACACTTTACCACCCTAAACTATCACCCATTTTTCACTTCACCCTCTAAACTTTAAAAAGTAACAATTGACCCCCTAAACTATTAAAATTGCACGGCCGTTACCTCCTGATGCCAAAATCCAGTTAAAATAGATGGAATGGAGCAACACGTGACACACACGTGCTCCCGGGCCCACCAGAATAACTTTACCAAATTCATTTTTTTCAAAACCCCGAATTGCCCTTACCCCCCTTAACCAAAGTAAATATTGCCAATAAAATTTGTTAGTCTTCACAAATATGTTTCAATAAGTAATAACTGAACTGAACTGGTTGTTAAAAAAAAGAGTAATAATTGAAATGATTTTATTTAGGTTAATTAGATAAATAATTTTTATCTCTGAACTTATAAAAAATATATTCAACAACCTTTTATTATTAAAATTTATATATAATTTTACTACAAAATTATATTTTGAATAAGTTTTAACCAATAACAATTTGATATCTTTGAACTTTCTTTCTTTTCTTTTTTTTGCTAGGAGATATCTTTGAACTTATTTAAATAGATATGTATAAAACTATAAATAAACAAACATTAACCAACTTAAATCCTAACCGAGCCTCAGTTGTTGATCAGCATTAAACAAGTTAGTTACCGGAGCCCTAATTGTGAGAAAACAAAACAGAGAGAAAGAGAATCGGAAAATGGTGGCGATATCGCTATACAGAGGGAATCTTCATAGGGTCCCCGACGTGCCTCGTCGATGGCTTTTGCCAACCCCTAAAATCTCTCTCAAAGGCTTCAAGTCCCTCCTTGACCATCACTCCAAAGCCCTTAATTGAACGATCCTCCCATCAAAACCCTTCACCTAGACACCCACCCCTCAGAAAATCCAACCTCAATTGAATGATTTTAGCTAATTAAATATGAGATTTGAAGCAAGCATTAATTCAAAAAAAAAATCCCAATCGACCATTACCGTGAACAACCTTAATCGACCTCTACATCATCGTGAAAAAACCCAATTCATACCATAAACAACCTTCAAGGGTCCTAAACCCAAGATAAAAATCGCCTAACCAATGTTGTGAGTAGATCGGCCATAACAATCTTCACTGTTCCACTAGTTCGAAGGAAGAGAGGGAGGTAGTGTTGAGTGGAACTCAATTTAGCCATGGTGGGTCGGTGCACCATTGCAAGCCAGTTTAGCCATTGAGATCAAGATGACCCAAAAATTTCCGTCGAAACCCATCGTTTAGAAACCCCAAATCGCCGCCGTAGACAACCCCTGTGAAACCCCAAACTGCCGACGCAAACCACAAGATTTTACCGAAATGGGTTTGATTGACGCTGTAAAAAATCTCTTCCTCTCATCTGTGGTTGAAGGTGTTCGTTTGTTTTTATCTCAGATTTGGTTAAGGGGGGTAAGGGCAATTCGGGGTTTTGAAAAAAATGAATTTGGTAAAGTTATTCTGGTGGGCCTGGGAGCACGTGCGTGTCACGTGTTGCTCTATTTCGTCTATTTTAACTGGATTTTGGCATCAGAGGGTAACGGCCGTGCAATTTTAATAGTTTAGGGGGTCAATTGTTACTTTTTAAAGTTTAGGGGGTGAAGTGAAAAAGGGGTGATAGTTTAGAGTGGTAAAGTGTAACTTTCCCAAGTTCCACCCCGTATAGCACACTATTTTTTTCTCTTCCCCTTGATCTTGAACCAAATTTTAGAGCACAGAAATTGACCTAATCCTTAAACTTCAATTCCAACTGCCACCAACTTGGCAAATCAACAACCAGATGGGATCCAAATTAGAAGCCCC